>PVJI01001275.1:0-32611 GCA_004026765.1 Micronycteris hirsuta
CAATTCTCCCCTCCACCCTGAGACATGAGTGATATCTGGAGATATCTTTTGGTTGCAAAAAGCAAGTGGGTGTTACTGGCATCTAGTCAGCAGAGGCCGAGAATGCTGCTAAACATCCTATAATGCACAGGGCAACCTCCCACGACAAAGAGTTGCCCATGCTAAAATGTCAATAGTGCCAAAGTTGAGAGACCTTGGGTTAAGGTGACTAGGAGGGAGCTAGAAATATGGGGCCAGGATGCTGAGGATAATTGGGCTTTAACAGATAAGGAATGATTGTGAAGAGGCAACAGGAGTAAGGAGTGACCTTTGGAAATAGTGTCACAAAATGACAACAAGGAGAGGCAGGCAGGGGGCACGGAAGAAGCGTTCGGAAAAATAGAGGGAAACCGGGGAGGGAGCCCACCGGCTCCAGGAGGAGGGGTGACAGCACCAAATGTTAAACACTGGTGGGGGTGAGGGGAGTCACCTAAAGAACAATCTGAGGGCTGTTGCCAGGGACCTACGCTGCTGACTGCCGGCCCTGCCAGGGAGAAGCAACACCACCTGCTGCATAGCATGAGCACTGACCCTGAGCCGAGGGGGTGAAAGTTTGATCCTCCCCAGTGTATGTGCAAGTAGGGAGGAGTAAGGCATGGTGAATGTGCAACCGGGAAACTTAAGGACTCATACATAGCAGAGTGCAAGGAGGCAGTGGCCTTGGGGGCACACTGGACTGGGTGTCCGTGTGCATTACTGCGGTCTGGGAAGGCCGCTGACCTCTCAGAGCCGTGGTTCCTTGCCTAGCAGATTAAAGGGCTGGCTTTGTATGGTTATTTCCAGCTCCAGAAGAGTCCTCAAGTCTACATTTCAACAGAAAGGGTGTTGGACACAAATGTGGGCTATGTGGCCACACTGATTTGCATGGGGTTCCAGGGGAGAGTCATTGTGTAATCTGCTGCAGTCACTGAAGCTTGATGTTGACATTCAGGATTTCCCTGCAGTGTGGGGAAGTAAGGGTGAAAGTGCAAGTCTGTCCACGCTGGACCAAGACTACACTTGCATAAACATATCGAAGTTTCAAATGGACATACCCTGTCTTGCAGCTGTATCAACATGTGAAAATTTATTTGGAGCTGATAGGCAGGCAAGTGTAAAAGATGTTAAGAATCAGGAAAAGATAAGAAAATAACTTAAATGTTGGGAGGGGTAAGTTAAAGGAAAAGTTATCCACACAATGGAATATTATGCAAGTACAACATAGGAAATATAGTCAATAATATTCTAATAAATCATGTATGGCATCAGATGGATATGAGATTTATTGAAATAATCACTTAGTAAATTATATAATGTCTAATCACTGGGGTATACAGCTGAAACTAACATAATATTGCATGTCAACTGTAATTGAAAAATAAATGATTTTAAAAAAAGATGACATTCACTTACCTAGGAAAAGCTGACATTATGTATTAAAAAACAGGCTGCAGAACATCAAGTATACATGACTGCATGTCCATGAAGCTATCTGCCTATGAGCCTACACATCCAGACGTGGATCCAGGCAGAGAGAGGATTGGCAGGTGACTGTCTTTAATGCAGATTTCAGGGTACTTTCTTAATTTTTCTCTTTTCTATAAGAAGCATGTATTTTATTTGTACACCAGAAAAGCTTAACAATATTAAAATGTTCCCAACAAAATCAAATGTTCAGGCCACCTTAAAATGCATGCTTCTCTCTCTTTCAAGAGGGGATTTAAGCTCCCTTGGTGCAGGATAGAGGGAGCAGGGGCCAGCTGCAGCCCAGCATCTGGTTCCTAGTCTCCCCACAAAGGTGGGGTAGGCTGACGCTTCAGTGCACTGAGTTCTCCCACGTGACACGGAGAAGGCGGGTCAAGGGGCCACTGAGGAGTTGGAGACAGACGTGGGGAAGGTGAGAGAGAGCCAGCTCCCTCTTTCCTTTGCCTCTCAGGTTTGGGGAGAGTAGTGTCAGCTCCTTATGGTCCCTCCTCAGCCGCTGTCCTGGCTTGGAGTGAATGGCGACACTGGGCCAGGGCAAATGCACTTGTCTGTGAAAGAGGCTATTTTTAAAAGCTCCCTTCCATTCACTGCTGGCAGCGACATGAACAAAAACTACTAAGTGGGTGGGAAGGTATTGGGAAGAAAAATTGTTTCTCTTGATTTTCTTCTCAAAATAAAACAGGAAAAGTAATATAGTAGTAAACATGATAGAGAACATGAATGGAACATTTCGAGTCAGCACTCAGGCTGCCCACAACAGAACCTCCTGGGGACTTCCTAAACACTGTCCTCTGCTTGTCATGCAAGGCGGCCAGCAGAAAACAGTCAGAGGGCCCCCTTCTCCCACAGTGCCTGGCACTCGGGGGCTGAGTTCCTGAGAGACCATGGGGAGCAGACTGAGGGTTCCCCCCAACTCAGACTCAATGGAACAGGGTTGAAATGCACAGTTAACACCAAAACTGGACTGGATCCTTTGTGGTGAAAAACCCATCAGTGCTGCCCACAGCTGATGGATCGATTCTGGGCTCCTTCACTCAAGGCTGTCAATGGCTGCCATCAGCTGCCATCGCTGACCTCTCCACTGGTCGGTACCTACTCTCTCCTCCAGCCAACTTTGTGTTCTTCCTGTGTGCCACACTGAGTCACACTGAGTCCTCTGCACACCCCTGAGGCCGCAGAAAGAGCAAACACCTCTTCACAGGTCAGGCCTGGGCCCTGGAATTGCATTCGCTTGAGAAACACTGCCTGTACCCTGGATAGAGACCCAGAGCTGCTGGTGCAGAGGCCACTGTCACACCTAAAATCTCCCAAACATTTCTTCTGCACAAAAGGGCAGGGAGTGTATCTGGCCCCTGTCTGTACCACAAAGCCTGGCACAGCACCAGCATGGAACAGATGCTTGCTACAGGAACTGGAAGCTCAGCCCTGGCACTTCTGAACAACCGTCAGACCACCTAGGGGCGACAGACCTGGCCTCTAAGCAGCAACTCTCCCAGCCAGGGTTTGGGACTGCCTCCCTTCCTCTACCAAGTTGAACCAGTCACACCAATAAGACCTTTCTGGAACCAGTTGTGAGCCCAGGAAAAATATAAGGCGTTGCCAGGAAGAGAGAAGGAGTTCAGAAAACTCCCCAGTTCATGAGGCTCTCAGCTGGATCTTCTTCTGGTGAGCATATATTGCCAGTTCTCAACCTCCCCCAAAATAATCTCTGACTAAATGACACCTTTGTAAATGGGGAGGGCAGTCAAAATGCCAAGGAGTGTAGTGCATACTACACGCCTACAAAACAGGCTGGTCTCGTGCATAGAGAAAGATTTTTTAAAAGTCACCACAGGTTAGTCAAATGTCACCACAGGCTATGTCAAAAATCACCAGAGGATAAAAAGTTGGTTGGTAGTTAAGGAGCAAAATTCTTATATTCATAGTCTATTCAAGTAGACAGCATGTTGGAGATCACTCTAGAATATTGGTTCTTGACTTCTAGTCAAGATGGCAGCATAGGTAAATGTAGTACTCAAATCCTCCCACAGCCACATCAAAATTACTACTAACTACAGAACACCATCATTCAGAACCACATGATATCTAGCTGCTTGGAAGTCCCACAACTAGAGGTTTAAAGAAGAAGCCACACGGAGACTGGTAGGTGGGGTGGAGATGCTGAATGGGTTGGTCCTATACCCACATGTGGTGGATAAAAATCAGGAGGGATATCTCGGTTGCATAGGTCTCCTTTGAGGAGTGAGGGGTCTGAATCCCACACCAGGCCCCCCAGCCCAGGACTCTAGTGCCAGGAAGTAAGTCCCCATAATATGTGGCTGTAGAAACTGGCAGGGTTTGTGGCTGAGTGAGACAGAGGGCTTCTGGAGTCTCAGGCATTCTTCTTAAAAGGCCCACACATGGACTTATTCAGACTCATTTCCTCTGAGCTCCAGCACTAGGGCAGCAGCTTGAAAGGAACCCAGGACATATGGGAGAAACTGAATTGTCTGGCAACAGGGAGAGAGCTGGGAGGGCAGCTTTCTGCCAGAAGAAAGTGCTGGCAGAGGCCATTGTTCCTTTTCTGAGCCCCTCCCCCACCACAGAGCTGGCAACAGGGAATCAACAGTAGACTAGAGGAAGCCAAGAATCAAATCAGAAATTTGGAATACAAGGAAGCAAAAAACACATCCAATCAGAACAACAAAGAAAAAAGAGAATAAAAAAAATGAGTATAGTGTAAGAAGCCTCTGGGAAAACTTCAAGTATACCAACATTCAAATCACAGGGATGCTGGAAGATGAGAGAGAGTAAGAAACTGAAAACCTATTTGAAAAATTAATGACAGAAAACTTCCATAACCTGATGAAGCAAATAGAGAGTAAGTCCAGGAAGCACAGAGTCCCAAACAAGACAAACCCAAAAAGACCCACACCAAGATGCATCATAATTAAAATTCAAAAGTTAAAGACAAAGAGAGAATCTTAAAAGCAGCAAGAGAAAAGCAATTAGTTACCTACAAGGGAGTTCCCATAAGACAGTCAGCTAATTTCTCAACAGAAACTTTGCAGGCCAGAAGGGAGTGGCAAGAAATATTCAGAGTGATAAAAAGCAATGACATACAATCAATATTATTCTACCCAGCAAAGCTATCATTTAGAATCAAAGGACATATAAAGAGCTTCCCAGACAAGAAAAAGCTAAAAGAGTTCTTCACCACCAAACCAGTACTACATAAACTGTTAAAGGGTCTTCTTTAAGAAGAGGAAGAAAAAAAATATTAAAATATGAACAATAAAATGGCAATAAATACATATCTATCAACTATTGAATCTAAAAAATAAATGAACAAGCAGAACAGAAATAGATGCATAGATATAGAAAACATTCTGATGGTTGTCAGATGGGAGAGGGGTTGGGGAACTGGGTGAAAAAGGTGAAGGAATTTAGAAGTACAAATTGGTAGTTACAGAATGGTCATGGGGATGTAAAACACAGCATAGGGAATATGGACAATAATATTCTAATAACTTTGTATAGCATCAAATGGGTATGAGATTTATTGAGATGATCATTTAGTAAGTTACATAATGCCTAATCACTGGGGTGAAACTAATACAATATTGTATGTCAACTGAATTTGAAAAATAAAAAAATTATTAAGTTTTAAAATTAGAATAGAGTTTAAGGTACAATATGCACAACAAGTGAGTCATAGCTTTAACATTAAGATGTTAAATTTTTTCAATTTATTCATTTGAGAGAGAAAAAGGGAGAGAGAGAGAAACATCAATGTGTTGTTCCACTTATTTATACAGTCATTGGTTGCTTCTTGTATGTTCCCTGACCGTGGAGTGAACCTGCAATTTTGGCATATTGGGACGACACTCTAACCAACTGAGCTACCCAGACAGGGCCACGCATACCCTCTTTTATTGCACTTCACAGAGGTTGTGTTTTTTACAAATTGAAGGCAAGACTCTACACCGGCAAAAATATTACAACTCACTTTCTTGCGACCCTCACGTTATTGTGGTGGTCTGGCTGCAGTCTCTCTGAGACCTGCCTGCGGCAGCTCTGTTCTCACTTATCTTCCTAGTTATTAAAACGCTAATGATAGGTATCATAGACTTTTTACTCTAAATTTAGGATATTTAGACAGGGTAATTAATTTATCACTATCATATTTTTGTTTGAAAATAGTTTTGAAAAAATTGTAGTGTCGTTAAACACTTTGTTCCATGTCAGAAATGCTTAAAATGATATACTTAGGAAACCGAATTGAGAGGAGTTAGACAAATCTATATGAATTGAATTTACTAAAATAATTTGCTAATGCTCTGGTCGGTGAGGGTTCAGTGGGTTGGGCATCATACCACAAACTGAAATGTTGCCAGTTCAATTCCCATTTGGGGCACACGTCTGGGCTGCGGGCTCAGTCCCCATTTGGGGTGTGTGTGGAAGGCAACTGGTTTCTATCTCATATCTATGTTTCTTTCTCTTTTCCCCTTCCTTCCCCTTTCCAAAATAAAAAACAAAAATAAATTTAAAAAAATAATTTATTAATGGCAAATTGTGAATGAGGTGACAGTCCAAAGTAAGATTTTTATACAAATAATTAAATTATATTTGTATCATCTCAAGCATATATTTGCTCCAAATACATGAATGTTTATAACTCAATAAATTTTCTGGTGCTGCTCCATTTGTCAGAATTTTTCCCATTGGAGAACATATTAAATACTACTGTTTTGATTGATTTTTATTGCTAAACCACTACCTAAGGAATAAAAAAATTAAATAAAAAATAGAATGTTCGTTCTTCACCATTGAGGGGTCACGCATGGCCCCTTTGAGGTGGGAGGGTGGTAGAAAGTGGAGCTGAGGTTCTCCTCAAGTTTCCCCACCAACTTCCTGTGCTGGATTCTCTCCGACGAAACAGCTGAATGACCTTGAGCATGTTCCCGTTCACAGCCTCAGTTTCTTATTTGTGAGATGGGGTTGGTTAGAGAGTCATATTTTGCAGAATTGCCCAAGGATATAATTTAAATGTATGAAATGTGCTCAGCTGAGAGGAGCTCAAATTTTGTTCTCTAGCCTCACTGTGTGTGTGTGTGTGTGTGCGCGCACGCGTGAGAGAGAGAGAGAGAGAGAGGATTTTCCCATGTTTCCTCTGCTCTGAGGCTCCCTATTCCCAGCCTCCTGCCCCTCCCCCATCAGAAATCCACCCTCCCCTCTCCCCACCATCTCAGCCCCATTGCTGTCAGATTAAATAAGCCTGTGTGGGAACATCACCCGTCATTTAGAACACTGTTTCCATGGGAAATGGCTCTGAGCTTCCAGGCGGCCCCCTCCACTCAGAAACCAACTTTCGGAACAGCAGCCACTTGGCAGATGGGTGCTGGCTCCATGGCAACCACCTCTCAAGAGCCCCTCCCAGACCACAGGCAACCCAAACCCTTGCTTCCACTGGAAACTTCTTCCTAAAAGGCAATATCGCTGCCTTGACAATCCTGATAATGTGTCTGTGAAAACTTTAAGCATCTTTAAGCCAAGAAATAAGCTTTCAGGACTGCTGTCTGTCCTTTGCTCCTTTCTCTCCCCATAGTTAGCACCATCTTGCATAATTCGAAGTTGTTTCCTGAGTGGCAGATTCACCAACCCCAAGCGGCTTGGAAGTTCTATGAGGACAAGAGCCATACCTCCTCATTCCCGTGCCTCTCACAGGACTGGGCAGGCCCAACGTGTGTTCAGGGTCTGTCCAATGACTCCACACTGCCCCGAAGCAACCTTCTACCCACCCCGTCCTCCCTAGGGCCAGGAAACAGGGGGTGACGCCTGTTCTTCTGATGGGCAGGCTCGCACCTCTAGGATGGCTCCAGAATAACTTCCTCATCCAGCGTTTCCAAGTGTGCTTGGAGGAGGGGGTGGGGGCCTCAGACCTCCGGGGAGCAGTCTTGTGCAAAGCCCCCCTTGGTTCTTTGGGGGAACGGACTGGGCGGAGGAACAGCTTTCAACTCTGCAGCCTGGCAGCTGAAGTTCACTCATGTCCCTAATATGGACCCCTTGTATGACCTAAAGCAAGTTTCTTCATTTCCAGGAGTCTCAGCTCCCCCATTTATAAAATAGGAAAACAGGATGCTCAAGAATGTGTAAGGTCCCAGTTTAAAAAAAAACAAAACCAAAAAAACTGGAGGGCTCCCCAGCAAGGGCATATTTGCAGTGACATGCAAAGCAGTTGTACCTGGTCTCCCTCCAATCTGGTAGACGCCAGTGATTTGGACCCCTTACCTGCCCCGTCCACAGTCCTAAGAATACTTAGGGCTTCTGGGTGACCCAATGCTGTCAGATATAATGCCTACGACAGCAGTGGGCTCTCAGCAAATGGCAGTCCTCAGTGGTTATATCACCAAGTGTCCCCCTTCTCTCCAGGTTCCCAGTTTCTAGGGCTTCTACAGATCTTAATTCCCAAAAGAATACCCCAAAACACTGCCCATTTTTCTAAGTGGGCATGTGAAAGAAATGGCTTCAGCCGTCGACATTGTCAAAGGCCCATGGGCTTCCTGGCCTCTCCATGCGCCGCATCTCCCCAGCTACTGCCACTTTCTAAGCAGTGTCAGTCCTGGCCCGGACAAATGCTGCCTGGGAGAGGCCACAGAGCAGTGACACGGCCGCCATTTACTGGATGTCTGAGGTGGCTTGGTTGGACACCGAAGGTCATGCATGGAACCATCACATCACACTGCCTTGAATTCTTTTGGCAATTAGTTTTGCAGCACCACAGGGCTTTTCTTTGACTGCCATCATGACTCACTAACCCATAGGGTTCATCCTTGCAGCTGCTTCCCTGGCCCCGACTCTAGGACCACAGACTCAAAGCTGGGGCAGTGGCCAACTCAGAGCCTCTCCCAGGGATGCTGCTGCCTTTATTGAAGGTTTAGTTTGCACGGCTTTTGCTTATCTATTTCTATACTAATCATTTTGAAGATTCTCCTGAGCCCCATCAGTTGAACTACAAGTTGTTTGGGTAAATAAGGCTGGAGGAGGCGGACATATTCTCTACTAATGGAGCTCTCAGGAGAGTGAATGGACTTCTGGTCACATTGAGCTGAATCAGCCCTAGGAAGCTAATTTCATCTCTCTGATATCTGGGTGTGCCCAGCTCAGGGGGATGAGGACACAGTGGGGGGAGTGACCCAACCCATGTAGAGGAAATGGCTCCGAATTCCAAGAGCTGCCCTTCCCCTCTGCACAATTCCCAGAAATGGGCAGCTTCCCCAGGGCTGCTGATTTGCCACTGTGCCTAAATGGTGTGCGGCCCTGCCAGGGTCCAGGCCACTTGGTCTCCCTTAGGACTTTGCTCTCCCTTCCCTAAGACTTGGCTCCAGCCCTTTGCCTCACACCTTTGCTGACCCAAGCCCAGCACTGTCACTGCACTACTCAACCCTTTCAGGAAGCTATCAGTGCCCTCATCACACTTCATCATTAAGACTTAACTACCCATCCAACTGTGTGTTATGTTATGCTGTAAAGGACGTTAAATATCATTGGCTCTGGATGGTGAGTCTGTGACATGGGTGCAGCCCCTCCCACTCCCACAGCCGTGGCAGACATCACTAATCGATCACGGTCCTCTTTCCTGCTTAGTCTTAGAACCCTTTTCATGCAGCACTCTTGGCAGTCAGAACTGGATGACTGATTGGTCCAGCGAGGAAACTTATTTGCCAACCCAGATCTAAACCACAGCTCACCTGGTCCCCTTTAAAACATCCCATCTCATGGTCATCCTGTTCCATGGGAAGAGCTCAGGACCTTTAGGGGCAGCCTTCCTGATTATGTCTGGAGATAACCCACAAGGCTTCACTCTCTCCTCCTCAAGACTTAGCTCCAGCCCTTCTATCTCTTTGCTAATGCAAGCCCAGCATGTCACTGCACCACTCTGGAGATAACCAGGTCTTCTGTTGGTTAACAGATCGTATTACCTAAGTCTTCTGTTAATACATCAGCCCCTGCTTTTCTTCCGCATCAAGTCCAAACTCCTCTGCTGGGATCACACATCACACCCGGACTGCTGGCAGAAATGGTCAGACAGAGTCCAGAGATCTAGGCAAAGGCCAATGCTTGAAGTCAGCCAGACGTGGGACATAATGCCCTGGGGTTTACTCATAGCCTACAAGTACCTCATGCTTCCTTACACCACAGCTGTTAACACTGGTCTTACTGCTAGTGTGAAAGTGCCTCCCAGACAGCCTGGAGCTTAGCATCTGTACCCAGCACCGAGCCCCAGAGCAGGGAAACCAGCTGGTGTAAGAATTGTAAGAGTGATCGTGTTAAAAACAATTCAAACACTTAATGTAGTGATGTGCCTGATGCTGTTGGAAAATTTTACCAAATTCACTCATTTAATTCTCCCAACAGCCCTATGAGGTGTGACTTTGATTATCCCCAGTTTACAGTTGAAGGAACTGAGACACAAAGGAGTAAAATGACTTTTCTAAGGTCACGCAGGCAATGCAGGGACCTGGAATCACGTAGCGTGGCTCCTGAGCCCAGGGCCAGCCCGTCATGTTGGGCATCCTGTCGGGGCTGCCAGAGGCCAGGTGGGTGTGAAGTCAGTCTGGGCAGCAGGGCCAGGAGTTTCAGGGAAAAGGTCAGCAGTGAGCCAGGGAGGTGGTGTCACAGAGAGGCCCCCGAGGCCAGGTCACTGTCCCTGTGGGAGGAACAGCTGAGGACGTCAGTGCCCAAGAGGCACCCAAGGCAAATATTAGGCACTGAAAGCAGAAATGTCCTTCATCCCTACAGGGATGAAGTCTACAAACAGGACATAGGTATGGTACTGCCAGGTGGCCTCCTGCACTGAGGACCAGGGAGGAAGCCGGGGGCATCAGGCAGCTGCCTGCATTGCGGGAGCATCAGGTGCCTCTGACACCCTCATTTGCCAGCACCTGTGTGTGGGACCCTCTCCATTGTGGCGGTTGCTGCCCCAGCCCCATACTGTCTCCTTGTGGTCCTACACACAGGCTGCTCCTTCCCCAGCTTGGGGCCGGCCTCTCACCTGGAGCCCCTTACCGAGAAGCTAAAGCCATGGACTCAGACAGCCTGCAACCTCAGGCAAGTTATTGACCTCTGTACCTTGGTTGCCTCTCCTGTAAAAGTGGGGACAGTGGTAACATTTGCTTCATGATGGTCTTGAAAAACTACACATTTATTTGCTTGGCCCAGCATGTGGCCCACAGTGAGTGCTCAATAAACATCAGCATCCTTCCAAGTCCCCTTTCCTCCAGGAAGCCCTCCCTGCTCTCCACAGTCCTTCCTGAGTTCATGCCTGCAAATTGGCAGGTTCCACAGGTGACAGTTCAACTCAGCCCATCACCGCACCCTCCTCACATGCCATCTGCAGGCTGGTCCCAGCTCCCCCATCCTGCCTTGGAGGGCAGCACCACGGCTCAGCCTGCCACTGTCTTCCCCACAGCGATGCCATGGGACAGCAAGCCCCCATATGGTTGCTGGCTGACTGATGGGTGAGATTTAAGCTCCTCAAAGACATTTCCCCAAGAATTCAGGAGATGCTTGTTTACTGAATGGACTGCGGAAGATACCAAAATACTGGGAATTCAGCATAAAATATGGCTTCCCTCTCTGGCCCTTAAATCCAAAAGCACTCTCCATTGTAAAAGCTAGCCCCTCTCTGGATGCCTCCTTGAAAGGAAAAAACAGGACACATGACACCAGAAAGGGCCCCATTTTACGATCCAGGAAGAGCAAACTGGACAAGCCACATATTTACAGTACGCACACGCTCAGACTGCAGAAGACTCGCACACCCAGGAACGCTCCCAAAGCACGTAGTGTGCCTGGCCCTGGGAGCTGGGGAGAGCAGGCTGAGTGAGTGCAGGCCCCTGGCCTTAAGGCTTCTGGTGTGTGTGGTGTGGGAGGGAGCAGACAGAGAGAGGGTGACAGCACACAGGGCTAAGTTACGTGGGAGCTCAAGAGGAGAGGCCTCTCACCCAGCCTGGGGCCATTGCAGAAGGCTTCCTGGTAAAGACAATGGCAAAATGGCATACTGGAGGCCACGTAGGCATTACCTCAGGCGGACAATAAGAGAGAAGCTATCCCAGGTGAGGAACAGAAGCTGCAAAGATGCAAAGCAGGGAGGTGTGAAAAACCCAGGAGGCACCAGGTGTAGCAGGCTATCGGCGGTAAGGGGAGTGGGAGGAGGCTCCTCTTGGCTCCTCGACAACTAGGGATCTTGGTGGTTGCATCTCTAGCACCCAGTACAGTGCCTGGCACACAGTAGCTGTCTCCTGGCCCTGAATAATGCAGGACCCAGGGCCGGGCTGCAGGGCGAGGCGGGGGAGAGCGCAGAGACCCTACGTGCCCGGGAGGCCCTCCAACCCTGCCCTCCACACAGGCCCGCAGGAGCACAATGTCAGCCGGTTGGAAAGCTGCCTGATCCAAGGGCTCCGCAGCCTTTCTGATGACCACAGTGAGGTTAACCAGCAAGAAATGACCAGCGGAGACTAGATAACTTGCACAGGACAAACTCTAACTGTTCCGGAAGCTCCGAGGTGAGGGGAAGCAGATAGGAAAAGGCTACAGGGTCAGGTGGGAGCAGGAAGGTCACATAGATAGGGTGTGGCACAGCCACAGGGGCCTGAAGGCAAGATCTTGTGTGGTGGCATTTAATGTCCCTATTCTGCCATCAGGGAGAGGGAGTCGGGCATTTGCCCAAGGGCACAGCTTGGTAAAGGGCTGGCGAAGCTGAGATTTGGCACCCAGATCTGGCAACTGAAAACTAAACCTCTGCCCCGCTCACCACCCAGCTCCTTTGGGCCACCCCGTGGGTCTGAGAGGCTCTCAGAACCAAGGGGCCAACGAGCGCCCCAGTGTCTCAGGGCCCACACACCCTTCAGAACGTGTCCCACTGGCATCCCAAGTTGTGGGGATGCTGCCACCTGGCCATGTGCCCCTCATGGTCTCAGGGGTTCCATTCTGGACCCCCAAGGTATTCCCATGCCCAACCACTGACAAGGATGGACTCAGCTCAGGGGTCAGAGGCAGGGCTCACCACCTCCCCTCTGTTCCAGCTTGGCTCACGGCTTCCTTGAGTGGCAGCTAAGGGCAGAAAGGAGGAACTGACTTTATGTTTAAATTCTTATTCTCAGTCCTGGGGGTCTATTCGTATTTTCCTAGGGCTGGGAAAGTCTCACCTGTAGTTACGCAGAACTTCTCAGTCTTCGACAGAAACCTGCATGCTCACCGGAAGGCCATCCTGGTAGTCACCCCACCACGGAAGGCCAGCTTCAGGATGCTCTGGGATTCCCCAAGAGGAGAGTCCTTGCACTCCGCAAAGCCTGGCAGGCCGCGGTCCTGCACCCTCAATTCAGATTCAGCCACTCCCTCGGCCCCCACCACGGGGAGGCCCCTGTGAGCCCACGTCTTCACTGCACCTCCTAGGGCTGCTCAGGCACCACCCCTCATGAACTGGACTCAGCCCGCGGCACCCACTGGCCCCTGGCCTCCAGAGCCCCTTCCCACCTGTTTGTCTGGCATTCTCTTCCTCTTTCTCCCCCAGAAGCTCGAGCACCCATTCTCTCAAATCTGAGGCCAAGGCCTAGCAACCCTGTGGCACGTGCATGCCCGCCCCAGCGGCCAGGCTCTGACCTCTGCCTGGGCCCCTCCACCGGCACCGCCCTCCCACGCCGCCAGCTTCGTCGTCCCTCAAGCAGTCCCTGAGCATACAACACGCCTCCTGGAAAAGCCAGCTGTGGGTGCCTGGAGCTCTCCCTGCTGACAGGGCCTGCGGGCACCCCTGCCCGCTGGTGCAGCCTCTGCCCCCGCTTATTCCTTGTACAGCACCCTTGAGGACGGGGTGGCACCTGGCCGGTCAGGGCTCCAGCCCCTGGCATGGCACCGCGAAGTCTGCCGAGACGAATGTTCTCTGCCTGCACTACGGTTCCCCTGCCAGTGAAAACACTCCCTCTGTCAGGAGCGGTCTCCCTGTCTCTCCCAGGAAGACTTTCCCGAAGGGATCCCTCCTTCCCCTGCCTGGGCCCTCTCCTACCTCTCCAGGCCTCCTCCCACCAAGCCACCTTGCTGTGTCTGTGGAGGGCCACCCGGGGGGCAGGTGGCAGCCACAGGGCTCTGCAGCCACCACTCCATTTGACTGCTCGCAGCCCCCTCACCACAAAGGCGCTGTTTAATTCCTGTTAGTGATGAGGGACCCTGAGGTCACAGAGGCTCTGTGGCTTGTTCAAGGCCACACATCTCCATCTGCAAGTGACCGTAAAGCTTCTGCCTCTCCTGGGAGTGCGCTCCTCTTCCTTCCCCTCAGCTCAAGGAGCAGGGAGTTGTTTTCCTGTCACAATCCCCCTGCTACGTGGGGCAGGGGGCACAGAGGGCTGGACCTCCTCTTCTTTATCTCAGGGTCTCCCTAGAGCCCTGGCACAACTTCCTGCACAGACGCTCCACGTGGCTGCTGACTGAATTTCCAAAACGCAGGGCCAGCACTGGGAGCCGGGCAGGAGTCTGGCTTGGGTGAAAGGTAGGGCAGAGGTGGTGGGGGAGCTATGCCCGTGGGCCACACAGAGGCCACAGGAGTGAGTTGGTGGCCCTCCTAAGGGAGATGCCATGTGAGGAGTCCCACTAGACACACATGGGCACCAGCCCAGCAGGAGGAGTGGGTGACAATGAGGGGCTCCTTTCCTGCCACCGAGGCTCCCAAACACTGAGCACCCTGCAGCTCCTGGGGCCAGCTCCCTGATCATCTCAGCCTCTGGGCTTGGGACACCCCACCTCACCCCACCCCCAGAGTCCCCAGATGGCAGCAAGGCAAATCCTTTCATACTATCTTTCTCCCGAGTGGGCTGTGTGGAGCTAACCAGAACACAACTCCACGGGTTGTCCCTCAAGGCTGTCCCAGGCCAGGGCTCCCTGTCTCATGGATCTTCAGCCTCACACCAGTGCCTTGGTAAATGGCCTGGGAGAAGAACAGAGGTGGCGACAGAGAGCAGAGGGAAGGCCTGAATGCCAGAGGCAGGTATAAGGATGCTTATGCCTGCTGGGTAGATGCTTCTTGTCAGGGATTACTATGTCTAAACTATAGCCCCCAAAGTCCTGGCTGACCACATCTCAACTGCTTTACCCTGCAGCAGCAGGAAGGGGGACTCAGGAAACAAATGGACATCCTGAAGTCATGGATAGGCAGAGGACAGGCCCATCATGAGAGAAGGAGGGCAGGTATAGCCAATAGGGAAAGGTGGAGTCTGTGGCTAACAGGAGACCACTGCTACCCACATCCCCACCCCCACTACCACCAGTTAACGGCTGCAGCATGAGCACATCTGTAACGGGGTTGCCAGATAGTCTATATTTTGAAAGAGTAGCTAGGAATCTGGATTTTTATGCGAGACTGATATTTTAATGTTGGCTACAAATTAAAAAGTTTTATACACATTATAAAAGCTGAACAAATCACCGCCCTGGGTGGCCCCAACCCACAAGAGCACCTGCCGCCACCCCCAGCTGCCCGGAGCGTGCCTCAAGCATGCACGCATCGCGGCCACTCCAAGGCAGACCGCTCTTTGCACTGCCTTGGCCCGGCCTGGCTTTGGCCGCAAAGTGGTGTGAGATCTCAGCACTCTGGAAGTGGAAACGGCACTGGGGAGGAGCGGCAGGGTTACACAGCCTGAGGGAGACTCTCCAGCCCAGCAGTCCTTAGGGGACAGGCACAGGCCACCCCTGGAGTGCGTCAGAACACGGAGTGGGGGAGGGCAGAAAGGCACATTCAAAAGGACTGTTCTTTAACTTGTTTCCATCAATTACATTCAAATTGTTATACACCATTAATGAAAGATGTGATCATTTTTGTGTTTGACCCCCCGAAAAACGAGAAGAAACAGGGTCTGGGCTCTTTCCTGAGGTGGGGACAGCTGATCTAATCTCCATTTTAAAGAGTAATCAGACTGAGAGAAGGAGCAAGGGCAAAATAGGAGGGAAACTTCCTGAACACGAGGCGGGCATGGCGATGAGCAGCCTGGGGCGGCGTGAGGTTCTCCTGGGGAAGGCCGTGGAGCTGGCCTCAGGGAGGCGGCCTGGCTGGCTGGCTCTGGAGGTTGAACCGGTTTGCAGGTGGGGTGGGATCACTTCTCAGGGACTCTTCTGAACTCTGGATTTTAAGCCCATTCAGCTGGGAGGGCAGGAGGCCACTTTTCACATCTTTCTCCCCAACCTCTGAAGAGCTGCAGCACATTTCCTGCCCACACCAACAGCCTGGCCACGCTGGACGGCAAGCCCTGGACGGCAGAGAGGTGACAGACAGCAGAGCGGGCAGGCGTGCTCCATTCCCAAGGGGTAGGACCCATCCAGAAGCTGCTATTGGCAAAGAGGCCAGACTCCCGTCCCTTTTTTCTACACACAGCACTTTCATAAAAGGTCATGAATCAAAGCATTGGCCCCTCTGCTAGGTGTGTGACCTCAGGCATATTGCTCGACCCGTTTGTGCCTCAGTTTCCTCACCTGTGAATAACAGTATCCACCTCACAGGGTTATTTGAAGGACAGAATGTGCTAATATTTAGAACAGTACCTGGCACATGAAATGTTTGCTATTATTATTATCATCTGTATGTATGTTATAGAAACTCTTGCCTAAGACCCCACTTCACCAAACAGGCCAGAAGAGTGCCTGGAGCCACATGGAACTGTGTGTTCTGGATCACCCCAAAGCACTCAGGAGAAGGGCTCCCTTTGAATCACCTTGTAGAGCCCACTCTACAGAGAGACCCCAGCCACTCAGCTGGACTGAAGTATTACTGCTGAGCCACCCCAGGATTTGAAAAAGAAGCATATTTTATTTCTGAGAACTAGAGGAATAATCACAACCCGCAGTCCATGCTGGCTTGTTTCAGGGGTTCAGGTAAAGGGAAAAGCTGCGGAGCTATATCCCACCCCACAGCCCATCTGATGGGGACCATCCGCGGTGGGTGACGCAGGAGGAGGAGCAAATGTTAGGAGCATGGCAATAGATACAAAGGCCCAGTTTTGAATACTCGTTGTGCCACATATTGGCTGTGTGACCTTGGAAATATTATAAACCTCTCTGTGCAAAACTATTGCTGGTGAGTGGCAATAGCAACCATCTGAAGGTAGAATCAAGCTGAGTCCTGAGGCCAGGGCTGATAACTACAATGCCTCCTGTTTATTAAGTCCTGACCACGTGCTCAACACTTTCCATGTACTTCCATGGCCATCCTCACCGGCCACCCTCACCAGCCCCCACACCAGACTAGGTCATATTCTTACAAAACACCCAACTGACTCGACAGCACTTTGCACATTGGTGCTCAAGTGCTTAACTGTTTATGAAGCAATGCATCATCCCCACTCGACTGTCAGTTCCAGGAGGGCAGGGCCTACCCCCGGTTTTATTCTCCACTGTATCTCTGGTCCCCAGCACATGCCTGGCACAAAGAAGGGGCTCAATACATATCTGTTGACCTATGTTAGCGCTAATAATCACAACCACTCCGCAAAATGTTCTAACAGGAGCGGGGGAAATGAACACTAGGGTTTGCTCTGGCCATTGGGAACACTTGGGATCCTGACCTAAGACTTGACCTGGCCAGGATCGATGACAGTACTAATCCCAGAGCCCCTGCTGGTTCTCACAGCGGGTAAGTAAGGTGTAGGGCTGTGGTGCTAACTCTTACTTAGACTAGATCTGTAATGGCTCTTTTCAGATGTAAAAGCAAAGGCTCACAGCCCGGTCTAGAACAGCCGTCATTATTGTTCTGCAATCAAAAGTAACGGAAATTTGGAGTTTTCAGGAGTTCTGAGGAAAGTGTCCAGGAAAATCGGCCCCTGGAAAATGGCAGTAAACGAGGTTGGAGGAGACAGACAGCCAGGGAGGAGTTCTCCAAGGGCGTGAGCAGACACGGAGAGGATGTCTGAAAAGTTTTCACTTCTGCCCCTTTCTGAGCAATGGGTAACCCCCTTTCTCATCAGCCCTTGGTGAAAGCCTGTTATACACAGCAGCCTCAAGGCTTAGTGCAGCTTAGGAAATGAGGAAGCCAAAGCCTACTGTGCGCACGGAAAGTGTGGTAGCTCACCCTGCCAGGGCCAGAAGGCCAGCGGACATGGTCCCCACCCCGAAATCCCTAGAAATACGGCAGACTTTGTTGATGCTTGGGCAATTTTTTAAAAAATTATATACTCAGAGAACTTCTACAAGGAGAAATCCTTTGAGAAGAATGAAGAAATATTGGGGGGAGCATCTCCCCTTTTCCACATACGTGGGACGAAGGCCTGACCCATAGAATCAGATTAGGGAAGAAAGAGAGATGGGAGGTGTCCGCATTGCAGCAGCACTGTGCCCTGTCGTGAACATGGCAGGGGAGCCTCACAGCAGGGGGGCCTCGCCCAAGGGCACACAGACAACAGGAGGGGGCAGAAACTGGAGCCCACGCCCATGTCCCTGCCCACTGCCCCATGGGTCTTCCCAGGAGGGAAGGGAGGACAGAGTTCCTCTGCAGCCCTGCTGGCGGGTGGGTCCAGACCCCTGCCTGAGACCCTCCCTGGGGCCCTGTCCTTCCACTCAGAGAGGCCCTGCCGGCCTTCCAGCCAGCTTTCCTCCTCAACCGCACCGACCCTCAGTAGAAAAGTGTCCCTGCTAAATGCTTCATTAGAATGGTTATTTTGTTGAAGTGCCAAGTGACCTGCTCCCCCTCTCCCTTTCCATCCCTCTGGCCAGCCCGTGTGAGTCCAGCAGGAACACAAAGGCTTTGTTTCTTTATTTTGATTTCCTCCTTAAAATCTCAAACATGCAGGAAACACCCACCCAGCCCCAGAGAAGTGGACTCAGGCTGCTGTCCACTTCGGGAGGGTGGGGCTGGGGGTCAGGGAGTGGGGGTGGGCGGGAAGGCTCTGATGCCAGCTGACCTTTGCTCTGGGAGTGCCACCAGGGCACCTGGGGCCTGGCTTCCTTAGCAGGAAAAGAAGGGCTTCGGTGTGAGAGGCACGAGGTCTTCCCAGCTCCCAGCTCTGCTGCCCAAGGAATATCAACCTGAAGAATGTGGGTGTGGAGGGATGGCTGAGCAGACAGATCTCCTACAAGTTTTTTTTCATAGATGCCCCAAGGCTTTGGGACAGTGGCTCCACCCTTTTCCATCATCTCTGGTTCCAATAAAGCAGGCATTGAAAGAACATGACAGAGGCTATTTTGGGCTGCTGAGCCCACTTGTGAGGGAAGGGTACTCGCCGAGAAAGATGGGTTTGCCTCCATTTCTTCCTTGGGACCTCATTTCCAGTGGAATGAAAATATAAAGCAGGAATTTGTGCATTAACTAAAAGGGGGGCTTTTCAAGAATATATGTTAAATTCTAAAGGATAAAAAGAAAAAAACCTAAAATGAATTAAAATTAATGTTCTTTTGAAATGATTATGGAATGCTTCGGGGAGGCAAGAACCTGTCCCCAGGACTCCCCTAAAGGATCAGCTCCTAAGGGGTGGGTAGGCCACCCCAACCCACCACACCTTCAGCAACCTCTACACAGCTCCACGTGTCCGTGAATACTTTCTCTTTCCATCTGGGTACCTGGTACATGAGGGGCAGCCTAACACATAGTGTGCATAGCGGCTTCTTTTAAAACCAGAACTTTTCTTTAACGCATGGACCTGTAGCCTCATTCCAAATAAAAAGATTTGGGGGAGGGGCCCAGACTTTGGGGGAGGTACTCTTCTGCTTCATTGACCCATTTATTCCTATGCCAGAGCAACAGAACTTTAATTCCTCTAGTTTTCTAGTGTATTTTAGTATCTGGTAGGACTAGTCCCTTCTTACTCATCGAAAGGTGTCTAAATAAGGGAGCCAAAATGCTCAAATTTGATTGAGATACTTCATTATGGTCAACTTCAGGATGGATTTAGAGGGGGTAAAATCAGAAACAGAGAAACAGTTGCAATGCTCTTGCAGTAATCTAAGCGAGAGAGGTGAAGGCTGGAGCCAAAGGAGAGATAGTTAGAAATGAGGGGAGGAATTTAAGAAATAACCAAAACCATCAGGATTTGGGAAAAAAAAAAGGGTTTGCAAACATAACTTGTATGTGTATTTCTGTATAATCAAATAGGAACTGGCTTTATAATGCGTTTAACTGCCTTCACTGGTGCAGTCTCTGATCACTTCTTTTTTTTTAGTTTTTTTTTTTAAGATTTTATTTATTTATTTTTAGAGAGAGGGAAAGGGAGGGAGAAAGAAAGGGAGAAAAACAGCAATGTATGGTTGCCTCTCACGTGGCCCTCACTGGGGACCTGGCCTGCAACCCAGGCATGTGCCCTGACTGGGAATCGAACCGGGACCCTTTGGTTCCCAGGCCGCGCTCAATCCACTGAGCTACACCAGCCAGGGCACTGATAACTTCTATGGGGATACAAACCCCAACAAAACAGATTCTCCCGAGGTCTTTGGGTGCCCAGCCCTCGCTGGTTTTGCAGCGTCTCCATCGGGTGAAGGAGAAGGGCACAGGCAGTGCTGTTCTTTGTCGGCAACTCAGGAGCAGAAGACACTTCAACTCGTTTTCACCACTTAATGAAGAGGATTCCGGGGCCACCTCAGGTCCCCAGTGTTCTATCACAAAATTAGTTCAAATCTTTGCCTGCTGTGGGTTGTGACTCCCTGAAAGTGGGATCTGCCTGAGTGTGGAAGGCTTTTCCAGAAGTGTCTGAATCTTTTCTGCCCAGATTTAAAAAGCACTACTCTGTGAAATGTTCTAACTCAGGCCCAAGCTCCACACAAGAGGGATGGCATCAGGCTCCAGCTCTGGAGGCAGCTGGGGGTGGAAAGGAGAAGGCTGTGAATGGCTGGATGAGAAATGCCTCCCTCCTGTTGTCATGGAGAGCTTCCACCCTCTGCAGCGGGAGGGCTGCCTCTCCCTCCCCCTCCCTCCCAGGACCAGGGGCCAGGTACCTGGGCACCTTCTTCCTGGGCAAGTAGAGGAAAGGGAGAAATGGAAAGGTGTAGTTAAGGATTAGAAAGGTTCTATGTTGTACTGTAGTCTTCCTTCCTTTAAAGTAGTTCTAGACTTTAGAATAGAAAATGTATTTTCCTAAAGATCATTTAAGATGAGCTACTCAACGAGTTACTGTCATCTAATTATAAAAGGAAAATCACATTTATTCTTTCTTTCTTACAAATATATATACCCACCCTTTAAATGACAGTTGAGTTTGGGAAGCTGTGGCTAAATTATGCTCTGCAGTCTGGCCTGAGCCCACAAGGGTCAAAGCAGGTGTTTTCTGAGGGTGAATCTACTTTTTGGAAAAAAGTTAAATCCAAAAATGCACTCTCATCCTGCTCCCCTGCACCCTCCCCCTAGTGTGGTCAGAGGCAACAAGAGGACCCATCAACAACCTCGATGGACAACCGGGTGGCATTTCCAGAAGGCCACCACAGGCTGAGGCCCACACTAAGGACAAAGGACATGTTCTAAGTCTGGCACTGTCATGCAAAGGACCAAGTGGGTAATGGGTACATGGTGTTGGTTATATTACCTCTTATATTTTTCCATTCTTATTTTTTTCGTTCAAAAATACACCAAGTGCACAAATGATTTAGGGGTTTGTGGCTAGCTATCATCGGGTTCTCTGTCTCTGCCAAACAGTCGCTTCTGCACCTCTGTGGGATCTGCTGCCTCCTAACGTCCCTGTGCATGGCCTCCTCCTGAGGCCTTTGCTCCCCTGCAGCACCGACTGTATATGGTCGGGCCCCCAGAGGACATGTCCCATGAGCAGCAGGAGAGAAGAGATGCGTCATTTTTGGTCCTCCGGTTTTGGGAGCAGTGCAGAGTGAAAGAAGGAGCGTGTGCTTTGGGACCAGGCAGACCCTGGTCAGACTGCTTCCAGGCTCTGCTTCTCTCAGAGTAGGACTGTGGGTGGTCTGCTTAACCTCTCTAAGTCTCAGTTCCCTCATCTGCTAACAGCCAAACTGTGAGGCTTGGAGGTGGCGAACACAGAGTGTCTGGCCCACAAGTCTTTGTTGAAGGAAAGACGGGAGGGAGGGAGAGGCGGGCGGACGGACACACGGAGAGGCTGTCTTTAAACCATGCCATTTGAGGAGCAGTTGAAGCAGACAGAGCTGCTGGTACTGGAGAAAAGCATGACTGTCAAATGTTCACATGGGAGAGACGGCTTAAGGGGAGAAAGGAAAGAACTTCGCAAGGGTGAGAACATCCCCCAACGGGGTGGACTGACTTGAGGGGCAGCAAGCTCCGTGTGTCTAGAAGGGTCCAGCTGAAGCCCCACAGGCTGCATGCCAGGGACTCCCCTGTTGCAAGTTTTGCAGCCTCTACTCAAGGGATCGTTCAAAAATTTTTCTTTAGCCTTAGTCTGAGCTAAATATCCATTAAAAAAAAGATTTGGTATGATGCCTGCATTTTTAATAGTAAATATAAAACTAATAAGAGCTGTATGTGCCCCCCCCACCCCCCCAAGAATCATCACCCTCACCACTATGGGAAATGTGCTGTGCTGGGTCTGAACCCGGTCCACCTGGGCTCCAGGGGCCCCTCTGGGACTAGGATTCTGTTATCTGAAGGCTGCCTGAATGCTGATAATGCTCTTCATTTTTATAAGCCTTTCTGGTTTCCCAAGCATGTTCTCATCTGTGTATTTCATCTAACCCCCCTGACAACCCCGAGGGCTCAGCAGAGAAGTCACAGATGGGGCCTGGGCCCGTGCAGCGCAGGACCCGCCCAGGCCCTACAGATAGTCACGGAGGGCCGGAACCAGAGCTCAGAGCTCCCCACTGTCTACCCCACCCTCCTTCACTCTACACGCTGCATAGCCGAATCCTTTCCTGGTGCTCTCCAAAACCTCGTCAGCAATACAACCCAGATGTAAATTTAGATAGACAGATGCCAGGCTCTCTTGATGAGAATATGCCCCTCGGAGACCTAGAATGTCACCTCAACAACCAGTAATGACCCACATTGTCATTTGGGCATTAGCCATCAGCAGACCCCACCTAGTGAAGCTACCAAGAATATTAAAGCACAATGAATACTAAAGGGCATTGCTACTTCATGGTCCCTACAAGACAGATGGCTGCAGGAAGCTGCCTTGGATCATGCGAAGTGGTTAAAAGGGCCTAGGGGCTCAGTGGGGGGGGGGCTAGGCCAAGGAGGGCGAGTGGGTGGAGTCTCTGAGAACAGGCAGGGAAACCTCATCACAGGCAGCAGGAATGCTACCCAGAAGACTGGAGATGGGCACCAAGGAGGGCAACCTTGGTTTGTCTGAAGCATGAGGTGGTGGCAGCATTGCCCTTACTCTGAGTTCTATAGAACAGACTCGCTAGCTGACTGCACAGACTTCAACTCAGGCTGAGAACTGACAGCTGTCCCACTCTGTTTTCATTCTTGACACTGTCTCTACCACCAAGGTATGCTGGCCCGGTGGGAAGGCAGAGTGACACAGTAAGTCTTAGGTAAACAGTAGTGAAGCAACCCAGCTTAGATCAGGGGATCTAATGGGGATCCAGGATTTGTTTTCAGAGATCCTCGAATCCTCTGAATTGTATGCTCAATTTTGTACACCCAAGCAATTTTTCTCTGGGCTCCTCATTGGCATATTCAAGAGGCTGCCTGTCCCGTGAAAGAATTTGCTGGAAGTGGCACTAATATCCCTTCCCTGTGTACAGAAACGTCACATGAGCTGAGAGCATCTTTGGGAGATCTAAACTCTGTTTAATCCACTATTACTTGGGGTCTGTTATTTGCAGCCAAAAGCATCCCCACTGACCCAGTACCATAGGGCCCAGCAACATCACCCAAGACTATGAGGGTTGGTGAGTCCTCAGGGTCCCCCAATGAAACTCCTCTCAAAGATTGAATTCTCTGCTCAGCCTCTAGAGAATGGGCACCTGCCAGATGCCCCAGGTACAGGGAACTCTGTGAGCTCCTTCCTTTTACTCATTCCCAGACAAAGGTAACTGTACCTTTGTATAGCCAGCCAGATGTCTGTCCTGGGCCTGGCAGGGACAGAGCTTCTGGAACTCAAGGCACACCCTCTGGATGCTTGAGAATATTCCAGCTTTGCCAGGAATATGTTCCCACTTAGTTCAGATGAGGATGGTTTGTATAAATGACACAATGCTCCTGAGCAGGTATGTTTTCAATCACTTGCAGGGAGGCACACTCCATTTGGGGGCATTTCATGCGTAGAACAATTATCACGCCAGATGTGAAATATAAAATAGAGGTCACATTTCTTTGAGAACTCACTCGATCTAGTAGGCTGGTCAATGTGCAATTCTGACTGATGCTAGAGCCAGTCACCCCGGAAGCTAGTTCAGCTCCTCAGAGCCCAGTGGTCCTCCCTGGTTCCAGGATCACTCAAGCTCCGGAACCAACCCCAGGGATAACTGATTTGTCACTTTGTAAGCAGCTCAGATAACTGAAGGTATAAAATACTTGTGGCTAGAGCTAATAATAAAAGTTATACCTGTCACAAAAATATCTTATGTAGATGCAAACATGAGTAGTGGAAAAATACAAACTGCTTTATGCAGAGGCAAAGCTGGCAACTCTGGAAGACCGTCTCTTGCCTCACAGGGCTCAGCAGAGGGCCTTGACCCCCCTTCTCCATAAGGAAATGTTGAGGCCAAGGGGCAGGGGTGGGGTGGGGAGGCAGTTTCCACCAGAGCCCCAGGTTTACTCAACACCACTCCTCCCCAGAAAGAGGCTGGCAGACCTACAGCCTTGAAACCCCGGGAGCATCAAAGCCCCATGCTGCCTGCCCTGGCAGAGAAAGGACAAACACCACCATAAGCCACAGACAGAGAAGCTAACTGGCCGCTGGGCAGTGAGAACAGATCCCAGGATGAAAATCATGGCCTGAAACATTTTTAACCCCAGTCAGCAGGGACACACGATTTACAGGAAATTAGGAGATTTACAAAATGTTAGCCAGCTCAAGTTTCTTCCCACCGAAGAGGAGCAGGAGAAACTAAGAACTGCCTCAGTGAAAGTGCTTTGTTCAGAGCAAAGCCCCTGACACGTGTCAGTTATTAATACACAGAGGCAGCTCACCATCCTCACGTCCGCCCACCAGAGAATGTCAATGGAGCAGAAGCATAACACAGGCTGCACCTGGAGCCTTCAAGCCCAGGACAGCCTGACCCTCACAGGAGGGTCCTGAACAGCTGCAAGGTCTAAAGCATGATCTCTAGAGAGGCTCTTGGGTATGTTAGTGACCCTTTTAGCCCCAGTTCACCACCTGCATATGAGGATAATAATAAAATCTTTTCTGAAGGAGTCTTGTCAAATGATGATCAAGCACATCCATGTCTGGTCTACGTGAGCCCTGTTGGCTGTGGTTATTTCAGTAGAGCCACAGGGTTTTCCAAGTCAGATCTCCTTATTACTCCTGCTGCCAGGGAGGTCACTCTTTTGAGGCCACAATGCTGAGCCTTTTCCTGGTCAGGTCCAGGATAGCTGAGTCCTGGAACAGCAAGAACTATTCTAGCCCAAGCAGAGGCCCATGGCGGGAAGAAGGACAAGCCCAGAGTTCTGTGTTGAGGACCATGATGAAGTGGCCCTTGTCCACCTTTCCAGGCTCAGCTTTGTCCTCAGCCAGCACAGACCTCTGCCCCAGCCACAGAGTCTAATAGGTTGGTTGGATGCTTCTGCCAGGCATCACCTCCTCTAGGAGGCCTTCCCTGACCTTCCACACTGTCTACTCCCAGTAGCCGGAGCTTCCTGATCCCAGGCCCCATCACGCTGGGCTGTGGCTCGGTTTGCGCCCCTACCTTCCCCGCGGAGCGGCCAGTGGCTGGTGCCCCACACACGGTGGGTGCTCTAGCCGCGTCTGGTCAATGAATGAGCCTAGCCCTCGTTGTGACCAGATCCCCAAGTGCAGTGTACAGTTGCTTTTGAAGAAGGCTGCTTTTTGTTTTCAGCTGAATTTGACAACTCCACCCGCGGATCCAGCGCTTGTTAACGCCATTTTAAAAGGGGAGAAAGGGCCCTCCCACCCCCACAGCCTCGCGTTGCCCACCTCCCCGCGGGTTCTCACCCGGGCAGACACGGAACCCAACGGTGATTATCATAACAGAGGCTCTTTGGGAGGTCGGCAGGCCCTCCCCACTGGGTTCTCAGTCGTGGCCGATTTCTCGATCGCACACCGTTATTCGGGAGCCTGTGGTGAGATCCAAAGGCTACTCACCGCCAGTCTCAAAGCGCACTCAGCTAAGAGAGCGCGGCCAGGCCGGGGGGCGGCCACACCTCCGGCCCGGAACAAAGCGCCAGCCCGGGCTGGGGGCCTCGCGGCCGGGTCCCCTCCTTTCTTCTCCCCCCCTGTCCCCGGCTGCCCTGACCACTCACCGCACGCTCCAGCCCCAGCTGGGCTCGGGCCCTCAGGTCGCCTCCTCCATGCTCCAGTCGGACTGACGGCTCCGGGCCCGCCGGCCCGCCGGTCTCTCTGGCCCGTCCCCACCCTGGCGCCTCCTTAAAGCGACCGCGCAGTCCGCGAGCGCCCGGAGCGCCTGCCGCGCGGCGCATTCCTTATATTGCAACAGCGCCTGCTAAAAATAGAGCACTGCCCGGGCGCTGGGGTAGCCGGCCTCACGCTGCTACCCAGCCGCCCCCGCCTGCACCCAGGCGCCAGGACGCGCTGCCTGCAGAGTGCCGGCCACCCACACCGAGTCCCCAGGACGCTGCAGGGCGCGCGAGCCCAGCCACTGAACGTGGCTGGCGCCGGTGCCTCCCCCCACGGCCCTGCGCACTTACCCGGGTCCCACCCGTGGCGCCGTGGAGCTGGCTTTAAGGTGGACACGGAATGGGAATTTGTCCTGGCCCCTTTAAGAGCCTCTGCGCTCCAACCTTTAAATCTCCGCTGGGCCCGGCCAACTTCTGAGCCTCCCCAGTCCTATGCGATCTGAATTCCCTTAGAATCTTAACCTTAACTGCATTCCCTTAGAATCCCCGGGCGTGGTCTTTCTAGACCTTGCCTCCAGGGTCGCTTTTCCAGGCCCTCCTGGGGCATCATTCCTGGGCCCAAAGTTCGTTCAGATGGATGTGATGGGGATGGGCGACACGCGCTCCCTTTCCTCGTTTCAGTTCCGCTAACTTGTCCACTGGCGTCATGTATCCCTCTTTTAAAAATAAAGACACAATTCGCATATTATAAAATTCTACCTTTTAAAGTATTCAGTTTGGGGCTTTGTAGTTTATTTGCAAAGTTATGCAACCCTCACCATTACCAGTTTCCAGATCATTTTCATAGCCGGCTCCCCTCACCTCCCAAACTGTACCCATCCGAAGTCACTCCTCCTTCTCGCCTCCCTCCACCCCCTGGAAACCACTAACCTACTTCTGGTTGCCTCTTCAGGACATTCCGTATAAAAGGAATCATGCGACATGTGATCTTTTGTGACCAGCGTTTACACCACGTGATGTTTCCACGGTGTATCTATGCAGCAGCATGTAGGAGCACTTCATTCCTTCTCATGACTGAATAATATTCCATTGTACGCGTCCACCACACGTTAATCCACTCATCAGCTGGTGGACAGTTAGGCCGTTTGTGCTTTGGGGGTATTATGAATAAAGCCGCTATAAACAAGTCTTTGTATGAACATATGTTTTCATTTCTCTTGGATATATACTTAAAAGTAGAATTGTGAGTTATATACTAACTGTTTAACATGCTGAGGTCTCCTCAAACTGTTTTCCAAGGCAGCGACACTGTTTGGCATTCCCACCAACAATGTATGAGAGTTTCAGTGTGTCCACATCCTCACCAACACTTCTTACCGTCTGTCATTTTTTTAATTATAGCTATGCTAGTGGGGGTGATGTGGTATCTCGTTGTAGTTTTGATTATCAGTGTCATTTTTGAAGATGTTCCTTTTGTGGGTGGACCTTGATGATGACTTGGAACCAGCTTTACACATCCAGGGAACCCTTATCACTTTGAGACCTTCACCCTCCACCCTAGGCCTAAAGGGACCTTACTTCCCTGTGCTCCTCATGCCATGCTGGGACTCCTCCCAGTTTGATGCAGGTTTCGACTGGCATCCTAGGTAGTCTTGCAGCCAACTAGTGAGAGCTACTCTGCCCCCTGCGCCCCCACTTCCCCCTGCTGTTCTGAAGGCACTGAGGACCCCAAGAGTCCCCCTGCCAGGCAGACGTGGATTGGGTGCAATCAAGAGTACGTCATCTCGGCAGGGAGTAGCAGAACTGATCGAGGAGGGACCCGAGGGAAGATGTTCATCTTGAGTGGCTGGGTCTTGCCCTGCAAGCTGCCTCTTCCTCTCTCTTCCACGTACCACAGGCTATGGGGGAGGCGGACCAGGGTCTGCGTGTTTTGGTTGTCTGTCAGCCCCGCATGGGCTCTTCCGTGAACAGACACTCTCTCCTGGGCCCTGGCTGGCATGGTGGCCAGACTTGCTCACAGCCTGAGTGGAGATGTCCACACAAGAGTCAAAGCTTTACCTTTCTAACCACTTTCATCCTCAAATCTTTAACAATTTGTCTCTTCAGAAATGGAATTAAATAGCTAGTAATCACATGCAGGCACCTGAGATTCACTGATGATGAGATTAAACACAGCAGGCTTTGACTGGGGTCTTCAGCAGGTGGCCTATCTCGTTTGGGCTGTTTCCTCTGCTCTTTGAACCCTGAAATAAAACATGGCTCAGTTGCTGGCAAATGGGGGCTTCAGAGAATAGGGTCACTGAACAGAAATGTGAGACCTAGGTTTGAAAGTTCATTCACTCAGTAAACACTGCCGGAGCACCTGCTGTGTACCAGGTGCTGTGGCAGAACCTACCTGCAAGCAAAATCAGAGTGCCATCAAGGCATAAGTCACTGGGAGTCCTGACGAAGCAAAATCAGAGTGCCAAGGCATAAGTACCTGGGAGTATGGCTCAGTGGGTCGGGTGTCATCCCACAAACTGAAAGGTTGCTGGTTTGATTCCCCATCAGGGCTCATGCCTGGTTTGCAGTCCATGTCCCAGGTTGGGGGCATGCGAGAGGATCAATGTTTCTCACTCCCTTTCCCTCTCTCTAAAAATAAATTAATGAAAAAGCTTAAAAGGCACAGAGTGGGGATGCCACGGGGGCCCAGAGAAGGGGTACCAAAACCAGTGCCGGAATGCAGGGAAGGGGAGTGACAGGTGATGATTGAACCAGGGGTTGAAAGACAAATAACAATCAGCTAAATCACTCAGAGACAGAAAGCCTTATAGGCTGAAGCATGAGTGAGCTGAAGTTTTTCCAAAAATTCCAGCAGATCCGCATGGCTGAACAGGTATGTTTGGGGCATGGTAGGAGCCAAAAACCCAGGCAAAACTCAGGCTCAAGTTTCAGGTCCTGAGGTCCAAGGCTGGCCACAGGATGTTTGTTCCTGGAATGGGGCAAACATCAGAGGCTCTGAACTGACCCAGAGTAGAACTTTCCTGCTCAATGCCATGAGCAAATGTGCCTCATCCACTGTGATGTATCCTGTGCTGGTCTCCCTGTCCCAAAACTTGCTGAGCGCCATGCCTAAGAGCAGACCCACGCTGGTGTCTGTGGGTTAAGTGGGAAAACCTGGAGGGCTGGGGCACTTCAGAGCCAGGAGCCAGCCGGGCCATTGTGGCACAATCTTCCTCCAAAATTCCTGGTCCCCGTGTGGTCCCTGGGGATTAAAGCAGCTCTGCGCTCCTGAGCACTCATGGTGTGCCAGACACGGGCATAGTGATGGGCCTGCACACCTCCCAGCGACTCATGCAGAAGGTCTTACCCACCCTGTTTCAGACGTAAGGAGACCCCAAGCCCAATCCCACCCAGCCAATAGCCTGAGATACTGTCTACTATGTCTTTAGTCTCAATGGGCCAGTCAGTGGCTTAGTGTTTGGTGTTGGGAAAGCAGGGAGAAGGTGAAGAAGATACTAACAATTTTTCCGTCACAGTCTCTCCAGGCCTGTGGCTGAAATTGGATCTTTTTGCTGACCCCAAAAGCACCAATTATGGGTTAGCAGAAGAGCCCCGCCCCACCCCATGTCTGTTCATCCCCTCAGCTGAACTTTGTTCCGTGCCAAGTACAGGCCTTTCTTCCCTGGGCTACCCATGATACGGCGCCAAGAACTACATGGTCTTTGTTCAGTTTTCATGGGCTTTACTAATCCATGTTCAGTCAGTTCTCATCTTCGGCTGTCCTTGTGACCCCCTCCCGGCCCTGCTCCTGCCCGTTCGGAGCCAGGCCTGGTTTCCTTCCCTGATGCTTGTGGTTCCTGATGCTCATGGCTCATCCCTCACATGAGCTTCTCTTGCTCTCTAGTGGCCAGAAGAGCAGTTTTCAATCAGTCTACTTCCCACTTGTGGCCAAAGTTTTCCAAAAAGTTGTCCATACTCAGCTAATAAGTTTGTTTTCACCCCCATGGCTCTTCCTTTGTTTAAATTAAAGTCCAGTGACTTTTAAACATTTTGGGCTGCAACTCATAGGAAAGAAATAGGACTGCATTGCAAACCGGAACACACACATACACACACAAACATTTCATGAAACAATACTTACCTTGATTATGTGTTGCACTCTCATCTATTCTATTCTTTTTCACTAAAAAGTGCCAGCAAGACCTCTAAATTGATTTCATGGGTTGTGACCTACAGTCTGGAGAACACTGATTTCTATTTTGACAACCCAGAGCCTCAAGGTGTGACATTACAGCAGAAATTTGTCAAGGAAGAAAAGTCAACTCTAAGATTTTGAAATACGTGCTAGAACAGTGGTTTGAAAAAGAGAAAAGAGAGCGGGTTTTCAAAGGCCTAAGACGTTTTCTCTCCCGGGCAGGATGTAGCAGGTCGCGGCAGCCAGTGCTCCTCCTGCAGCAAAATGAACTGCGGCTCCCAGCTGTTCCCTCTCCCCTCCCCCAGGACATTTGCCAGTTCGGGGCTCTGGATAATGATCGGGCTTTGCCCAGAAGGGAGATCTCTAATGGAGGAAAGAGAAACCAGCAAAGCTTTTAGTGGCCACACGGTACTTGAATGACAAATTGGAACACAGGTGGCCTTAAAAATACAACCAATTTTCTCCACATGACATTTACTGTGTTCTGGGCCTGGGAATGCTTCTAATAAGCAGAGTGAAATCTCCTGTAGTCCCATCATGCTTAAAAAACAAAGGCCCCCCAAGAAGAAAGGGTCTGCCTCAAACACAAGGTCAGCTCTGCCCTCGTGATACTTGCCAGATTTTAAATCTCCATGGGGGCAGAGCCAGGAAAGCTGGATTGGGAACCTCTAAAGAGCAGAGCTGAACCTCCACAGTTTTTCATGGCTGGAGATAGAGAAACCTGAAGGTTCCTAATCAAAATCCACATGTGAGGGCCCTGGCTGGTGTAGCTCAGTGGATTAAGTGCGGGCTGGGAACCAGACGATCCCAGTTCGATTCCCTGTCAGGGCACCTGCCTGGGTAGCGGGCTGGGTCCCCAGTGAGGGCCACGTGAGAGGCAACCATACATTGCTGTTTCTCTCCCTCTCTTTCTCCCTCCCTTCCCCTCTTTCTAAAATAAATAAATAAAATCTTTAAAAAAAATCCACATGTGAGGAATAGGTGTAAACCAGAGATGAATTGTCTTGTAAAAATTGAAACTCAGTCCCAACCCAGCTCAGTTCCTCACTGGATTGAGATTATCATCCCTCACCCAAATCTGTTTAACAGAAGAAAGAAGGAATACTTTATTTGGCAAATCACATCATCTGAAGTCTCTGTACCTCCCATACACAATGTAAAAAATAACTAGGCAGGTGAAGAGGCACAGAAATAGAATTGATAAGCAAAAGGAAAAAATAGACAATAGAAGCAGATAGACAAATCATTCAGATGTTGGTGTTAGTAGACAAGACTTTAAAATAACTGATGGTGAGGAACTGGAACTCCCATACAATTGCTGGCAGAAGTATAAAATGGTATATCCACAGTGATTTGGACAAGGAAATTTCAATGTACAGAATTATTAAGTATAAGAGGGGAAACTACCTCCTAAGGGGAAAAATAACTCTAAAGAATTAGTTAAAGCAGATAGAGAGGGCATCCTCTAGGGCTAAGGCAGAGCACCCAAGGAAGGAACAAACCTATAAGAGGTCCTGACCCTCACTTTCTACCACCAGGCTAAGATCCACACCTTGTTGGAGCCAGTGCAACCATGGCTCACCGGATGATGAAGTTCACCAAAGTTCCATGCAGGTGAAATTCACTGGAAAGCATTCCTCTTTGGTGTTGAAGGAAGCCTTCCATGGAAAGGTGCTATACTGTGGGAAGTTGCTGGAAGACTTCCTTCAGGAGCAGTGCATTGGAAAGTTGCCCTCTGGGAGACTGGAGGAAGCTGCCAGTAAAGATGAGCTGTGTTCTTCTGTGTGGCCACATGTGCAGCAACCTTGTGCTGCAGGAACCTGCCGAGTGAGCACATCAGGACCAGGAAGAGAAGCCTTGCTCCTGCAGTGGCGGTCCGTGCTCTCTACTGACAAAGCTTGTCATTGTGACAGATGACAAAGGAGAAGTGTTTGTGGGGTACAGCTCCATTAACACAGGGCAGGTAACTAAGGTTGGATTTGGAGCTGAGAGGTACAACTGGCTTTGAAAAACTGTCTAGTAGACCTCTGGACAAGATGGAGGCATAGGTAGACACACTGTGCCTCCTCGCACAACCAAAAGAAGGACAACAACAAATTTAAAAACAAAAACCAGCCAGAATTGACAGAAAATTGAACTGTATGAAAGTCTGACAACCAAGGAGTTAAAGAAGAAACAGTCATCCAAACCAGTAGGAGGGGTGGAGATGGGCAGCGGGCGGAGAAGACTCTCAGCAAGGCGGCAGCTTGTGGACAAGGCAGTCCCGCATTCACATGCAGATAAACCAGGAGGAACAACTGGGGAGCAAGACAGACTGCATAACCCAGGGTTCCAGTGTGGGGAAATAAAGCCTCAAAACCTCTGACTGAAAACACCTGTGGGGATTGTGGCGGAGGGAGAAACTCCCAGCCTCACGGGAGAGTTCATTGGAGAAACCCACAGGGTCCTAGAATGTACACAAGCCCACCCACCTGAGAATCAGCACCAGAAGGGCTTAGTTTGATTGTGAAGAAGTGACTGAAAACTGT
>PVJI01001275.1:32711-190362 GCA_004026765.1 Micronycteris hirsuta
AAAAAAAAAAAAAAAAAAAAAAAAAAAAAAAAAAAAAAAAAAAAAAAAAAAAAAAAAAAAAAAAAAAAAAAAAAAAAAAAAAAAAAAAAAAAAAAAAAAAAAAAAAAAAAAAAAAAAAAAAAAAAAAAAAAAAAAAAAAAAAAAAAAAAAAAAAAAAAAAAAAAAAAAAAGGCCCAAATGAAAGAACACATCAACGCTCCAGAAAAAAATACAACTAAGCGACGAAGAGAGAGCCAACCTATCAGATGCACAGTTCAAAACACTGGTAATCAGGATGCTCACAGAATTGGTTGAATATGGTTGCAAATTAGAGAAAAAAAATGAAGGCTATGAAAAGTGAAATAAAGGAAAATGTACAGGGAATCAACAGTGATGGGAAGGAAACCAGGACTCAAATCAACAGTTTGGAGCAGAAGGAAGAAAGAAACATTCAAGCAGAATAAAACGAAGAAATAAAAACTAAAAAAATTAGGACAGGGTTAGGAACTTCCAGGACAACTTTAAATGTTCCAATATCCGAATCATAGGGATGCCAGAAGGAGAAGAGGAAGAGCAAGAAAATGAAAACTTATTTGAACAAATAATGAAGGAGAACTTCCCCAATCTGGCAAAGGAAATAGATTTCAGGGAATCCAGGAAGCTTAGAGAGTCCCAAAGAAGTTGGATCCAAGGAAGAACACACCAAGGCACATCATAATTATATTACCTAAGATTAAAGATAAGGAGAGAATCTTAAAAGGAGCAAGAGAAAAGGAGACAGTTACCTACAAAGGAGTTCCCATAAGGCCATCAGCTGATTTCTCAAAAGAAACCTTGCAGGCAAGAAGGGGCTGGAAAGAAGTATTCCAAGTCATGAAAGCAAGGACCTACATCGAAGATTACTCTATCCAGCAAAGCTATCATTTAGAATGGAAGGGCAGATAAAGTGCTTCCCAGATAAGGTCAAGGTAAAGGAGTTCATCATCACCCAGCCCTCATTATATGAAATGTTAAAGGGACTTTCCTAAGAAAAACAAGATAAAAGATATGAACAGTAAAATGACAACAAACTCACAGGTATTAACAACCAAACCTAAAAACAAAAACAAAGTAAGCAAACAACTAGAAGAAGAACAGAATCACAGAAATGGAGATCACATGGAGGGTTATCATCGGGGGAGTGGGAGGGGGAGAAAAGGGGGAAGGTACAGGAATAAGTAGCATAAATGGTAGGTAGAGAAAATAGACAGGGGGAGCTAAGAATAGTATGTGAAATGTAGAAGCCAAAGAACTTATATGTATGACCATGAACATGAACTAAGGCAGGGGGGAATGAGGGTGGGAGGGGTGTGCAGGGTGGAGGGGAATAAAGGAGGGGAAATGGGACAACTGTAATAGCATAATCAATAAAATATTTTTTAAAAGAAAAACTGTCTAGTAGAGTCTACTAAAGCTAAATATACACCTACTTTCTGACTTAACATTTCTACTTCTAGGTATACACCTAAGAGAAATTAGTAAATATATTCAACAAAAAACATAAGGATATTTATAGCAGCTTTATTCATAATAGCTAAAAACGGGACAACTCATGTGTTTATTAACTGAAAGATGAATACATTTGGTTCATTTGTACAATGAGATACTGTCCTGCAATCAATAACAAGGAAGTGCTGATAGGTAAACAACACAAAGGAAGCTCACAAACATGATATTAAGTGAAAGGAGACAAATCGAAAAGACAACACACACGAAGCCCAGTACAAAGTAAAACCGACTGCAGGTGATAGAAGTCAGAATAGAGATTATCTCTCGGGCGGGGGCAGTGATAACCGAGTGGGGAAGAAGTGCTTGGAAATGCTGTTATCTTGATCTGGGTGGTGGTTATGTGGACAGATGCAAACGTGAAAATTCATCAGGCTATGCATTTGTGATTAGCGTACTTTACGCATTTCACTGTGTGTGTTATACTTAAAAATTCAAATGATCCCCACCTACATTCGTATGTTGAATAAAATAAAGGAACATATAGATAAAATAGATGAAAGTGTTAAATGATTTGCAAAACCAGACTAAGATCCTGGGGTCCCAACTGCTGAGGAAACCAGAACACAACTGTGTGAGGGACACTCGGCACATCCCCCACCTGGATAATGCCTGGCACGTGAACTCGAGTGGTGTTCTCCAGACTCCAAAACATCCAGTTTCTTGCAAGAAACCTTGGCTGCTCAGGAAGCCGTGTGCCTCCTCCAGAGCACAGGCTGGGGTGCCTAGAGTGGGAGCCCACCCTGCAGGGGCTCTGGGTGGAGCACGCAGAGGCAGCCGGGGAAGCAAGGGAGACAGGAGGGAGGGCTCCCACACAAAGGGCTCCTGCAGGCACCATGAGGAGAGGGAGTGAGTACATGTAAGAGACAGTAACAAAAACACATTAGAAGGGGAGATGAAAGCATTCTTCGTACATTCTTCCTCAAACCAAAGTACAGAAGTAAAATAAAGACTGCTGAGAGCAAAAAAGGAAATGTTCCTGGCGTCCAATCTGGATCACAGAAAGGTTTCCCTTGAGTAAATCGCCACCTTGTGGCAATGAATGTGACTTGCAGGATAAAGTATAAGGTTTTGTTTTTTCAATCTTTTGGATTCCAAAAGCAAAACTAACAATGAAAGGACCTCCCTTAGGGCAGGCCTAAATAAAGCAGATGTCTTTGAAAAAGACATCTGACATCTAACTCTTTTCAAAGTCTAACCCTTTCAAAAAGAATAAAACGTGTCTATCTTTTAGTGTGCTGGTAGGAAGAGTTTAGTGCCTGGTTTAAATTTTATTTGGGCGAAGCAATCAAATCACTGACTCATATCATAAAATATGTAAAAGATGGAAATTTCATTAAATTGAGATCTAGAAAGCTGGGTGATCCATCTGGGGACAAATTGAAGAGGTGCTGTATTGTTTAAACTTACGCTTTTGTGAGTAAAAAGGACTCCCTGACCGGTGTGGCTCCGTTGGTTGGTTGTTGTCTCGCAAAGAGAAGCGTCAGGGCCCACACCTGGGTTGCTGGTGAGACGTATTCGATCGACGTTTCTCTCCCTCTCTTCCTCTATCCAGCAAAGCTATCATTTAGAATGGAAGGGCAGATAAAGTGCTTCCCAGATAAGGTCAAGGTAAAGGAGTTCATCATCACCCAGCCCTCATTATATGAAATGTTAAAGGGACTTTCCTAAGAAAAACAAGATAAAAGATATGAACAGTAAAATGACAACAAACTCACAGGTATTAACAACCAAACCTAAAAACAAAAACAAAGTAAGCAAACAACTAGAAGAAGAACAGAATCACAGAAATGGAGACCCCCTTTCTAAAAATAAATAAATAAACTATTTTTAAATGAAAGTAAAAAGGATTACTATTAATAATTACATAGGACAACAGGTGTAAACTTGGGTTGTCCCAGGCAAAGTGGGGGGATATGGCTCCCCAAAATTTGTTTCTGTAGTTTAGTCTGGCAAAGATGTGGCTACATTTTATAGTAGAGACCCTGTGGTGAGAAATCTAACCCATTCAAAAAGAATAAAAAGTTTCTATCTTTTAGCGTGCTGACAGGAAGAGGTTAGTGCCTGGTTTAAATTTTATTTGGGGAACTAAGTTCAAAGAGAGATTTCAAACCATTCAAGAGCTTGAGTAACTACCACCGTGTGGCAACTAACACCACTCACATCTAGGAGACCCACTTTTCGATGCTGTGTCTTACGGACGTTGTTACATGGATGTGCCACAGTTTGATTATTCATTGACCATTGAAGGACATCTTGATTACTTCCCATTTTTGGTGATTATAGATAAAGCTTCTATAAATATTACATGCAGGTTTTTGTGTACACATAAGTGTTCAGGTCAGCTGGATAAAGATGCAGGAACACGACCACAGATCATTTGGTAAGACTGTTTAGCTCTGAAAGAAACTGCCAAACTGTCTTCCGCAGTGGCTGTACCATTTTTGCATTCCCACCAACAGCCAATGAGAGTTGCTCTGTCTTCACCAGCATTTAGCATTGCCAGTTTGGGGGATATTTGACATTCTTATAGGTGTGTAGAAACACCTCATTATGGTTTTGATTTCTAATTCCCTTGTGACAAATGAGGTTGAGCATCTTTTTTATGTGTTTACTTGTCTTCTGCATATCTTCTTTGGTAAAGTATCTGGTCACATCAATTGACCGTTTTTAAGTTGGGTTGTTTTTCTTTTTGTTGAGTTTTGTATATTTTGGATAGAAGTCCTTTATCAGATATGTGTTTTACAAATATTGCTCCCAGTTTATGGTGTGTCCTTTCATTTTCTTAAATCGTTTGCAATGCACAAGTTTTTAATTTTAATAAAGTCTAACATAATTTTTTTCATGGATCATGCTTTTGGTGTTGTGTTTAAAAAGTTGTCAACCCCAAGGATTGTCTAGATTTTCTCCTATGTTTTTTCCTGGAACTTTTGTACTTTTGCATTTTTCGTTTATATCTATGATCCATTTTGAGTTAATTTCTGTGAAAGGTGTAAGGTCTGTGTCCAGATTTATTTATTTATTTATAACAAATTGATGTTCGATTATTCCAGCACTATTTTTTTAAAAGACTTTTCTTTCTCCACTGACTTTTCTCTGTCCCTTTGTCAAAGCTGTGTTGACTACATTTGTGTAGGTCTATTTCTGGACTCTATTCTGTTCCATTGATCTATGTATCTGTTCTTCCACTGTCTTGCTGTCTTGCTTACTGTAGCTTTATAGGAAGCCTTGAAGTTCGCTAGTGCGAGTTTTCCAACTTTGTTATCCTTCTTCAACCTCCTGTTGGCTGCACTGCATCTCTTACCATTTCACAGAAACTCTAGATTCAGTTTGTTGGTTTCCACAAAATAGCTTGTTGAAATTTTGACTGAAATTGTGTTTAATCTATACTCATAGTGAGAAGAATTAACATCTAAACAATATTGATTGTTGATTCTTCTTATCCACAAACATGGAATCTCTCTTCATTTATTTAAATCTTTTCCATTTTTTTAATCAGCTGTTGTTGATTTCTGATTTAATTGTATTGTGGTCTGAGAACATACTCTGTGTTATTTTTATTCTTTTAAATTTGTTAAGGTATGTTTTCTGACCTACAATGTGGTCTGACTTGGTGAATGCTCCATGTGACCTGAGAAGAATCTGTATTCTGCTATTGTTGGATGAAGTATCTCTTAAAAGTGAATTATATCAAGTTTATTGATGTTGTTACTCAGTTCAATTATACCCTTGCTCATTATCTGCCTGCTGGAACTGTTCATTACTAAAAAAAGTGGTGCGAAGTCTTCAGTTATAATAGTGGGTATATCTGTTTTTCTTTACAGTTCTATCAGGTTTTGCCTCATGTATTTTGGTGTTTTGTTAAATGCATACACATTAAGTGTTGTTATGTCTTCCTGAAGAACTGACCCCTTTAATATTATGTAATGCATTCTCTCATCCCTGGTATATTTCCTGCTTTGCCTGAATTAATGTAGTTATTCCAGCCTATTTTTTTTTTAATCGGTGTTAGCATGGCATAGCTTTCCCTCCCCCTTTACGTTTAACTTACCTGTCTCTCTATTTAAAGTGGGTTTCTTGCCCTGGCTGGTGTAGCTCAGTGGATTGAGCGCGGGCTGGGAATCAGAGGGTCCAGGTTCGATTCCCAGTCAGGCACATGCCTGGGCTGCAGGCCCGGTCCCCAGTGAGGGCCATGTGGGAGGCGACCATACATTGCTGTTTCTCTCCCTCTCTTTCTCCCTCCCTTCCCCTCTCTATAAAAATAAATAAATAAAATCTTTAAAAAAAATAAAGTGGATTTCTTACAGACAACACACAGTTGGGACTAGTTTTTATCCACTGACAGTCTCTATCTTTTAATTTGTGTAGACTATTCACGCCATGTTTGAAACTGTTTTCTATTTGTTTCACTTGACTTTCATATCCAATTTTCAATTTGTAATTTTGTATTCTCTGTCTTAAAGGGAGCCCCTTAAAAACTGAAGTCACCCTGCCTGGTATGAATTAGATAACTGTAAGAAAAAAAAAAATGCACACCAGCCCTGATGGGGCAGGAGGGATAGAGGGACGCAACTGTGTTATACCTTCGTGCACCGGGTCTCTTCTTGGTGGGTCCAAATCCCAGTTACTGACAAATACTTCAGCCAATGAGAATGTTCCTTTAGTCTCATTCTGAGGGCAGGGGTGGGACTCCCATCTGTCATTTCACTGGGCCCAGAGTAGGCGTGGTTTAGATGTCGAATGTTTTACCTGGCTCGCTTCACACTGGCCTGTGTTGCCATGACGACCGTGGCTGGGTCGCTGAAAACTGTAGCTGCACGTTACAGACTTCGTACCTGTCGAGAGATCGTTCGCGGTGGTTCAATTTCCCAGGAATACATTTAACAGTAGGAATAACTGTTTTGTGGCCTTTTTTTCGCCCAAATTCTTCGGCTGGCGCCCCAACTCAGGCCTCTGCGCGCGCCCCTCAGTGGGCTCCGCGGCTAGGGAGGATTTCGTGAATCTTCAGTAAATGCACCCCCACCCCCGCCAGCTACGAGAGTCCTGTGGGCTGCAGGCTCCGCTTCCACTGTGGGGTGTTTATTTTGCATCGGTGCATTTATTTGCTGCCACTTATATTTACCTTAAAGGGTGCGAGAGTGGGGGGTGTCGGGGCGGGGGTCTTTGTCTAAAGCAGGCTTGCTGATCCCGACAGCAGTTTGTCTTGGATCTGCGGAGGGGGCAGTCCCGAGCCAGCAGTAACAGGGCTTCTGTCTTTGCGGAGCCATGGGCAGCAAGAAGAAGGAAATTGCCCTGCAGGTAAGCCTCAGGGGCGCAGGCTTCCAGCACTTGGTTGGGGTTGGAGGATGAAGAGGATGGTGTGGAGCAGGAAGTGAGGTATAGAAGTGATATTCTGTTTGCCAGCAGTGTATGACAGACGTGTTCTCAAACGTGAATGAATATAGATCTCGGATTCCGAGTGATGACAATATTTTTGTGCACTTAAATATACACAAACATAACATTCGATTTGTGCTCTTTATGTTTATAGTGCTTATGCTTCCTTGAAACTCTAACATGAAAAAATAAAAGTACAAAACCAAGAAAATGTTGATCAATATAATGCGATGTGAAGTATTTTTTATTGAAATATAATTGCAACTTGCTGCAAGAATATGATATAGCCCGGCGGGTGTAGCTCAGTGGATTGAGCGTGGGCTGGGAACCAGAGGGTCCTGGTTGGATTCCCAGTCGGGGCACATGCCTGGGTTGCAGGCCAGGTCCCCGGTGAGGGCCATGTGAGAGGCAACCATGCATTGCTCTTTCTCCCTCCCTTCTCCTCTCTCTGAAAATAAATCAATAAAAAATCTTAAAATAAAATTAAAAAAAAGAATATGATATAGATTCTTCTGAGTTTGGGCATGCCTCTATAACCATGTGCCGTCCGGAGACCCAGTTCTACCACGACTGATCTAGTTTATCATTTGCTTATTCTATGTTTGCTATTTAATGTGCTATGCATTTGTCATATAGAGTGCCTCACTTCACTTGCCCCTAGGACAGGTGAATCCAGAGCCAGCATCTGCTCTTTCTTCCTGGTCTTGGACAGTGTGTTGTGGGTGATTCTGAGATGATGGTAAAAATATGCAGGCATGGGCCTTGGAATTGGGAGGGAGCACTTTGTCATAAGGAATCATCTAGGATGATCTGCAATATGGGTATATATATATATATATATATATATATATATATATATATATATATATATTTTAGAGCTATTTCATTTCTTTTATATTTTTAAAGATTTTATTTTATTTATTTTTAGACAGAAGAGAAGGGAGGGAGAAGGAGAGGGAAAGAAACATCAATGTGTGGTTGCCTCTCATGCACCCCCAACTGGGGACCTGGCCTGCAACCCAGGCATGTGCCCTGACTGGGAATCGAATCAGCGACCCTTTGGTTCGCAGGCTGGTGCTCAATCCACTGAGCCACACCAGCCAGGGCCAATATGGGTATATTTTAAAGCAAACTTTAAAATGTCTCATAGTCAGCTCTGCCCATCAGGATAAATGCTCAGGCTACAGGCACCCCCGGAGAGTAGAGAGGCAGGGTATTGAGACACGCAACTTCACTTCCATTGTTCTCAGTGGCACCAGCACTTTGCACGTGAACTTCAAAAGCCTAGTGATTAAAAAAAAGGAAAAAGCAGTGTCAGTCTGAGGGTAGTACATGGGGTGGGGTTGGGGAGGGAAGAGCTTCAGACTGGAAGCCTAAAGACTTGCTGTATTTCTTAACTCTTAGCCAACTCAGGGACTTTGGATGAACCGCATAACTGCCTATCTGTAGAATGAGGACGTTGGGGGAATTATCCTTCAGGGACTTCCATCCTTAATGTTCTAATAGTCAAGAGTTAGGAAACTTGCCATCTGTGTATATTCTACCTGTAAATAAATACTAAGCACCTGTTCCTAGCACTTGCTGCAGCACATATGATTTCCTTAGCCTCTCAGTGCCTCTATATCCTTTATGTAAATGGAAGGGGGAGGGTAATCCATAACCTGCAGAGGGAGCTGTGGTGACAAAACTCCTTTGGATACTTCCAAGCTGGTCTGAATACTGTCTGTAGTAGCTGTAAGATTTTTGCCTCATATGATCCTTTTCGTGAGTCTATATCTAGGGATATGTCCCTATATCCCCTTTGGGGCTAATAACATTTTTAAATTGAGAATTCTATTTATTTATAATTTTAAAAGATTTATTCATTTATTCATTCATTTCTTTTTAAATATTTTATTTATTTATTTTTAGACAGAGTGGAAGGGCGGAAGAGAGGGAGAGAAATATCAATGTATAGTTGCCTCTTGTGCCCCCTATTGGGGGCCTGGCCCACAATCCAGGCCTGTGCCCTGACTGGGAATTGAACCAGTGACCCTTTGGTTTGCAGGCTGGTGCTCAATCAACTGAGCCACACCAGCCAGGGCCTAATAACATTTTTTAGCAAATTTTTTCATGTGTTTCCCCAGAGCTCTTGAGTTGAATGCAGTACTCAGAGTAAGTGCTCCTTCTGCTGAGGAAGGGGGTGGGGGTGTGCTCTGAGGCATCTGTGCTGACTCTCCACCTGGTCAACACCTTGAAAGCAATGCTCTTGGGTCTGCCAACCCAGGAACCCTGTTCTCTCTCTGGGTAAGACTAATTAGGGTTCCTTCTGTGGCTGAGACAGAAATGACAGGACATCTAGGGTTGGTGTAGTTGAAAGGTGCCACACATTCCACATTCATTCCCTACCAAATGTAGGGAGGGCTTAATGGAGCCTGGGTGTTCCCCATACTGTTCTGCTCCTGCCCTGCTCCTAGGAGGGAGATTCTTCAACTGTCCAAAAAAAGGGTCCGGCCGCACTGCTGGTGCGGCTCACTCCCTCACAGGGGTGCTTTACAGAGAGTTGCCCCTGACAGACAGCTGGAAGTGACTCTGGAAGTGACTGTGATGAGAGACAGGGCGGGGAGGGGGGTGGGGGCTCTTTGGAACCCTTCTATCACTTTCCTCAGGATTGTGGTTGTGGGCCCAGTATACAATCTACTAATTACAAAGGGAAAGAGAATAATTTCCCAGTGGAGGAGCCTGACAGGCCACCTTAATGAAGTGGTCAAAGTGAACATCAGCAGTGACGAATCAGATGGAAATTGTATGTCATCTGATAGGATGAACACTCTTCTGCTTCTCTGACACTCCACCCAGCTCCAACCAATTCCAACCATTTCTAACCAGTTTTAATCAGCCCCAACCAATCCAACCAGCTCCAACTAATTCCAGCCAATCCTGCCAGCTCCAATCAATTCCAACCAATCCAATTAATCCAACCAATCTAAAGATGCACAGCCTGACTGTAATCAGGAGAAAACACCAGACACATCCAAACTGAGGAACATTCTACAAAATAACCAGTTCGAACTCTTCAAAAGTGTCAAGGTCATGAAAAATCAAAGAAAGACTAAAGGCCTATTTATTCCAGACTGAAGGAGATTAAAGAGACCCTACAAATCTGACACATGATTCTGATTAGAGCTTTTGCAACCAGGACTTTATTGGGAGGATCGGTAAGACTTGAATGGAGTCTAAGGATTAGATAGTAATATGTATTTATATTCTGATTTTGATGGTTGTATTGTGGTTATGTAGGAGAATGTATTCAGGAATAATGGAATATTATGGTGGTAGTTTACTTTCAAATAATTCAAGAGAAAAAGTTCTTTATATTGTACTTGTAAATTTTCTGTAAGTTTGAAATTTATTCAAAATAAAAACATTATATAAAATATATACTTCTTTATAAAGAAGGATAATATGCATTTTCCCTTGCATTTAATTTTTGATGTAAACCAGAATACTTTGTAGATTAGAGAAAAATGTGAAGAAATGGCAATAAATTCAACTATCAATTATTTCTGAGGTGGGTACTTGGATATAGTTTTTAAAAGATGTGCAAAATGTTTACACCAGCTCCAACCAACCCAACCAATTTCAAACAATCCAACCGGCTCCAGGTAATTCCAATCAATTGCTGAGAAAATTAGGGAAGATTTAATAGATGATGACAAACATCATGTTCATGGACTGGAAGACTTGAGTTAATGTTTCACTTGTTTCTTAAATTGATCCATAGAATCAATGCAACCTCAATGAAAATCTCTGCAGGAGTTTTTGCATAAATGGCCAAGCTGGTTCTAAAATGTTTATGGAAATGCAAAGGACCTAGAATATCCAATATAATCTTGAAAAAGAAAAAATATGGAGGCCTCACACTGCATGATTTATTGTAAAGCTACAGTGGTCAGAATAGTGTGGTATTGGCATGAAAACAGACAAATAGGTCAACGAAACAGAACTGACTCCAAAGTAAACCCATACTTATGCTGTTAATTGGTTTTCAACACAGGTGCCAAAGCAATATAGTTAGGAAATAAATCTTCTCAGCAAATTTTGCAGAAACAACTGTATGTCTACATGGAAAAAAAATTAACCACAATCCTTCCCTTGCAACATACACAGAAATTAATTTCAGATGGCTCATGGACTTAAAAGTAAAACTTTAAATTATTAAACTTTAAAAAGAAAATAGGAGAGCATCTTTGTGACTTTGAGGAAAGATTTTTTGGGAGGCAATAGAAAGCACTAACCATAAAACTAAAATTTCATAAATCAGACTTCATCAACATTAAAAACTTCTGCTCAACAAAAGACACTGTTAAGGAAACAAATAGGTAAACCACAGACTTGGAGAAAATATTCACAATACTTTGACAGAGAATTTTTACCTGAAATATATTAAGAAATCCTCTACAAGCGAATGATCCAATAAAGAAAATGGACAGACCAGTGGGCACTTCTCAAGAAGGTATACAAATGGCGATTAGTACATTAGATATGTTGAACACTATTAGTCACCAGAGAAATACAATGAAAGCTACAATAAGATAGAGCTGTATTATTGTTATTGTGGCTAAAATGAGAAAGACTTACATCACTGAATCTTCGTGTGAATGTGGAGCATCCGGAACCCTTAACCTTTGCTGATGGAAGTTTACAATGGTACAACCACTGTAGGGAAAGTGCTGGAAGTTTCTTATTAAACTGAACATGCATTTACCCTATGTTCCAGCAATTCCACTCCTAGGTACTTAACTACCAAAGAGAAAGGAAAACATGAACACACTAAGATTTAACAAGAATGTTCATAAGTCTTTATTCATAATAGTCCAAACTGGAAGTAAACCTAAATATCTATCAAGCAAATTATGATACAGCCATACAATGGAACATGCTCAGGAGCAAAAATGAATGAACTACTTACATGCAGCTACACCCATGAACCCCAAAATATGCTGATGAAAGTAGCTGGCACAAAATGATGTATGTGTATTATTTCATTGACATGAAGATTTAGAATAGGTAGGATGAGTCTGTTGTGGCGGGAAGCAGACCAGGGTTTACCCGGAGTGGGGAGTGACTGGGAGGAGACCCGAGGAAATGCTCTGGGGTGACAGAGGTGTTCTGTATTGTGATGGGGGCGTGGTCACACGGGTGTGTGCATTTGCTCAAGGTCACTGAACTATGACACTTCAGTTCTGTGTACTTCGCTACACATAATGTATATCTCAATGAAATGTATAAGATGACAAAGAAAAAACAAATGAGTACCACTCTGTGCACAAATATAGATAAATGTTAAAACTTCATGTTGAATGAAAACACAAATTGTAAAAAATATCCACAGTATGTTACTATTTATTTACACCTACAGGCACAAAACTATTTTAAATATTGCTTTGGAACAAGTAACAAGTAAAAAATTATTTTCTTAAAAATGCCTGAGATTTTCTTAGTATAGGGGTCATTCCTGGAGGAGGAGGTAGGCAGAGAGGGAAGGAGGAAAAGAGATTGGTAACAGAGGACACCTTGAATTGTATTTGTAACTATTTCATTGACAGAGAGAATGAGTCTGGATGGATATGAATAGGAATCTGGAGCAAATGTACCAAAGTATCTTCCCATCAGTGCCCCGAGTAATACAGTATTTGTTCCTCTTTGATGTTAGGTCAACATCAGCACCCAGGAGCTCTGGGAGGAAATGCTCAATTCCAAAGGACTAACCGGTAATTTAAGATAATTGTTGAGATCCATCCATTTCAGAATTGCTAGATGACAGATTTCCTATGAAGAGAGAACCAATAATGACTACCATTTTCCTACAACCTTGAGTTTCATGAATAAAGAGGTAGGTGATTTCTTTGTATATATAGGTCTGGCCTGAACATCTGCTGGTCATTTCGGAGCAGGATACTAGTTGGTGCCGTGGGATAACAGGCCGTGTGGTCGAGTGCAGTAGAAGACAGGTCCCTTCACATGTCACCCTGGCACACGCCACCGACTGGACCAAAGAGGACAATGGCACCCAAGTTCTACCTGGGTCCCTATCAGATTCACTTTCCAGGGGAACAATGTTGATTTTATACAGTGACTAAAATTCTCCTTTGCCCCAAGCAAGTCACTTATAATTCGCAGGGAAAAAGGCTGTGTTTATTATCAAGGTAGCCAAGAATTGATTGTTTGCTGACGGGACACCTGCAGTGACTTCTTCCTTTTAGAATAGGTGGTTTCAGTACAATTCAAATATTTATTGAGGGCTACTCATCATGGTAAAGGGTCCATATTATGTAAATGATTTCCTACCCTACTTTGTTATGTTTAGAACTCAGGCCACTGAATTGCTAAGAAGGAGGGATAGCTGTGTTTCCATGCTTGCTCATACTCTGGTGGGACAATAAATCCCTATAACCATTAATATTCCTGCAAACAGACATCCATCTGAGGGAGGTACACACGCAGGTATAAATTTTGCCTACCATGGCAGACGCTGGCGCTCACTGAACCTTCCTGCTCCCCGGTTCCGCGCAGTTGTCGATGTCTATCAAGGCTGGTGTGGCCCCTGCAAACCCGTGGTGAGCCTCTTCCAGAAGATGCGGACGGAAGTTGGCCTGGACCTTCTGCACTTTGCATTGGTAAGACCCTCTCTTAGCAGAATGTCATACGACATGGTAATAAGAATTGAACAGTTAGCCCTGGCTGGTGTGGCTCAGTGGACTGAGCACTGGCCTGAAAACAGAAGGGTTTTCTGTTCCATTCCTGGTCAGGGCACATGCCTGGGTTGTAGGCCAGGTCCCCCGTTGGGGGCGTGTGAGAGGCAACTGATCTGTTTCTCTCACACATCGATATTTCTTTCTCTCCCTCTCTTTCTTCCTCCCTTTCCCTCTCTCTAAAAATAAATACATAAAACTTAAAAAAAAAAGAATTAAACATTTAAAAAGAGGAACAGGAAGAGTGAGGTCCCTTTTTCAGATCATTGAAAAGGCATCAGCTGTGGATTTCTTATCCGTCAGGAAGCTTCCCAGTTTGTCGGGGGATGAAGATTGCTCCCCACCCCCCACCTCACGGACAGCCAGTCTGGGCTCAGCCAGCCGGTCTGGGTGCCGTGCGCAGGGACCCAAGAGGTGCCGCTCCAATGTGCGTGCTCCTTCTTGACTTGCAAACACTGAGAACTCTGAAGTTTCACTTTCAGAGTGCAGCCTTTCAAGATTTCCATCCTCTGTACCATAAAGGGGAGCTGTTAGCAAACATTTACTTGGATTTGTGTATGGAAATGGAGCAAATTCCAGAGAAGTGTGCAAGAGACACTCCAGGGGTTTGAGGTTCATAGACTCAAACAGAGGAGAAAACATACCTCATGCTAGTTTCCCAACAAGTTTGACTTCAAGGACTTTGCCCTTCCTGCCTCCCTGGGGAGTCCATCTGGACGCTTCTGCAGGGCGTGTGAAGGAAATGTCTGGACCGAACCGTGACGTCCATGTACTGGGCTTCTCAGGCGCTGCAGGTGGTCGGAGCACCTTCCACCTCCGAGCTTGCCCGCGTGGCAGCAGCGGGATTTAGACAGTGAGCTTCCTTGTGCTGGAGGAGAGGCTGGTGGAGAGCAGGAGAAGCCCTTGTTTCCCCCTCCTTTGTTCCTCAAAAAAGTATATAGCCAATAATTTTTGCCAATAAGTTGACAGGACAGTTGTTAGGATTCTGATGAAAAAAACTAGAGAAGCAAGAAAGCAGGTCAGGGCTTCATCTGGGGAGGGGCAGTTACAGGGCGTGCGATGTATGTGTGTGGTGTATGTGTGTGCTGTGTGATATGGTGTGTGTGTAATGTGTCAGCATGCGATATGGGATATGTGTGGTGTGCATGTGTGTATGTGATGTGTGAGGTGGATGGTGTGTGATATGCATGTGTGTGTGATGCTTGGTGTGTGTGGTATGAGCATGTGAGTATATAGTATGTGGCATGGTATGTATATGTGAGTGTGTGTATATGAGTGTGTGTGATGCATGGTGTGTGTGGTGTGGTGGATTGTCCCATGCGGTTTCCTGCCATCGTGCCCCTGTTCCTGCTGTGCCCAGGGTCCTGCTGACAGCTTGTTTTCTTTAGGCAGAGGCAGACTGTCTTGACGTCCTGGAAAAGTACCGCGGGAGGTGCGAGCCAACCTTTCTGTTTTACGCAGTAAGTACATTTTCAGAGCCAGGACTATCTGATGGTTGCATATCATTACAGTTCAGACAGATGAATATTATTGGCCTTAACTCTCACTGGGAGCCACCAAGGGGCCACACTGATGCAAACAAGTGTTCTTCTTGATTGTCTTTATTATTTTGGCTAAGGACAATGTCCTTAAGTCACAGCTTGGTGGCCCGAGGGCATTGCCCACTGGCCCGGCAGGGAGAGGTCCCTCCGAGCAAGGCAGCTTCCTGACTGGCAGTGCAGGGGAAAGGATAGGAGTCACTGAAATGCTCCTGGCTCATGAACACCCTTGGCTGAGGTTTCACTCTCGGAGCACAGAGTTTCAAGCACTCTGTCCTCTGCTCTGTAGAGGGGATCTTACAGCAAACATGAATACTCCTTCACAGGGTGGGTGAGCTCTGTATTCACCGTTATTTAATCATAAAATGTGAAGATCATCTACAGAAACTCAGGAATAAGAAAAACTATTCAGACTGAAGATCACTTGGATGTCTTCAGGTGTGACATCCCCGCCCCACAGCCTTAGGGCCCACTGTCACACCTGGCTTCCCAGGTTTAGGTCACCTGCCAGGCCCTGAAGGCAACTAATTGACCTTCCTCCTCACCCAGTCCCGCCCCCTCATCATACATCAGGGAAACTGAGGCCTATCTCCCCAGGCCTCCTGACAGACAGGCCAGGGTTGTTTAGTTTGGAAACCTTTGGGCCCCTGCTGTCAGCACCACAAGGACTGCAGATTGGGAGCTTATGATAAAACATTATTTGAGCTTTGAGCTTTAGTAAGGAGACTGAAGTTACTTGGTGAAACATGGGTGGCATGAGAAGGAGAAGTGGGAAGCAGCTGAGGTGAACATGCCCCTGGCCAAACTGACCTTGGGGTGATTCGCAGAAAAGGGGGCATCACCACAGTGGTCTGCATGCTTGAGCCCCTGGTGATGGAAGCACCCTCACAGTCGGCCGTGTTGGAGCCTGTGCCTGGCCAATGGGCAACTTCACAGGCTCCGCCCTGTGGTGGTCCACTGCGGGGTGGGTGGAAGTGGAGGAGGACCCACTCTGCGTGAACTTCTCCCTCCCCAGATCACTCCTTGGTGAGCAATATGCATAGAGACTGCTGAGCCAGAGAAAGCAGGAAACTCAGGTTGACCCCAAACACTGCCTCCACTGCAAAGTGTCCCTGACCACCCAGATGGAGTTAGGAATCACGTCTCCCCCAAATTCCAAGCATCCTGCACATCCCCTATTAAAGCAATGATCTTATTTTATTGTAATCTTTTGTTTGGCATGATCATCTTTCTGCCCCCACTCACTGAGGGCACAACTATGTCCTTTCATGTTTAGAGTTCATATTCTTTGCCTTGGTCTCGGTGCTTGTCAGAGTGAGTGCTTAATAGGAATTTGTTGAGCAAATGGCCATGTATAGGCAACTCACGTCCTATGTGGCCATGTTCCTTCCTGAGCTAACTCCCCATTGCCCCGAAGGAAATTTTGAACGGAGGGGCATGGGTAAAAGGCAGAGAAGTGGATGGAGGCTGTGGGCCTGAGGTTGATGGCCCTTGGCCTTGGGCACACTCCTAAACAAAGCACTTGGACACTCTCGCTGGCTGTTGAAAGAGATTAGTACCTGGGAAGAGGGTTTCGTGTGGTCCGAGCAGCACATTTGTCCTGTCCCAGGGAGGAACACTGGTGGCCGTGGTTAGAGGAGCAAACGCCCCGCTGCTGCAGAAAACCATCCTAGACCAGCTGGAGGCTGAAAGGAAGGTGTTGGCTGAAGGCGGAGATCGGAAAGTGGTAAGGAGGTCACCTGTGCAAACAGCAGATTCATGGGTGTGCTCGAGGCCAGCCATTCCCTCCGCTTCCCCACTAATTCTCCTGGAGCTGTCAGCTGGGAGCTTCATTAAATGGCCACCCAGGTCCTTGCTGAGAGCTCAGGGGAGAGCGCTGTGCCCACTATGACATGTGCATTTTTTTTTTAATTTTAAAGATTTTATTTATTTATTTTTAAAGAGAGGAGAAGGGAGGGAGACAGAGAGGGAGAGAAGCAGCAATGTATGGTTGCCTCTCACATGGCCCTCACTGGGGACCCGGCCTGCAACCCAGGCATGTGCCCTGACTGGGAATCGAACCGGGATCGTCTGGTTCCCAGCCCGCGCTCAATCCACTGAGCTACACCAGCCAGGGCAACATGTGCATTTTGAAGTCTTTAAAAAGTCGTCCCCTTCATCCGGAATGCTTTGGCTTCTTTTATCCATGTCCCTTTCCTCCCCCACTTCAACTTGTCACAGGGCTTTCTGGGTCACTGACAATGAATTCAGAAATGAAAATAAAGTTATGAAATCGAGAAGTGGTCGGTGGAGTCCAGCCTCAGGGTGAAATCTATCCTGGTGACCTGCTCCCATCACCTCACATTCCTGAAAGTTTTACGTGTGATCCCTGAGGGCCCGTGTCTTGAATTTAGACATTAACTCTGTCGGGGCCACGAGAAACAGAGTGGGTCATAAACTTGTGGTTTTGATATGTTATTGCCGTGATAACGAAGACTGAGTTTTTCATAAATAATTGGCTTTGAAAAACAACACACCTTAGGTAGAGGGAGGTATTTCCTGGTGCTTTGAGCATCTGCCAAAGGGGCTTTCATATTCAGTGCTCATTGTCAAGGTCTCATGTTCAATTCCAAAGAACACAGCCCTGTTTTCATAGAATGGATTAGAATCAAATCATACCCACCCCCAAGAAAACTGGCAGTTTTCTCCCAAGAAAGTCCATCACAAATGCTGGTGCCTCCTCGGGGGAAAACGAGCTCCCTCTGTACTACTTCCCTGCACTGTGTGGCCAGCCGCGTAATATTTACTTGCATTTCAATTCTCCCTTTGTCTTCTCGCCAGTTCTGCATTTGTCTCTGTGCCTGTGAAAACAGGCAGAATCTAAACGTTAAGATCAGCAAGGATTTCCTTGTCTTCAAGCACCCTCGCCGCCCTGCCCCCATCACACAACTTCTGAAACAGGGTCTCATGGTTTCCAAGACTGAAAATCTTGACCCCCTTTGTTTGCCCTGTATTTTGAACCTTTATTTTTTTGGTTTCTGCAGGAAGGTTTTATGGTCATTTTAATTAGTGCTAACTACCTTCTGTTGATGACCAATTTGTATTAGATTAAAGATGAGGTGCTTTCGGAGGCAGACGAATGTTGTCCCCCTGGAAAGGACGATGGTGAAGAAGAGGATGTGGGTGAGTGCAGAGCCAACGAGCAAGGCAAAAAGGCAAAGCAGACTCGGATTTGATGTTTTTAAGAAAATACGAGTAGTCAGTTTATCAGTCAGTCTGAACTCTGGGAAGATCGACCGTAAAACATTTCGTCTCCAGTCACCTGACTGCAAACATCATGACAGACCTCCCTTCTGTCCTTTAATGGCATCTTGGGCACATTTCACAGCTTTCTGATCATGTTTAAATATAACAAGTGTGACTTTCACAGCAATTACTGGGCATCGGGAAAAGTGCCATTTAATGAAATGGAGGACAGCGACATTACTATTGTAAATTAATGATGCTGGTGCCTCCTTAGTCCTTATTTGAGCTGAAGAACTCAAATTTCTTTTTTTCACCTTTTTTTCTGAGCTGTCAGAGAGTCAGCTGTACCGAACACCTTCCCTCCCCTAGGCCTGTACCCTCTACCTCTTACTCCCCATGGATCAGCTCACCGTTCAACACTGCTGGCCATGGCAGTTCCTCCTCAATCTCCACTAGGGGAAGAACTTGACCTGAGAGTGTGAAGAGAAGCCAGAAGTTAGCAAGGCTGTGGCAGGGAAAGAGGGAACGTCAGTGAGGCTCTAGAGGAAACCAGGACTCGAACTGGAAAGAGAAGGGAGATTTTGATTATTGCATGAAGTGCAAAGACTGCTTATTTGTGTGTGGATAACGAGGGCAGTTTGAGTTGGGTTCTAACAAGGAAAGAGGCCCAGTTTAGGAGAGCAAGAAAATTCAAGTGTGCAAAGAAAAATCATTGATTTGGCTTTTCTAGGCAATATTTGTTACCTCCTTTTCTGAATTATCTCCTGTTTCTGCATCCCCTCCCCACACCTCATCATTTCCTCTCAAATCAAGTCTCTCCACCTAGAAAACAATGCAAAACCCTACTGTTGCCCTTAGCCTTCCTCTCTGTCATGCTGAGCTTCCTGAACGTTGTCCACACTCCTTGGGCCGCCCCACCTTCTGCTGCTGCCTTGACCTGCTGATCTGGCTTCTGAGCCCACTGTCCTCGAGCTGGTCCTCACCAGGGCACCAGGGATCTTCTATGTCAAGTCCAAGGGACAGTTTCCAATCATGTTATTCTTTTTTTAAGATGTTACTTATTTATTTTCAGAGAGAGGGGAAGGGAAGGAGAAAGAGAGGGTGAGAAACATCGATGTATGAGAGAAACATCGATTAGTTGCCTCTCACATGCCCCCAACCAGGGACTTAGCCAGCAACCCAGGCATGTCCTCTGACTGGGAACAGAAGCGGCAACCTTTCAATTTGCGGGATGACGCCCAACCAAGTGAGCGACACCCGTCAGGGCCCAGTCATATTCTGCTGCGTCTTTCCGTAGACTTGGATGATGTTCACCATGTCTTCCTTCTCAAAATCCCCTTCTGTCTTGGTTTCTGAGATAGCATGACCTTTCTCATTTTCCTCCTATGTCTCTGGCCTTTCCTCAGCCTCCTCTTCACACTGGCTTCTTTCCTTCTGCTCCCTTTTCAAACTGGAGTTCTCTAGGCCCCTGCTCCAGCCAATTCTCTTCTCACCGTACACCTCCAAGCTGATCTCACTCACGGGTCAGTTTAGGACATTTATTGTAAGAGTCCCTCAAAGTCTGAGTGCTCATAGGATGTTATAAATAGTACTCACAGAAAAATGAAGTTTTTGCTTAAAACAACTCACACCTTTGCAGTACATGTTTTTGAGATTTTCAAACCTTGTCAAGTTTCATTGCAACACAACTGATGTAAAGGTTGAGAACAGAAGGTAGATACAGGGATACAGAGTCTGTGCAGAGTGGAGGTTGCTCACCAAGGCCAAGTTCGTACAAACAGGAGTACGACAGGGACGGACTCATGGACTGGACGTGGGCTCCCTCTAGCTTGTGTGGACCTGAGCAGTGGACTGTGATTATGTGGCATCTCTCTCAGCGCCACAGCAGATGGGACCTAAGTAAAGGACAGCCGCTCAGGACACTGGTCAGTGAGCTATGACTGGTGCCTTGGCTCCAAACAATGAGCTGGCCGATACGGTCTCCTCTCAGGGGAATTTGAACAGAGAGGAGACTGGAGCTGCAACTTGGTCAGTGTGCCGGCACGGAAAGGTCATGTCGACTCAGGCCTCGGGCAGCCATCGCTGGCCGCATGCCAGGAAAGTTAAAAAGAAGCTTTGGCAGAGGAGCCCGTGGAGTGCGAGGAGAACACAGTAGTCAGCAGTTAGAGGTCAAGAGTCATGGGAGGGCGACAGGAAGGAACAGAGTGGCCAGGCCAGCCTTGCTTTTGTTCCTGCTCCCCACTCCCCGCCCTGCAGGCCTACTCTTTCAGCTGTTGCTGGGTTTCTGGAGAATCTTTGATCTCCTGGCCACCCCTCCCCGGCTCACTTCCCACTCCCTCCTTCCCTGGTTTGGGTCCCTTGCATGTCTCTGTCCCTTGCAGCCAGGTTGAGTTTGAGGTCTGGAGCCAGACCTGTGCTTACACTCAAGCCCAGGTCTGCAGGGGCACAGCCAGGAGGCCCGGCGAGGGAGCCCCAGGGGCTGTGTGCTGCGGCTATATGGCCCCGCAGGCGGCCTCCTGAGAGCCCCAAAGATGGGTGCCGTGAGCCCTGCCTCTGAAGCACCATCCTGGCCTTATTACAGTCTCATCAGAGAAGACCTGTACCTTGGCGATCATTAAACCAGACGCAGTGGTCCACGGGAAGGCTGGCGAGATTATCATGAAGGTGAGAGAGACGATGCTCACCCTGCAGTCTGTCCTCACGTCTTCTCTGGTGGGAAAATGGGCGGGGCATCACGCTCCGTGCCCTTCCTAGTGGGAAAAGAAGGCTTTGAAGGGGTTTAGACCAAAACTCCACTAGAGTACATGAAAATTTTAAATCTAATCAGGGAAGGTACGCTGAAGATGAAGGTTGCTACTGCTTTTAATGTTGCTTTTCCCATGGTCTTTTTTCCTTTTCAACCCATTTTGATGTGAATTTGAGCTGGATTTACCCTTTCAGAATCTGTGCATATGTATCCTGCAGATCCAGGAAGCTGGGTTTGACATTTTAACGAGTGAAGAGAGAACCATGACAGAGGCAGAAATGCGACTCTTCTACCAACACAGAGCCGGAAAGGTCAGCTCACCGCTCCTGCGCGTCCAACGCCCTCGCGTCCCTTTCTCTGTCGCGTGTGTTTATAGGTTGCGATTAGTTTGGGAGAAATAGAGTGCCATGAAGAACAAGAACATGAACAGCTGTGAACTGGCTCTCAGAATAATGGTTATAGGCTGTATCAGGTAAAAGTTCTTTGGTTGCAGTGAGATTTTGATTCTACCTTCAGCAATGAAATAAGGGATTTAGTGCAATGACGCTCCGTGGCCCCCAGAAACGAAGGAGGAGCTGAGCGAGGAGGTCCTGGGGAGAAGGAAAACCAGGACGGTTGCAGGGATCTCAGGAGCAAAACCTCAAGTCACTTTAAAAACAGTCACTTTAAAAACAGTCACTTTAGCAGCCGCTGTTGGAGAACTCAGGTTCAGCCACTGTCCGTTTGCGTCTGCTTGACTCACCGACCTGGGAGGGAGGGTCTAATGGGCCTGGTGTGGGTCACAACCCCCCTCTCAGGTGATAGGATGTATGGGAGGTGCGGGGGTGTGGGTAGACATTGTAGTTGTCAGCCAGACTAGGGCCAAGTGATGGGGGAGGGGCTGCTCCCCAAAGGAAAACCAGAGTGCTGTTCCTTGAAGAAGGGGGAGGGATTGCAAGGTACTGCAAAAAATAATAAGTAAATAAATGAAGTCTCAACTACACGCTGCCCCTTGGTTATCCAGTGTCCACATGATTTTTATATATGTGGTCTTTTTAATGCCCTTACCCAATTTGTTATAATCTCATGTTCAACCCCCAATGAATCAGCTCAAAACCTCATCTTCCTGCTTTCAGCTTACATTTGGTTTCTCTGGGTGTGGTGGGTTATCTACAGCAGCCTTCCCAGCCTCTCTCTATGGGCATGCTGGCTGGTAGCAGGGCTGCTCACTGATCCCGCACCCATCCTGTGGGTGGTATGGGCCCCGCTGACCTTCTGAAGGCCCAGGGTCCCTGCCCTGGGTCCCTGTTTCCCCTCCATTTCCAGGAGGCATTTGAAAAGCTAGTGCATCACATGTGTAGTGGACCGAGCCACCTCCTGATCCTCACCAGGACTGAGGGCACCGAGGATGTTGTCACTGCCTGGCGAAACTTCATGGGACCCTGTGACCCGGACGTGGCAAGGAGGGAGCGACCTGACAGGTGGTGTCACTATCTGGGGTCCCTTCATCCATCTCAGCACCTGCATCCAGGGAAGCTGAGAGCGTTACTTGATGCTAAGCCCAGAATTGTGGGTAACACAGAGGGCTCTCTCATAGCCACAAACCCCCTCTTTGCTATATATTTGGGGAGACCCTGACAGCCTCACCCTCTGATCCAGTCCCCAGCCCTTCACCGAGTGTCTCCTGTGGCTTGCCTCCTTGCTGCCTCCTCTGCCCTCTTCTGAAGGCTGCTGCTGGACCCAGGCCTCACTGTCCACTCTGAGGGTCCCATAATGTGGTCTCAGGACCACCTGCGACACTCACTCCGGAAATACAGATTCCAGGACCCCGGGCCTGCCAAGTCAGACTCTGGGTGGGGCCTAGGAATATGCACTGGACTCAATGCCCTCCACCCCTACTCCCCACCCTCGGAGTCCTGAGTGTGAGCACACTGTCCTGTATACTGTGTGAGGCTGCCTCGGTCTGTGCCTCTCCCCTGTGCGTTTCCAGCCTGGCACCGCCAATGCCAAAGCCACTGTGTCTTTCCCTTAAAGCCAGGAGAGGCCCAGTCAACAGAAAAGAAAGGAGCAAGAGGCTAAGTAACGGAGGCTGGACTTTGTATTTGAAAGAGCCAGGAACATTTGTATATAAGTAGGCCTGGGCTAGTGAAAGACAGCCCAGTGCTCAGAGCCTAGGTTACCACAGACTTAGGCAACCCTTTCTCCAAGCCTCCGTTCTCTCGTCTGTAAAATGGGGATATGAGCATCCATCATGGGAGGCCTTAGAGTGCCGCAGTTGAGACAGATTTCAAAATCTCTCTTCTTCCTCTGACTGTGTGACTTTGGGCCATGCTTTGATCTCTGTCTCAATTTCCTCATCTGAAAAGTGGGTACTAGCATAGGACCTGCATCAGATGTTGATGGAAGATTAAATGGGCACGTGTATATGTATGAAGCACTTAGGACACTGCTTGACACAGCGGAAGTCCTAGCAACGTTAGCACTAGCGGTGGGTTCCTGGGGGATTAACTGTGCAAACCTATACAAAGCTTTGGCAGGCTGCCAGCCTGTGGTTGTAATACCAATAAAATGGCAGCTCCTGGGCAGACACCACAGCTTGTTCCAATTTTTAAACTGGGGCTCACGACAGTCTCCCTCCCGGGGCTGGGGCACAACTGAAATGAGCGCGTGCATGTGAAGCCCCGGCAACGTGCCCAGATTGCTGCCGTGACGGGATAGATGTCAGCTAGTATCGTCCTGGCTGTTGTTCTTGGCATTTCCTACAGAGAGAAAGCCATTTCACAGAAATGCAGGGTGCTGATTGGTAGCTGGAGACCATGTTGCCACAGAGCAAAACATTTCTTTTGAAATGAAACAATTGTGTCTTGTACATTTTGCCAATGCTCCCAGTCTCCGCGCTCAGTACGGCACAGAAATGCCCTTCAACGCGGTCCATGGAAGCCGGGATGGAGAAGACGCCCGCCGAGAACTGGCTTTGCTCTTCCCCGGTTTTAAGTTTTCAGACCAAGGTCCAGAATCCCCCCTGGGTAAGTCATCGAGGCAGGTTTGGTCTTTATTAAATCTTTAGTGGATATGGGGCCGGGTTGGGGGACTGATAATAACTACGTGGCGACCAAGTCTTCAGTCCAATAAGGTCCTGCTCTGGAAACAGGAGCCATTGTACAACTTCCGTAGCAGTCCTGATCAGTGTGGTCTTTCCATAGTGCAACAGTGGTGTTTTTAAATCCCATTACAGTTTTTTTTTTCTGCCTTCTTACTCTGAAGCCAGGTTTTCGTTGCAAAGTTACTTTGCATTTTCCTGTGGGAATCACTGGGAAAATTTAACTTACTGGAAGCCTTCATCTAAGCCAGTCAGAGGCCAGGATCATTCCCTCCCTTCCTGAGCCCCGCAGGGCCCACGCTGAGCCGTCGGTGGGGCTGCTGAGCAGAGGGTTACACGGGAGGGCCTCTGCCTGGAGCCTGCCTTACACCCCTCAGCACCCACATTTTGGGAAAGATCAGGCTGGGTCCTTCCCTCCCAATTTGGGTGAGAAACCTAAGGAGTCCAAAGTGCATGTGACTTACCCCATTCCACAAGTGGGAGAGCCAGGCCGGCCCTGCTCCTGCTGCGGAGGTCTGCGTTTCTGGTTTGAGCCTGAGGTGACGGGGAAGGGGCCAGAGGGTAAATATCCTGGGCAAACCAAAGGGTGTGTGTGGGGGGTGGGGTGGGAGAAGGCTACACGAGGAGCTGAAATAGTAATAACGTGTGGTGCCCAAATGTTTGGGTTTTAACCAATTTATTTACCTAAAAGTTTGGTATGTTCATAGTTTTCTCATGATCTGAATCCAGCCAAGTAAGCCTAGGTGTCGTGAGGGCAAGGGAGGGCTGGACAGGTGCTGGCCCTCGTTTCGTCCTTGCCACTGCCAGCTGAGGGACTAGCTGAGAGCGCAATGGATTTTAGGGAGCTGAGAAATCATGGAAAGTACGAAGTTTACACATCCAAGTGCGTGCTGTGGTTCTTTAAAGCCATGCCGCTGCCGGGAGGAACTCTCACTCTGCTGGTGGCGGCACTGCAGGGCTGGCTTTCCGCTGCGCGCCCGCCCTCAGAGGGCCCACGATGCATTTCCTTATGCACCCAGGGTCATGAGACACGTTCATCCTTTTCAGAGGGGTGATTGGAAACAAGTAGGTCTGACTCAGATCCAACACTGAGGAACAAGGAGAGTGGATTGGCTGGGCAATACTCATCGGGGCCAGTGGGTTGAGTGTTGGGAGATCACGAGGCTGGCTTTTGGGCCTCAAGTAATAATGGCACAGGGCACAGAGTTTCAGAAGGGTCTGAGCCCAGACCACATCCGGGGAGTAAGTGCGTGGCCTTCTGCAGCACTTACATGACTTTGACATGAGTTTCTAAGTGCGCGGCCTTCTGCAGCACTTCCGCGTGCCTTTGAAGCAGCCTCCTAGCGGTGTTCATGTTCTGCCTATTTGCTTGCTGTGCCATGCCGTCCCCGTGGGCAGGAGCAGTGTGCTTCCAACCGACCCAGCACTTTTTCTGCTAAGGGGCAGGCATCAAGGACATTGGAGACAGGTAATCCTGGGTTTGAATCCTGGCTCCACTATCTACCAGCTGAATAGCCTCTGCAAAGTTAATTTACCTTTTTGGAGCCTCAGCTTCCTCATCTGTGAAATGGAACTAATGACAGACCCATTATAGCCCCTTAATAATATCTCTGTGATAATAATCTCCCTCATAGGGCTGTTGTGAAGACCAAAGATGTCAAGTTCTTAGCCTTGTGCCTGATGCATAGTAAATGCTCAACAAATGTTACTCATTCTCCTAATTCTTTACTTTCTAGTCCCTGACACATATATCAGGACCTCTCCTTGCTGTCTCTTCGATCCTGACCCCTAATTTTATTGTCTGTGTTGGAGCTGGACCCCCTTTTCGTGTTTCTTTGTGGGTGCTGTGTGGGACAGGGGACTGGGACAGGGCTGTTTCAGAAGTCCTACAGAGCATCTGTCGTCCCCCAGACCACGAGGAAGAATGAGTGGTGAGCCCCACGGAGGCGCTTCCCTTCCCCGAGGATGTGGATTGAGATGGATGTGCTGCCTCCGGAGCACGGGACTCAGGGCGAGGCCCCAGAATGAAATGTCAGTGCATTTGCGTCAGCTGCACATAAGGAAACTTCTAGGATCAGATGGTACTCTTGTGAGCGCTAAAACTTTGTAGCTTAGGTATCTTTCATGAACAATAAAATACATAGTTTCCTGCCTTGTTCAATAGTCTATAAACATATACTTCATGCTTTCAGTGGGCTATTTCTGGGATTAGCGCCTGAAATAATCAGTTATTGCACTCTATTATTGCGGGGGATGCTGAGTCATATAGGACAGTGTTTCCCCAATAAATCTACTTTATGAATAAACAATTTTAGAGCTTAATTTGGTAACTATGAGCTTGAAAACAGTGCACAGGACTGGATGTGACACTCCAGGGCATGCTGACTGGGAGGCAGATGGCGATCGGCTGGAAACCCAGCTGCACAGGCAGTCCCGTGGTGCCGCCAGATCGGCCCTCTGCGTCCGCGGAAGATCAGGGTGTGTTCTTGAGGCACTGCTTGGGATCACGCTGGGAACCAGGGTCCACCGAATTTTCTTGATACTCCCTTCCCCCATCTTTTTGGGTTCTAAGTTTGGCTAAAGCCTAATTTTAAAACCTGAGAGCTCCTCACAGACCCAGGTTGTTGCCTCCAGCTTTCACCAAATGGCCTGGTTTTGCTGCCCCTCCATGGTCGTGTCCTTGAGGGATAGAGGTTTTCAGTAAAAAGTGACTACTGTCACCCTGTGAACATGAACACGCACAGCCATTCCCTCTTACCAGTGTGCTCTTTGGTCTAGTTGTAGTTCGTTAAGCCCAGGCAGAACCTTTCCTCTCTGCATGAGCAAAAGGCTGTGGTTTTCTACATCACGAGGTGAATGTCAGCGATTTCTTTCTCCTTTGCTGGCTTTCTCCAGAGAACTTCGCTCCTCTGACTTGAAGTTGTTTAAATGGGCAGTGAGCGCCCAGAAGACTGTTCTTCTCAGGGGCATTACTTTCTGCAGCCCATAGTGTAAGGCACTCTGTGCAGGCCCTGGAGACTGGCGGGGTGCATTGGGCTTCATGGAAGTGGAGACCAGGGCCCCCTTGTGATGGGAACACCCACGCCCACTGCTCGCAGACCCCCATGTGAAACAATGGGGCCCGCCCCCGACAGGATGACGGGCGTTAAATCCACTGTTTCCCACCCCTGGACTCCAGCCCACCATGGGGCTGTACTCTCCCCTTTGCAAGTGGGCTTAAGAGGGGGACTCAATTGCTCTGTACCCACCTCAGAGCTGGCAAGTGCTAGAATCGCTGGAGCCCTATGCCTGGTCTTCCACACCATGGGTGTCCTGTGGGGTGCGTCCAGCTGACAGCTATCTGATCTTCCCAGAGGCCGGGAAGCCAGGATCTGCCATCACTGGGGAGATGAGGACTGGAGCAACCAAAGCCTCTGGAAGCAGGGAGGGAGGAAGGGTAGGTGAGAGGAGTGAGCCTGGGGTGGGGGCACAATGTGTGTTGGTGTGTGGCAGGGTGGACGGAGAACGCAGGGGGCACTAGATGACAGGCCAGAGCGGAAGGAGTGTTGCCACACCCTTCCTTCCTTTACAGAGTAGGGCTTTTTTCTCTGAATCCAGACGGTTCACGGCAGAAGGAAAGGGGGTGCTAGGGGTGAAGGAGAGACCGCTTTGGAGAGTGGCTAAAATGTCAGCCCACTCTCTGAGGATGGGACTCGGCAGCAACCCTGGGCCCGGCTTCCTCCCACAGAAGCCAGGGGCTGCAGGATGGGCACCGTGTGTTTGGATCGTTAAAGCCTCTCAGTTCCTGGTGTACCTGACAGGGTGGAGGGCAGGCCCAGCCCCATGAAGCCAAGGAAGGTGGCTCCTTCTCAGGAAGAGCTCTGGCCCTCTGCTGGGTGAGAGGGGGGACTGCCTGGCAGACAAGGTCAGGAGCCAGGGGCTGCAGAGACAGAGGAGGGGAAAGACAGACAGGCGGCTCAAGTAGACCACACATAGACCTTGACTTGGGGGGAGGGGTTGTCCCTCAGCTTTCTCTCAAGCTAGGTCATGGGCTACAACTTCCTTCAAGCTGGGAACTGACATGTGCCTCTTCGTCCAGCGATGAGGGAAAGTCAGTGCAAAGGGGCTGGGGCAACACTAGCCTCTATCCCAGGTGGCAAGGTATTGAGATCGCTCCCTGTCGGCTCTCTGTTAGGGTCTGGGGCCAGTCCCCCTTTCCTCTCCTTTCTCAGGCCTCAACTCCAAGTTTCCCCCATGACAGGGGAATTCCCTCTCCTGCCAGTCACCTCATCACCCCCCACCCTCCCCCTCCGGCTTGCTCTGGGGCAGGGATCCTTGGCTTTCTCTCTATTTTTAGTGAGACGAAGAGACAGGAGGCACGTCTCTGTATTTCAGATGAGGAAAAGGCAGCACAGTGCGTGATGTGCCTGTGGATCCTCGCGGAGGGACAGCCACTCTTCACGCGCCATGCAGCTGGTCACTTGCCAAACCTGGGGCCCGGGTCCTGGTGGCAGTGGAGGTGTGACATATTAAGGGGAAGAGGAGAGGATAGAGGAGGCGGACACAACATTGGGGAGATCCTGGTGGCTGGGAGTGGTCACCTGGAAAGGGTCTGCTGGCCTTTAGGAGGCCAGGAAGAGAGGGGCCCCCAGACTGCCACAGAGGCCCCTGGAAACTGTAGTGACCCTCAGGCACCAACCACCCCCTCTGAAATGCAAAGTCACTTTCTGGCTTCTTATTCATCAAAAATCGCAGGTTGCAGAAGCCAGTACACATTACCTTCTAATATTTCCTAATGTTCTAGACATTTGGAAAACAGACTCCTTTATAGAAGTTGCCATGGTCTTTCTTGGCTTTTATTAGCATGTGTTAAAATCATATCATCAAACACTACCAGAAGAACATGTGTTGTTCTGAATAAAGTGCTCAAGGAAAAAAATGCAACTTATTAAATTGGACATTCTTTTCTAGTTCATAAATTTTGGGTTACAATCAGGGCACAAAAGGAGAAACAGAATGCAGTGTTAGAGAGAGTGAGAAGCTGAGCTAAGAACGTGGGTGCAGACACGAGGCCCCGCCCCACTCCCCCCACCCCCTTGCTGACTGAACACTGCACCTGTGTGGAGCAGCAGACAGCTTTGCTTTAATAAATACATTTTCCTTCATTCAAATCAGAAAAGTTAATTATGGTAAAGCACTTTTTCTTTGACCATCTGTCTATAGCCACAGGCAAGATTTATCCACAGAGTTGAAGTGTGAAAGTATTATTTCATTGGGCCTTTAGCTTTCTGATGCTATCTGGGTTCAGGATTGTCTCAGCAATTCATTATTGGTTTCTTTATATTTAGTACCTGGTACTTTGAAATACCAACTCTATAGTGTTTTGTGTCTCAAATGCCAACCAAGGGTGTTCTCGCATTTAGCACACTGATAGCTGCACAAAACCCAAGTGCCAGTTGTGATCGATTTTTAAATCAACAATGGTCTGAAAAAAGAACAACTTAGAATTCTCTGTGTTTGAATCTTGGGTGGTCATGTTGAGAACAGGAAGAACTGCATTAAATACATTTAAAAACATTCATTTGCAATCAGACACGTTTGAGTCTTCCAAGGAAGGTACAGGTCGGTGATGCGGCGGCTGTGACGTGAGCAGCCTCGTCAGGAGTGGCTGGTGGCGTGGGACCCCGTCAGTGGCACGCACTCATGGCAAGCTTCTGGGCCGCAGACCGCGCTTCCTGACCACAGTGCCTTTGACTCTCTTCAACAAAGGGAAAGGAAGGCTGGTTCTACCTTCAAACAGTCAAGAGCAACCTCTGTTGAGTTCACCCTGAAGCTGACCCAGCAGCTGGAGCAGGCGCCAAGCTAAGGGGTGCAGAAGCTAAGCAGTACTCGCCGTGAACAGAACTCATCTTCAGTCCTCCTGGGGAGAGTCCCTGTCCTCCTTCCAAACTTCAGTGCTTTCGGCTTCTTGCAGGGAAAAATCTTAGCCACATCTCTCACTAAAGTTTCTATATCATCCTCCAAAAGGACGCTCAACAGCAGTCCTGAGTGACTAGTACGGAATTTGCCGCATTTCGCTATGAGAAAAACAGCTTTCTAAACTATCCTGCTTTTGGCTTCTTTCCACGGATGGGTCTGAAGAACATTCTTGAATTTCATAGGGATATATGCTGCTTCAGGAAGCACAAGGCGACCAGACTTTGTTTCCAGGAAGTGATACGCTACTTCAGCTTGAGCGTAAGGTTCTATGACTGGTTCTAACTCTTGCCAGATACTGCTATACCAATGACAGAACTGAGGGCAGTTGGGAGGCTCTGGGTGCCCAGTTCCTGCCAAGGAACCAGAGTTATGGCTGGGCTTTCACCATCAGTAGTTATATTTCCCTTTGATGCTTCAGAAGACCTAAGCTGACTCTGTCCCCTTATTCCACTCCACCCTGTCTGTCTGACTTGGAAGTCGGAGAGCTTATTGAATCAGGCTGATATTGACGGCAGTAAGATGCTAGCTTACTATTTTGCACAGCACCATATATCATGCCTGTTATTCAGGCCAACTATAGCCAACCTTTCCTTTTTCTTTTTTTTTAATTTTTTTTTGTTCTTTTATAAAGAAAATCTATGTAAATTGAGGTTCAGAAATGCATATATTTTTTACTTACAAATATTCATCTGACCAAAATTCAACATAACCTTTATGGAACACTTAACAATTGTTTTGTTTTTAAAATAACATTTCATTCAAACTGTATATAATTCAGTAAAGTTTTTTTTTTTCCTTTATACAGCAAGCAATGCTTAAACCCTGGAAAATCTGTAGAAAAGAGATTTTCACACAAAATAAGAAAAGAAAAATTTAAGATATTCCCCCCCTCACACACCCATTCATCCTGACCCACGTGCACACGCACACGCGCACACACACAGCTGTGTACGCACAGACACATTCATTCTCACTCACAAAGTGGCTGCAGCATAGGCAAAAAATTGTAGGTCCAAAGGAAAACGACTGATTGTTCTAATAAAGAGTCCAGGTAGCTCGGGAAAAAAAACCAAACCAAAACAAAACACAATAGTCCTCTGAGGAAATTACTACCTCAAAAATATGTTCTCAAGATGAATTTGAGATCTAAGCCTACCAAATTGCTTTTGCAAAACAGCTCCCTGCAGTCCAAGGTGACTTGTGCAAATAGAAGGAATCAAATGAGGCTAGTTCCTGTACTTCCTTTAACAAGGACGTGGGATGCTCACAGGCGCCCAGGGTGCTCGCATCACGCCAGGTACTGCTGTAGTGCCGTCTTGGCCCTGAAATCACAAAGTTCCTTTGGTCATCATCTCAGAAGTACAAATGAGGAAAAAGACCTGGGCTTGAAGATGGTAGTGGGGGACATCTAACATGTTGGATTCCCCAAAGTGAACTGGGGCGAGGCCAGCTGGGCACCAGCCCCACGGGGCAGAAATCTGCAGTCAGAAGACACTTGCAACCCAGCTGGCTGCACCCCTCTTCCTGGGGTTATCAGAAAGGGCTGCTCCTGCTCTCACACCTGCTGCAGCCCAGCGGCACTCTAGTTTTACTTTGTCACTGGCACATACTTGTCACAGATCTGGAATTATGGTCTATTGCCATGCAGCTTTTACCTAGTGCTACAGGACACCGCGAAGGACACTGAGGGTTTGCGAAACTAAAAACTGACCCAGGAAGGTGTTTAGGTGCTGATTAGAAGGTGCATGGAAGGGGCCAAGAGCTCGTGGGATGAGGCAGCGTCATGGTTCCAATGCCTCAAAACAGGTTACAATCTCATCGCATCTTCTCCTGATGACACTGATCAACGTGGGGTGTGTGTTCATTATGGTGCCTGAAAGCTAACTAGTTGCAGAGGATCAGGTATAAAGTGGGCAGTGACTGGAGCTAGGGCTGAGGAGGCCTCCTTTATTACTCCTGTTATGAGCTTAGCAAAGTTTCTAAAGACACGGCAATTGTGGGAATTAGGAAGTCAGGTTTTAGCAATGACCTTCCCTTCTATGTTAACTAGGAAAGACTGACATTTTCAGTTACTATTAGCTGTTGAAAGTAGCAAGTAGATCGGGCATGCAATAAGCTGGACTCAAGTGTGGTTTCTATATAGCAGAGTAATAGATATGATCTACAGTTTTAAAAGTGGTATACTAAGGGATATTCTTGCAATTATCTAAGACTCTACAAAGATAACAGTTAATAATAGTTCAACCCATCAGAAGACTGTCTCCAAGTTATGAGTGAGCTGGGTTCTACACAGAAATCTTCCTACAGAAACAAGTTTATACTGATGTCATAGGCTACCATCCACCTCTCCCCCAAACCTGACGCACTCGGAGCCTGGGGTGGAGAGAGCTGGTTAGCAACAGTTCCTCACCAGTAAGTGTTTGAAAGTCAAAGGCTCCCAAAGCCCTAACGACAGAGGAACCTGAGAGATGACTACTTCAGCTAATAGGCTTTACTCTGTGACGCCTATTATATGGTGGGATATGGTGGGAATGTCCACAAGAGGGTCTTGATCAAAACTATTACTCTTTAAAACTGCCAATTCAGACTCCTTCTGGATCTTTCTCAGAGGTTGGCTAAGACTGTGCCCTTACTGTTTCTGCTATCTATTATTATCTAAGGAGGCAAGGTTATCTTTCCTTAGATGGACTTAGGTAGGGTAGCTCAGACCTTTATTCTTCTAGAGGTTTAAGTTTAGCAACTGTTGAAACCTCATGTGCCATACAAATTTGAAGACCAGACTGGTCTAAGCCATGTAGGCCAGGGCTCAAACCTATCCTACCTCACGCTGGCGAGGCCTCTTGCAGTGTTCCAGGTCATCCCAAAGGTGATCTGCAGCAGAACTGTTGCCATTTCTGAGCAAACTTGAGTGCTACCCAGGGAATAATCTGGCTCTTGGCCAGAAGGGATGTGCTGACAGAGCCCATCATTCAAGCCAGCAGCTGTTGCTACCGCTGTGGAGGTGGAGGTTCTCAAGGTACAGCTCAAATCCAGCCTTCACTTCATGGCTGGCTTTCACTTGCCTTTGATGAGACACTCATCTGAGCAGCAGCCTTGGGCTATAGTTAGTTAATCAGGGATTTCTCTCTCTTCCTTAACGCACTGGACGGCAAGCTTCAGGAAGGCACAGGCCCAGCTCTGTGTGCTCCAGTCTGGCACAGACGTTCACTCGAGGAGGAGTTACCAAGTGCCTCTTCCCTTTGGTGGATCAGACAGGCAGGCTGTCGGCTATGACACAGTGTGGTATGTTCTATGGGAGCAATGGGAGCACAGAAGGGGTCCCTGGCACAGGCTGGGGGTTAGAGTGGAGAATATATCAGGCAAGACTTACTGGAGTTTTGAAGGATAAATGGCCATAGTCTAGGCATTCTCTTCTGCTTTCAAGACACCTATGCACCTGGATCTCTGCCTGCCTCACGGGGTGCTTCTTCCATTCCTGTGCTGATCTTCTGCATCTTCTCCTAAATGTTCAAGGGCCCCAGAGCATGGTCCTTAGCGCACCCCTCTTATTCGCCCTTGGTGACCTCATCAAGCTCCGTGGTTTTATATACCATCCAAATTTATGTGCGCAGCCCCACTCTCCCAAGTCCCAAAAAAGTCCGTTTATTTAACAGGCATCCCAAGTTGGCATGCCCAAACAAGATTTCTTGATTCTCCCTACCCCTACCCACTTCTCTTATACTCTTCACCATCTTGGTAAATGACAACTCCCTATGCAATTAATTGCTCAGGCTAAAACTCTAGGCATTTTTCTTTCCTCTCTTTCTTTAATATCCTATATCAAATCCCTGAACAAACCTGTTGGCTCTACCTTTAGATTAAATCCTGAGTGGGACCAGTTCTCAGTACTTCTACCACTATCACCCTCATCTCTTATGCACATGACAATAGCCTGTAACTGTTCTCCCTGTTCCCATTCTTGCCCTATTACAGATGACTCTCTACATGGCCCCCAGAGCGAGCCTCTAAAAATTCAGATCAGATGTCTCTTTCGCTCAGAACTCTCCACTGACTTCCTATTAAACTCTGAATAAAATCCAAAGTCCTTACTATTGACTTCGAGGCTCTTTACTTGCTCCCCACCATCTCCCTGAGCCCATGTCTCTCACTCTCCCCCTTTTTCTTTTTCTCCAACCGCTGTGGTCTTCCTGCTATTCCCTGAACATGCCCAGCTCGTTACTACCTCAGGGCCTTGAACTCACTGCCCCTCTGCCTGGAACACTCTTCCTCTGAACATCTGCCTGGCAGACTCGCATTTCATCCAGGTCTTTGATCCAACGTCACAACCTGAAAGAGGCCTTTACGGACTAACCCGTATGAAAAGAACTTTTCTTATTCTCCAGTCCCTCAACTTGCTTTCTAGTCATAGTGCATCTCATTACCTGCTAGCACATTACACATTCGTTTGCTTATTGTTTGCCTTTTGTACTAGAATGTAAGTGCCACAAGGACAAGGTCTTCATTCATTTTATTTACCACTGTATCACCGATGCCTAAAACGGCGCCTGGTAGAGGTTAGTATTATAAAACAAGTATCTGTTGAATGAATGGGGGATTCCAAGGAGAGAGGACTGAGATGGCAAATCAAGATGGAACACGCAAGTGTGACGCTGGAAGAGGGCAGGCAGGGTGGGCACGGGGTTGGAGGGGGAACGCAGGGGAGGAGAAAGGCAGAGCCAAACCATGGCGGGCTTCTGAGCCATGCTTAGGAGTAGGAGAATGAATGAGTTGATGTTCCTTGCTACCGTTATTGTAACACACAGAAATGAGCTGAAAAGTGAAGGCTGTGTTACAGAGGAGTGTACACAGTGAGGAAGAACACTTTGGCTATTCTGAGGTTAGAGGAATCTCTGAAGATGACTCCTGCTCTCACAGGAAAGGGCGAGCTCTTAGACAACAGGGACGCCTTAGTGGTCACTGCTGTATCTCCAGCAGCCAGGCCAGGCTGGCACATGACAGGTGCACAGTGAGGTTTTGCGTCAATGTTTCATTAATTAATGCCTTCCTTTCTGCTTTCCAACAGGCCACATGCATTTCTATTCTAATGATTACGGGGATGTAAAGGAGTAGCTTCTGGATCCTCTCCAGATACCTACTAAGCTGGCCCAGGCTCGTGTTCACTCAGAGTAACATGCGGATCTTTATTAATTTGCTAAATATTAGTTTATCTCTTATTCAAATGTCATAGCTGGTTCACAGAAAATTAAAAAGGGAATCCAAGAATCTAAAAGATTTTAAGTTTGGCCATGGTAATTACTAAACAATTCAAATTCTTCATAAAAGAATCCAATGTGCCCCAAAGCAAGGCCCTTTTGATACTCACTTGTCACAAAGGTTTGAATCTGGTGACTGACTCAGTTTGTGTAGAATATCTACAATGCCCATGTCTCGTAATTTATCCTGGCGTTCTTGTGAACCTAAGAGATTAAAGCTAACAGGTTACTGGGCACATGACCCAGGCAGTTGCTCTCCTTGGTGCACAGTCAACAACCTAGAGCCTACGAGTGTCCTTCACTCTCCACCCTCCCACCCACCTCGGCCTCCCCGTCTCTGTGTAGTGGGAACCCCGCCTGCTTGATACTCCAACAGCACTCTAACTGGTCTCTCTGACCCTAGACCCTCCCTCCAACAATCCATCATGAGTTCTGCTCCTCGATCATTTTCTCCACCGACTGTTGGGTTCAGGTCAGATTCTCCAGCCTGGCACAGGGTCCTCTGCCAACTGGCTCCAGCTCTATCACTTCTTTCTGGACACACCAAGCCAGTTTCTTCCTACCCCAAACAGATCTTGTTCTCCTCTTTCCTTTCTCTTCCACCCTCCACTGACCTACCAGCGCTTCGTGCTGCACCTCGTTAGCACAGGGTAGTCCCAACTTTATACAGCTCTGGTCTATCTTCCAACTAGACTAGAACCTCCTGAGGGGAGCCTTGTTTCCCTGGTTCCCCGACGGTATGTGGACTCTAGGGTCTGTATTTAGAATCCTGTTTCTCCTCTTCTTCCTTTGTTCTGGATATAGCTGCTTAGGAGGGTAATCCGCCTGGAGTCTCTCCTCCCCAACGAAGAGCTACAGTGACTCACTCACGCACTGACCCCCTCTAGACCCAGTGAACCACAATCTCTAGGGGTGGAGCCCAGAAATCTGCATTTAAAAAAGGTCCCCAAGTGATTTTTATGCAGCCAACCCAGCACCAAGGCCCAGTGCTCTCCCGTATCTGGGGGGTTGGAATCATCTGCGGAGTTTTAAAAAACTTATGCCCAGAGCCCACTCCTGATTCTGAACTGATTGGTCTGATGCAGAAATATCGCACGAGATTCTAACATATAGCCAAGGTGGAGTACCTCTGACCAACAGAGGCCTCCTGACGGGATGACCGCCTCGAGCCACACTGCGGTTTTCATTTCTCACCACTGCACCCCCTTCTCCACTCAGCGCATTTGCCCCTAGTCTTTATATGTGTTCCTCTGCACACAACGAAAGGCCCATCCTCCCACTCGCTCTCAGCGCTCATCTCCAAGTGCGTCTCACTGTCCTCCTCCTCAGCTCTCTCAAGGGCAGGGACTGCCACTTACTTCTACAGTGTAGACTCCAAGGTGGGGGCTCAGTGTTAAGTGTCAGCTGACTCAGGCCCCGCCCACAGCTTCCCACAGCGACACTGTTGGGTGCCTGGGGCCTGGTGGGCAGTGCCTCTGTACCCAGGATCTCAGGGATGGCTGCTGCCTTCCCTGAGCGGGACTGTCTTCTCATAATTTTCTTCAGAACAAATCTCACGCATCTCTTACCTTCCTCTTCATTCCATATGAGGTTTGATACACAAAACATAGCGGCAAGCTGCAGTTTCACATGTGAATGACCCTATTTGATGCGGAAAGGGAAAATAAAAATGGAGGTAATCTCATTTTAGATTATTTTTTGTGTGCGTGACATACTATAAATAATCCCAACAGCCTAAAAGTTTGAAGCAGGGGCTCAAACTCAAATGTCTTGAGGGGTCACATAGTTAGCACTGACGGGTGAATGGATTCGACTAAAAACAACAGAAAATGGTGGAGGATCTGGCAAACTCGGGAGTGCAGCCTTGCCAAGTCATTTACCTTCAAATTTTAGACATCCTCTGGCTGGCCACACAAAACACCTCTAGGGCCATAGGTGCCATTTGTAATTTATCATTCAGGCCATGCTAACATAAGGCAATTCTGTGCTTGTGGCTCAAGCTATGGTTTACTTCTATTAGGAAACTTTCAGGTCACTAGCAGGCAATAATTGGATGGATATACATTTCTTTTTGTCCCTTCAGCTACTGATTATCTGATTCAAATTACTCTTATTTTTATAGGATCATCTCCCAAAATAGCAAGACTGAGTCTTGCTATTCCCCACAAAGCAAAAGGTTGCCAGTTGGATTCCTGGTCAGAGCACATGCCTAGGTTTCTCGTTCAGTCCCCAGTCAGGGCAGGTATGAGAGGCAGTGGATTGATGTTTCACAGATCGATGTTTATCTCCCTCTCTTTTTCCCTCCCTTCCCCTCTCTCTAAAAATAAATAAATAAAGTCTTTAAAAAATAAAACAGAGTGGAAGATAAGAACCTATTCTCGTGGAGAACGAGGGCACTAGCTTGCTGGAGAAGCACAGGAGGGTACCAGGCCGTGCCGAGTGCCTCTTTGGGTTGTAACTGTGACTTTAACATGAACCAGTCAGCCTGGGCCTGTGCCATTCTCTACGGCTGTTGGCTCTGATGTGGCAAGCAAAGAGCATGCAGGTTCATCCGCGGTCAGAGCTTTGCCACACGACATCGACAGAGTGAAAAGAGGACAAGTGTTTGATATCCAAATTTTGGCAACTGGCAGTTCCTGGTGATAAGATCAAGGGTATCGTCTTAAGAGTTGGTGGCTGTTTGTAAGTAGGTGGCAAAATGTGTTTGACAATAACCAGATCAAAGAACAGGCGCCAGAGGGCTAGAGGGCTCACCCACATAAAATGAAAGCCTTGAGGGAAGACAGGGGTTGGGGGATGCACAAACGCCGAAGTGTTCACTGAGTAAGAGGGAGGCAATCAGATGCCAAGGATGGGGAGTAGGGTGGATGGTAATACTGCCAAAAGGCACAAGCTTCTAGGACTTGCTCTTGTTTCTTTTTCTTCAGGATGGAAGAGAGTTCCTTGAGTCTGTTGGAAGTTCCTGCCCTCTAATGCACAGCTAGTGTAGAGCAGTGAAAGGAAACCGAGACCTACCATGTAATACTTGATTTTCTGCAGGATGTCATCATTGGTCATAATGAGTTCTTTTGCCGTTGTCCCATCTGCTATGTTGGCTAGGATGCACAGTGTCTGGAAAAGAACAAAGGGCCAGCGATCAGGAAGACTCTGAAGTCCCAAAAAACTCAGCTCCCTCAGGGATCTGGGCAGTTCCCCAGATTGGGTTCTGACAGGTTCCGGTCTGAACGCCTTGATCTCTCACCCCTGGCCTTACTGCCAACAGGAGTAACAACGCCTAAAGAACCCAAACATTTCAGTTGTGTATTTCTGGGCATAAGACATTGCTGGGCGAAGGCACCCATGTCTTAAAGTTCATGCCATCACATAAATAAAAGGGAAAACATAATTTCATATTACTTTCTCGAAAACTCCATTTCTAAAAGAAGCTCTTGTTGCTGCCCCGCAAGGTTTCTTCAAAGGGGCAGTCTCTTTGGGGCAAGCTTCGGAAGCGTTCCAAGTCCCTGCCCCCCTCTCCAAATGCTCCTTGCTCACAAGCACACGCCCTTCTGGGGGACGACCTGAACCCTCCTGTCCACTAGCCACGCGCAATGCGGACCTTGACTTTTTTGAAACCTATTAGAGGAACAGAGAGGAAACAAAATGTGGATTAATGTTGGAGAAAATTTTCTGAATTGAGACCCCCTGCCCCACCATCACTTTCTTTCCATGATTCCTGACTGACGCTGCTTCTGGACTCAGTGCCACTCCCTCCAAGAAGCCTTCCCTGACTTGCAGTATCAAGCAAGAGTGCTTTCTCGGGTCTGTTTTTATCTCAGTTACACCACAGTGAAATGTAATTGTGTCAAGGCTTCAAAGTTAGGGCGTGTGTCTTATTCCTGTCTCGTCTTGATGCCCTGGGGAGTGACTGCACATTGTAGGCACTCAGTAAAGTCTGTTGAACTGCTGAGGCAGCACTGGCTCAGTATCCCTACCGCAGTCCTCCACCTGAACTTCAACCCTGCCTCCCACCCGCTGGTCTGGCTGTGAGAGTGGGTAAGAAAATTGAAGAAAGAGTATCTCTACCTTATCCCTGAGGAAAGCACTACCCCATTATCAAAACCAGATGAAAACATCACAAGAAAACTCTGTCATGAACAGAGATATGAACCATTCCTTATCAAATTTTAGTAAACTGAATCGAACAATATATATAAGGGGTAAAACATAATGACCAAGTGGGGTTCATGCAAGATTAGTTTAACAGCCAAAACCCAGTAAGCAAAATTTGCCCTACTATTCAAACTAAAACAAAACAAAAATATATCAATAGATGCCGAAAAAGTAACTGACTGAAAAAAATCCAAGATCCACTCATGATATAAACTCTCAACTAACTAGGAAGAGAAAGGAATTTCTGCTACCTAATAAAGGTATGAAAGGTCACACCTTACATATTTAATGATGAAGGACTGAATGCCTTTCCTTTAACTTTGGGAATAAGGCAAACATGTCCACTTTCACCACTTCTATTCATTGTATAGTTGTACTAGAGCAATAACACAAGAGAAACAATGCAATAGCATATAGATTGTTAAGTAGTAAGTAAAATTGTCTTTATTCACGTATGACATCACCTGTAAAAAATTCTAAGTAATCCACAACAAAACTGAGAAGTGAGTTTAATAAGATTGAGGAGCCAAGGTCAATGTACAAAAGCTGTATTTCTATACACCAGCAATGGGTGACTGGAAATAAATTTTTTAAAAATACCATTTACAATAGCATCAACTTAGGAGTAATTTGACAAAAGAAGTGTAAGACCTATATACTGAAAACTACGAAATACTGCTAAGAAGAATTAAAGAAAACTTAAATTGGAAGGATACTGTATTCATGAATTGGAAGACTCAATACTAAGATATCACTTCTCCTCCAATTGATCTGCAAATTCGATGCAACCACAATAGCAACGGTATTTTTTTTTTTGTAAAAACCAATAATACAATTATTAAATATAGTAAAATTCACTCTTTCAGTGTTAGTTTTACTTGAAAAATGCATGGAGTCTTATAGTCACCACTATACTCTGCATTCAACATACACAGCAGTTCTATCTCTTCTCTCCCCCTATTTTCCTACGCTGTCCCTAGTCGGTCAAATTCTTCCCCTCCCTTCAAGCATCTGTCCGTTTTTATTGCTGACTGGTATTCCATTATGTGGGTGTACCACAGTTTGTTTATAGTCATTCCTCAGTGGAGGGATGTTTGGTTTATTTCTAGTTTTTGGTAATTACAAGTAAGTTGCTATAAACTTTTACATACAGGCTTTTGTATGAACATAGATTTTCATTTTGCATGAATAAATGTCTAGGGATGGGACTGCTAGGTTGTCTACTAAGTATATGCTTAACCTTTAACAGAAAGTGCCAAACTATTTTCCAAAATGTATCATTTTGCATTCCCATCAGATGTCTTCATCCTTGCTGGCACTTGTGTGGTCTGTTGTTGTAAAAATTATAGCCATTCCAAGTGATGTGTAGAGAAATTTCATCAGGGAGTGTCTGTTCATATCTTCTGCTCAGTTTTTATGTTTGATAGACTGTTTTTTCTATCGTTGAGTTTTCAGAGTCCTTTACATATTCCGAACACAAGCCACTGGTCAGGTAAACGGTCTTCCAGTGGAGGGACTGCATTTCATTCCCTTAACAGAGCCTTTCACAAAGCAGCAGCTTTCAGTTTTGATGAAGTCCACCTGCCTTCACTAGATGATGCTTTAGTGTCATATCTAAGAACTCTGCCCAATCTGAGGTCTCCAAGATTGTCTCCTGTATTTCTTCCTAAAAGTTCATTTATAGTTTTACCTTTTACATTAGGTCTATGATTCATGTTGAGTTAATTTTTGTCTAAGGTGTAAAACAGAGTTCAAAGTCTGGTTTTTTACGCAATTGTTACCATGCCATTTGTGTTTTTAAAACAAATTTTATTGAATTTATTGGTGTGACATTAGTTAATACAATTATATAGGTTTCAGGTGTCCAATTCTATCATACGTCATCTGTGCTCTGTGTTGTGTTCACCACCCCAGGTCAGGTCTCCTCCTGCCACCGTTTATCTCCCTGGTACCCTCTTCTGCCTGCCGCCACCTCCCTACAGCACCACTAGTTGAACAGACCATTTTTCTCCACTGGGCTGCCTTTGCATCTCTGTTAATAAACTGGCCATATCCATGTGAGTCTATTTCTAGACTCTAATCTGTTCTATTTATCTACATGTGCTATACTTTTGCTAACAGCACACTGTCATGATTACATTACTTTCATAGTTAAGTCTTGAAATCAGGTATCGTGAATCCTCCAACCTTGTTCTTTTTCTCTCCCCAAAATTGTTTTGGCTATTCTAGTTTCCTTGCTTTTCCAAGAGATTTTACAATATCTATCTAAAGACAGACGTTTCAGATATTTACTTCTGTATTCATATTTACCAAAGGTCATGCTGTGATTTTGATTGGGACTGTACTGAATCTATAAACAACTTGGGGAAAACTGACATTTCAACATGGTATATACCTCTCCATTTATTTAGGTCCTGGGTTTCTTTCATTATCAGTGTTTTGTAGTTTTCAACATATAGATCCTGCACCTGTTTTGAGAGATTACTATGTAAGTATTTCATTTTTTCTGAGCTCCTATAAATGGTACTGTTTTTAAAATTCCAATTTCCACTTGTTCACTGCTACTATCTAAAAACACAATCGACTCTTCTACAATATCTTGTGGCATTGCTTAACTCACTGATTAGCTCTAGCTTTTTTGATGAGTCCACATAGAAATTCATGTCTTTGGGAATAGTTTTCCTTCTTTCCAACCTGTACGCCTTTTCCTTCCTTTTCCCTTTTGCCTTACCGTGCTTGGTAGGAATTCCTGCACCATGTTGAACAGGACTGGTAAGAACTGTCTTGTCCCTGATCTAAAGGCACTGATCATTTCATAGTATATGCATGTCAATTTATCACATTTTACATTTTAAATACATGCAGCTAATTTTATATCAACACACCTTAATAAAAAAGAAAACAAAATTTATCAGATGCTTTTGGGAGGAATAGAACTTCCAACTAACAACCACACAGTTTAAGCCTTCCATAGCTGCCTACTTTTAAACCATCATCAAAATTTGTAAGCGTATTATCTGTGTTCTGCCCAAACACATTATTGTTGATGTTGTTGGTCTTTTCTTTTGACCTCACCCAAACCTTGCCTTACCTTGCTTCACTTTTTAAGTTACTGAAATTCTATCTAGGTAAGCTGTCTTTAATACACAATATTCATTCCTGTACTCTCCTAGTAGAAAATTTCTTTTGAACAATGTGTGTGCTTCATTGTTGTATTCCAGTAATAAATTTCAAACGACTTAATTTCAGCGATGCTTATGAAATTATACTTTTTCTGTGTTATAAACTTTTGTTCACCAAAAAACAGTTGTTATTGAAATTTTAAGAGAAATCATCTAAAGTATCCATCTTAAAAACACTTTGTTGCCCTGGCTGGTGTGGCTCGTGGATTGAGTGCCAGACTGCAAACCAAAGGGTCACTGGTTCAATTCCCAGTCAGGGCACATGCCTGGGTTACGGTCCAGGTCCCCAGTAGGGGGCATGTGAGAGGCAACCACACATTGATGTTTCTCTTCCTCTTTTTCTCCCTCCCTTCCCCTCTCTCTAAAAAAGCAAAAAAACAAGGAAAAAACCCACTTTGTCAAATATATCACCTTTTCTTTGCTCACAAATTCAATCTCAGGTCCTAAGTTCTACCACTCTGACTTTCTAGATTGTTCTTCTAAAGCCTGCTGAAGGACTCTAACTCCAGAACTGATGAACTTGGCAAGTTTCTTCCATACATGTAAGTGTATAACCCAATGAATTTTGAAAGCGAACACACCCATAGCCAACACTTATGCTAGATAGTTGAACATTACCTTTACCTCAGATCTTGTGTTAAAATTTTAAGTATGCAGGTGATTTTTAAAATTATAAAATATGTACTACGTTAAAAGTCTTATAACAAATTCCAGGAAATTATAGAAAAGTATTTCTCAAACTGTCCTCTCACGAATACATAGTGTCTGTTTTCTGTTTGTTTGGTTTTTTGCCTACCCTAAACCTGCCCTACTGAAATTCAATAAAAAGTAGGGGTATGGGATACAAATAAAGAACAGAAACATATAAAAATAAAGAAACAGAAACTTTTCCCAGCATAAGGGCGTATTTTATCAGGGAGTGGCAGGAACCTGAGGTCGGAGCGTGGCGGTAGAGGGCTAGAAATGGTGAACCCTAGAGAAAGGACTCACTCTGGAATGACTGAAGGCGGCCGTCCTGTGTGTACAGTACATGACACAGAGACCGTGTGTACAGTACATGACACAGAGGGTGAAACTATAAGCTCTGGTCATGTTCTCTATTTCAGAGGGAAGAATTCTTTTTTTTTTTTTTTTTTTAAAGATTTTATTTATTTATTTTTTAGAGAGAGGGGAAGGTAGGAAGAAAGAGAGGGAGAGAAACAGCAATGTGTGGTTGCCTCTCACATGGCCCTCACTGGGGACCTGGCCTGCAACCCAGGCATGTGCCCTGACTGGGAATTGAACCGGGACCCTTTGGTTCCCAGCCCGCGCTCAATCCACTGAGCTATACCAGCCAGGGCTCAGAGGGAAGAATTCTTAAAGAGAGTTTAAAGGGTGGTAGAAAACCTTTCTTGGTATAATCAGAAGACATTCCTCAAAAAAAGGGAACACATACCTGTTCTTTGACTTCAATGTTATGTTCTCCTTCCAGAATAAGAGTGACGGCTTGCATAATCTGCTTTCCATGAGTACTCATTATTTTATCTATATGCTGCAAAACAATGGGAAATCCACAATTATCATCTGGGGAACAAAGGAACAAACCATAGGCTACAACAGAAGGCTTCTAAATACACAACTACCTCAAAGAGAACACCATAGCATAGAGAGCTAGGTATCGAAGAACACTGTGTATTACATTTTGAAGCTGTATTTTGCCTTCAACATTTTTTTTGATGACTTGAAGATGAAGAGAGCATAGACTTGTCTTGATAGAACACAGAATTACAATCACATGGGGTCCTTAAGCCCAAACTATTAAAGAAAACAGGCACATAAAAATGGGTGAAGGAGATGGGGGAAGCCAGAGACGTGGACAATATGGTATAGATACACTTGCTACCTGGGGCATAAATGTACAAAGACGACTCAAAAAATAAGTGATATATAAATAATAATACATAATAACATATACAAATATTTCTATAGAAATTAGAAAATTAAGCTCATGGATACAGAGAGAGTTTTGTGGTTGTCAGAGGTGAGGGGTAGGGGGTGGGGTGGGGGAAATGGGTGAACTGTTTTTTTTTTTTTTTTTTTTACTTCTAGTTTAAATAAATTGAATAAAAGCAACAACAAATGAGGCACAGAGAAGGGACCACTCATGTTTTTTCATCTACATGAACGGTCACCAACAATGTTGCTCAGGGCCCATCAGAGAACAATGAGAGGGACCCCAGAGCAAGGCTTGGCTCCTCCTGCTCCTGCATATACCCACTGTTCTCCACAATGACCTCTTCCAAGGTCAATCCAATACATGTGGGCGGGAGTGTGTGTGGGGGGGGTAGGGGATGTATGTCTTCGGAATGGCATTGAGGGAGATTCTCTAAAGTGAAAGAATCAGGGGCCCCAGAGATAACTGATTAGGCTGTAAGAAAACCCTCCATGGCCAGCAAACCAGGCAAGAATAAAGGAACGGATTAAGACAGGCTCGCATGCAGCAAGGAGGAAGGAAGAGGAGACAGGACAGGCAGTGCAGGAAGGAAGGGTCAGGTGGTGCTTTGGTGAAGCAGCTCCCAGGACATCTATGAAGGTGACAGGTCTAGACATCAAGTCCTTGCTTCTCTGGGAAGGAGTTTTTCGATCACACTTGGAGAGGAAAGGGAGGGCAAGGGTTCACAGTGCATATGTAGGGGTCGCTAATCTGGAACTGCAGTGATTTTACTTACAGGCCGAGTGGAGAGGAGATTTCTAAGAAGTCCCAGTGTCTTCATCAGCACATTCAGATCTGAATCTGATAACAACCGGAATAGCTGTTCAGTACTCAAGCTTCGTAAAATATCTGCTTTTATTTTTTGTTCAGCCTGAAATGCCATATTCTGAAAGGGTTAAAGAAATTTCAAGAATCATGTCTACATTTGCTTTATTAAATTATACTCTAATAGTAACGCTGATTATTTTCAAAGTACCAACAGGATCTGCAAGAAACCCTTAAGTGTAAGTCGCAGTATTTTTCTGATTCCTGTTAATTACCTATAGTTCTGTCAAGGGAAAACAACAGTCACTTCTGTACATACTCCTTTATTAGGAATACGATTACTTCCTGACACCGACATTTGAGTGTCTTAAGATTTCTCAAATAAATTCAAAATCCATTATTACTTTTGAGATTGCCCTTAGGGTTACCAAGTTGCCTTCTGTGTACTTTAATAACAAAATGACCATTAACAACTACGTATCCTGTGCCGTGCATTGTGAGGATGGCTTAAAGTTAATGTTTATTATGGAAGAAAGTAAGTGGCGGGTTTTGTTAACTTCATGGCGTGAAACACCTTTCGTGTTCACAATACTAGGCCGGGTGTTGACATGACTAGGCCACATCACCCAGGAGGCAGGGGCTGTATCCAAGCAACCCGCCGGCAACCCCAGATGGCCAGTAGCTATTTTCTCTTTTTTCTCCTTTCTGGACACATTATGGATTATCTCAGATTCACCTGAAGTTATAACTGCATGTCTGAAGGGGGAAAAAAAGTGGTATATTCCAAATAAGTCATAAATCAACTTTGGGTACAAAAATCTCTTGTAAACTGGAGACTTAATGTGGTTACTGCCCTCCAGGAACTTACTTTTAATCAAGGAGTTAAGAGGCATGAAAGATCGAGATGCCTAACGATGCAAGGTAGCATGGACGAGTGAGAACAGTACTGGGCGAGGTGTCAAGAGACCAGGCCAGAGATGATTCCAAGCTTTTACACTAAGTGGAGAGGGAACACAGCGGCTGGTGATACGGAGATTGATGAGAATAAGAAGAGTCAGTGTGGATTTGAGGAATGGGATGATAAATTCAATTTTCAACACTAAAACTGTACCTGGTTTCAGCACTAAACTGGAGCCCTCAAATGTAGTCTCATAGGTTAAGTGATAGGACCGGGAACAGGGAGTCATGTCTGGCTACGTGTATTTCAAAGTAACCTCATTTGTTAGTGGAAGTTGAAACCATGAGAGCGGATGAAGTTCCTGAAACCGAAATGTAAAGGGAACTGGAATTTCGGGAAATGTCCCCTGAGAAGGTTGTTCAAGAGGAAGCTAGGTAGAAAGTGAGGTAGAAAAGAAATTAAGTCCTAGGAAGGAGTTTCAGGAAGGAAAAGTGCTAAAAGCTGGTGTAAAGTTAAAGAGAAAAATAAGTGTGAAGCTACTGGATTCAGTACTTTCTTAGAAGATAATTTTTTCCCATCCCAAAGTTCATGTGAAAAGACAGCAGATGTAAACTGGAACAGGGAGAAGAGGATGGGCCCGGGACAGGTTCAAACCCATTTCCAACACTGATTAGCTCTGAGGCCTTGGACAATTCACTTACCCTCCCTACGTCCCCGTGTCCCTGCTGTAAGGTGGATACACACCAGTGTAACTTAGAGTAAGAATGAGGAAAACACCTGCCTGGTGTCTGGTACATGGTAATTAAACTGTACTTACTATAACTGTGTTTTTTAAAAAATATATGTAGGATTTCAATTTCAATGAATTTTACTTTATTAAATCTTAAGGATAAATGGTTCTTTGGATTCGTAGTTATAAATTTTAAAAATTTAGATTATTATAAATCATTTCCTAGAAACAGTTTATGCACCAATTCTGTTACCATGGACAAGTTATTTAATCACTCTGTGCCTTAGTTTACTTACCTGTAAAATATAAATATTCCCTAGCTTATTTCACAAAGTTGCTATAAAAAGCAAAGGAGACACATACAAAATAGTCATGGGGATGTAAAGTACAGCACAGACACACAGTCAGTAATATTATAATAACTATGTATGGTGCCAGGTGGGTACTTGAAATATAGGGGGTGGGGGGTGGGATCGCTACGTAAAGAATATGATTATCTAACCATTATTCTATACACCTGAAACTAATACAAAATAATATTCAGTGTAAACTGTAATTTAAAAATAAAATTTTAAAAAAGCAAAGAAGACACAAAAGTGCTTTGTAAAGTAGATAGCCCTATACATGTATCAGTATGTTCACGATAAGGAAAATTTATTTTCTAAAATTAGGTAAGTCAAGTTTAAACATCTGTCCACTTTCCTTAATAATAAATAGGAGAACAGAGGCACACGGTGGCCAGGTAAGTTGCTTATAGTTGAATCTGAAAGCTGAATATGGAGTCTTCTAGGTCCTAGGTCATTAGAAAGCTGGGCTAAAATAGAAAGATTTAAAAAAAAAATCCAGATGTTTCAAATAACACATTCTTTAGTTTTACTTTTGAAAACAGTCCTATTCTCTTTGTAAATGATGACATACATAAAAGAGTGAAACATACCATAAGAGCCCAAATTCCATTCACTCGTAAAGCAGGATTTTCACTTTGGGTTAATCCACAAAGTAGCTCTACAGCTCCTGATTCTAAAATTGGCTGCCATTGGAAAGGGAAAAAACAAACAAAAAAACACAACAACACAGCTTTAATTCAAGTTTGTAAACTAAATGTGCATATACCGTGGCACTCTGCTTATGATTTCGTTCCCACTCTTACCCAATTCCAAGCAGCTTTCACAGAGCAGGGAGTGAGGTGGCCATAAAAACCACCTTGAGAAGGGCAAAGACAGTTATTCTCTCTCAAATCTAAAAATACAAATAATCCCTGTCATTTTCTGCTTTTCTGGTAGTCCTAAAAGACTCAGGAGGTAGCCTAATCACCTGTATATTCTACACATACTCTGTGGTCCAGTTCCACACTCTCATTCTCACCGTCTTCTGAGAGCCCCTCCTCCTGCTTTGCGCAGGCAGGTCATCTCACTAGGTCACGCGCTGTTTACAAGCTGGGACTCTGAAGCAACAGGCTGATTCAGAATGGAACTTAAGATAACCCATCTTCCTTCCAAATTGTCAGTTTTATTCCAAACAGAATTCATCTTTTAGAGCTACTTTCAAGACTACTTCTCAGTAATACAAGCAGAAGTCTTACACTTACATGTTTTACACCTAAAATAGCATGCTATAGCCTGGCTGGTGTAGCTCAGTGGATTGAGCTCGGGCTGCGAACCAAAGGGTCGCCAGTTTGACTCCCGGTCAGGGCACGTGCCTGGGTTGTGGGCCAGGTCCCCAGTGGGGGCCATGTGAGAGGCAACCACACATTGATGTTTCTCTCCCTCTCTTTCTCCTTCCCTCCCACATCTTGGAAAATAAATAAATAAAATCTTAAAAAAATAAAATAAAATAGCAAGCTTTAGCCTGGTCACTTAATTTATGACACTTAGTTGAAAATAAGTTTTGCTAATTTTACAAAAGTTCAAACCCTAGAGGACTGATTTTCATTACCAACGAATGCTTAAAAGGCCATTTGTCAAGTGGTTCTAGAAAATGTCTTAAACAATTGAGACTTATATACCAAGAAACAGAGCAGTACTTTTCACGATGACATTTTCAAAGGATACACATTCCTCTACTTGTACAAATTGTGGCATTTTTTTTTACTTTTTATTTTCAGCAAAGGTCAAACTTACAAAGTAGCAAGACTGATACATGGAACTTACATAAATTCTTTTCCCAGATTAACCAATTTTTAATATTTTGCCATATCATGTTGCTTATTCACTATCTCTTTCAATTTATAAATCCATATTTGCATTTTTTTCTTTTTCAAATGTTTTGTTTATGCTATTACAGTTGTCCCACTTTTTCCTCCTTCACCCTTCCCCCCGCACTTCCATAACCAATCCCCTCACGGTTGTACAAGTCCATGGGTCGTTCACATATGTTCTGTGACTAATCCCTTCACCTCCTTTCAGTCAGTCCCCGCCTTCTCCTCCCCTCTTACAGCTGTCAGTGTATTTGCCTTTTTTATCTTTTCTGAACCATCTGAAATTAGAGTGCATACATCATGTCCCTTTACCCTTACTACTTCAGTGTGTATTTCCTAAGAACAAGAATATTCTCTTAGCTAACCATGGAACAGTTACCAAATTCAGATAAGTAAACATTAAAATAAAACGTTTATTGAATCTATAGTCCATATTCCAATTTAGTCACCTGGCCCAATAATGCTCTTATAGCACTTCCTTACCTTCCAGTTCAAAATCCAGTTTATTATTTATTTAGTGAAATATAACTGACATAAAACATTTTATTAGTTTCAGGTGTAAAACGTTATTCAGTATAAGTATGTATTGCAAAGTGACCATCAGAATAAGTCTAGTTAAAATTCATTATCACACATAGCTACAATTTTGTCCCTTGTGATAATAACTTTTAAGATCTACTCTCTTAACAACTTTCAAATATACAATACAGTACTGCTAGCTATAAGCCCGTTTATTTTTAATGTGAAAAACCAATTGTATTAACGATCCTATGCCTGAGTTCATCTACCTTACTTCCTGACTGGACCCCAACTACTCTGAAGGCAGACCTGAGGCGTCACAGCCGCTATGCAGGATGACTAACAGTGTCACACTGACTGCACCAGACCGTCATCAGACCAAGACCCCACCACCAGGGCAGAGGACGACTGATGGAAGCTCTGGCATCTTAGCTCGCCTTTGTCTCCTTCAGAATGATGATCAGTCTCTCCCCTTTTGTTCCAAGATTATAATTGCTTGTTGAATGGGGGGGTCTGAAGCTCTAATAACAGATTAATGCCTTCCCAATTACCAGTCAGAAGTCTGTAGGTATTACAACGCAGAAAAGAAGTCCAACAGAAATGGGACTGCTCGGTGCACAGTAAGGACAGCGTCTAAACCTCAGTTCACGACAGGGCACACCAAAGACACTTCGACACGACAAAATTAACTCTATAGGGTTTCCTCCTTCTTTTATATCTCCTTGAAATTACTTATAATCCTGGTTTACAAAACTGAGTATTCATTTACTTTTTAGTAAATGTAATTTGAAAACAGTCTATTATTTTTGTAATTATTTCTTACATTTGCAGCTGTAGGCAGTTTAGAGTTACTGCAAACTATAGTATTTTAAAAATAATCTGAATATGCCGGGGAGAATAAAAGGCGTAACAGAAAATTATAATAACCATATTTCAAAATGATTTATTTTGCTGCCCTCCCCCCTGCAGCATCAAACAATTTAGAAGTAGCTTTTAAAACCAATCTTCAAATTTCAATGTCAACTACTGTGAAGATTATTTGACTAAGGTCTTGGCAGGACCGGGCAAGGTCTGGGAAGAGAAAATCAATACTAACCTCTTTGCTTGGAGAAAATTCAAGGAGAAGATTACATAGCATGGATGATGCTACAACTAGGATTTCATCTGGTGCGTTTTGTAAAACCTAGGGAATTAAAAAACAGGGGGACACTATTAATGGTTTGAAGGCATGAAGGTGAGATCTTAAGAATAAATGAGAAAAAAAGCCCAATTTCTCTTTCAACTTGATTTCCCATATTAGAGAGCTGGTTAGGAAAGACCCACGTGACATCGTGTGAGCCTTTACCGAGTGCTGTAATTATGACCCTTGCGTCTATCTTGCTGGAGAAGCTACAGCCCCACCGCCGGGGTGGGGGTTACTGCACAGAAAAGCAGACAGACACAAGTCAGGGAGGGGTGCCCTATGTAAAAAGTTTGGAAACCATGGGACTGCTTTAGGGAAAGTTAGCTCATTCTACTGCAACAAATCAGGCTGATTATGAAACCACAAAATTGTCCTAGGGCCCAGCACTTTCTGAAGTGTCCCTAGAAAGACTTATTTGGCCAGGAGCGTGGGTGGACCAAGCTGCTGCACAGGCAGGGTAACGCGGGAGCCGGTCCTGGAGACTGGAGTCACTTAGCCTGGTTCCAGCTCTTACCTCCTACTTGTGAGACGTGTGCCCTTGAGTAGATTTCTTAACCTCTCTGCACTTTTGAGTTGAATTAAACGACACTTCCCTGATAGAACTATTAGGATAAAATGTGATAGAGTGAATAATAAAGGACGCATCATGGCACAAAAGTTAAGGACACAAACTGCCTGAGTGCCAATTTCAGCTCAGCCACTGAATAGGAATACGAACCCCTTGGCTGTCAAATGGGGATAATAATCGTACGCGCTTCATAAGGTTGTTGTGAGAATTAACATAATGAAAAGATTTTAGAATGGTAACTGGTACAGAGTACTGGCTATATAAGTAAGGTTTTTAGAAAGGTAATTTATTGCCATAGTTTGCGCTGTAACCAGGCATACTATCAGGCATGTGGCAGGTATCGAGTGAACTAAATGCCACAGACTCGCACTGAACTCAGAAGACAGCACAGCATGAAGACAAATGTTAGTCACCACCGGCTTTAATCAGAACCTGTTCATGCAATAAGCATTCCCCTAAGTCCTTTGCATTTGGGATCAGATCTGGATAAGGCTTGTGATCCCAAAAGCAGTCCTAGGAGCTCTAGCTATGCAAATTGGAAATGGAGAATCACACACAAAAAATTAGAGTTAAATGTATTATCTGCTTCTTCTAGAGTTAAATATATATTTAGCTTCTTCAGCTCAATCAAATCTGAAGTTCTCAAGTTAAGAATAAGCAAGAATTATAAAATAGAAGCAGCTCTCCTAAGACACTGTTTTAAAAGCTTTCCTGTGAATTGTTAGCTGGTTGATAAAGATCCAATCTCACACATTATGCTGATCTCTGTGTGTGCCACCACCCCCTCTAAGACCTGGTCACCGTTCCTGGCCTTTCCAGGATCTTCCTACACCTCTCAGGTGCACGCCGTACCCATGCTGCAAGGCCATCCCCTTCCGAAGCCTCCTCGGAGCCCTTCCAGGCAGAAGCTGTTCTGTCCTCCTCTAAGCAACCACTGCCACTGTCTGTGGCCTCTCTTAGGACCCTTATTGCTGTCCACACTGTTCAAATTCTATATGGGACCATGCTAATCTCCTTTTCCATGAACAAATTTAGGCTTCTGAAGGAATAATCTATACACCTATGGCCTAATTTATCCTGGCCGGTATCAACCAAATGTCACAGCACAAAATGGGTGCGCAATGAATTTCTGTAAAATAAGAGCAATAATCATTTCCAAAATCACACTACTTAGAATCACTGGTTTAAATACATGAGTGCGTACCAAGGCTTTAAAAAGCTGCTTTGCTTGATATAATTCACTTTTAAAAATATTTATTGTTTTATAGAAATGAATGTGCTTTTATCAAGTTTTATTTTCAAATTAGATAACACTGAATGATAAACTAAAACAGAAGAGGGTCTATGAAATTCTTAAAAGTATTTCCTCCACGTAGGATGAGATACAACACGTGAAATGCAGAAGTTGACATCTAACACTGACCAAATTGAGTTTCAACAACGTATTAACAAAAAATGATCACAGATAAAAATTTTAATTAAAATCAAATGGCTACTCTCCTGTGGTTTGCTAACCAAGAGTTAAAAATTATGGAAACAGAAAAGGGCAAAGATCAATAGACAGGCAAACAGTCTTTGAAGTAAGAGGAACTGAAATATCTAAAATAAATGACTGATCTACTTCCGAGCTTTTAATGCTATCTACACTTTAAATGTACAACAAGGCAGTGGTTTGTTAGTAAGTACACCCACACGTACCCAAGTACACAAAACCCCTCCAGATCGTTCACCAAACCTTTCCCAGGTTAAAGGGCTGAGAAACCACATGTTACTGCCCTTCTGATTCACATGACAGAGGGGCACTGAGCTGAACCATTAGGGAAGAAATATTTGAAAGTTATTTAGGGAAACAGGGAACACTTAAAAAAATCTTGGACAGAATCAGTAAATCAAGATTAAGCTGCTATGAAAAAGGTGTAATCTAAGGACAAGAAAGAATGGCAACAGGAAACTCACCCAACTGCAGACAGCACCGGTCTGGCTCTTCACCAGTGCTCATACCCCGACCCTGCACTACAGTCCTGAAGGCGCCCATACACTTCCTGCACAAACCATAACGTAATGTTTCTGTTTGCGCTGCTCCTCTCTCTTTCCACAGTCTTCCTGCCTGAAGCCTCCTGTGACTATTCCTACCACAGTGCTGCTTCCAACTGTAACCTCACACTTTAAGCTGAAGGCAAGAGCTTTACAGGAAAAAGTTGTGGTAGCCTGACTGTGCCCTGAGGCTTTCTTAGCAGGTACTAAAAAACAAAACAAAACAAAAAAACCCAAAAACATAAAAAATTCTGTTGATTGAATGCAAGGTGTATGGTCACTTAAAGAAAAAAGGATGGACCAGAGGCCAAGCTGACCTGTGGTTCTGTAATGTATCAGGAATAATATTATTAGCAGCAATTTGATGCATATTCTGAGTCTCGATTCAGATTTAGTTGACCTGAACAAACTCCCCCACCCCCCACAAGAAAAGACCTAAGACCAAAAGAAGTTATTTTGAAGTAGGGAAGAGGCAACAGTTGTGTTAAAAAATATCAAGGTATTACACAATGGAATTCTAAGCAGCAGAGACAAAGAAGGAGCTTATACCCTTTGCTACAGCATGGATGGAACTGGAGAGCACTATGCTAAGCGAAATAAGCCAGGTGGTGAGGGACAAATACCGTATGATCTCACCTTTAACTGGAATATAATTAACAAAAGAAAAAAGCAAGCAAAATATAACCAGAGACATTGAAATTAAGAACAATCTAACAATAGCCAGAGGGGAGGGGGAAGAGGACTGTGGGGAGAAGGGTTTTCAGGAACTGCTATAAAGGACACATGGACAAAACCACCGGGGAGGGTGGAAGCAAGGGAGGGAGATGGGTTTGGATGGGGTGGGGTGAGGGGAGGGGAGAAAATGCAGACTGTAACTGAACAATAAAGTAATTAAAAAAAATCCAAGGTAGTGCCAAAAGACTAAGAACAGATTATACCTGTAAATGGCTGATTTGTCTCCTTTTATAACCAAAAATTACAAAGATGACTGGATATAAGTCCAAAGTGTAATACCAAACACAAAGAGAGATCAGATAAGTAACTAAAGTTTCATTTAATAAAAGAAAACCTAACAGGCACGTCCCTATCACACATGAGATGCTGACCTCAGAAATGCACTGTGCAGGTTGAAAGATGCTTAGAACCTGAGATTTGAGGAAATAACTGTTCAAAACGTTCTACACAAAAATCACACGTACTCCTACACCACGGAATGCTGTCAGCTAGCTACCTCAACTCGCTAAAGGCTCCGTGGGAGTGGGCGTCACTTGCCGACCCTTTCTTTCCTTACCTTCATCAAAGGTTTCCAAACGGCGTGATCCTGGAAACTGGTTCGAAGCTGCTGCACAGATCTAGATAAACTGTGCAAACATCTACAAAGAATAATCAAAATTAGCTTCACAAGAAGCTGAAACTTAAACTTTTCAAACACACTGCTTGGCATTTCACAATTATTAACATCCACTTCAAGTATATCCACAGACGTTATTCATTCAACTATGTCAGAAATCTTCATGGGCTTTTTAGACTAGCTTCTGTTTACAATGCTACCCACTGAATTCACCTGAGCAGACTTTCGAGGAACGCCTGGATTCTGTGCTTACTTGGTGAAGGTCCAGAAAGGAAACAGGTAAAACACATGGCAGGGGAGTTTTATTCAGACCATTTAAAGCTCATACCTGACAGCAGCTAACCGCACCTTGACACTAGACTCAGACAAGCCCGTCACAATTCGGTCCATCATATTTTCAGTCTCAATGATCTGGAGAAAAAGGTTAATGCTGCATAAATAACAACACAAAGATGACAAACTTCACTGCTTGTAAATGCAAGTAAGATAACGTCATTAGAAGTTGAATGTTGTTTTGAGCAAGAGTTTTTACCTCTGGAACCATCATTTTGTGGTGGGGGCAGGCATCTCTCAGAAATGTTGCGCTACCCCTAAGGATCTACCAGGGTGAATGACAGGCATAAGGGGCAGATTATGTTTGTTTATTTAAAAAACACTTGAAACAACAATTATATGGCATGAATGAGGCAGAGGTATTGCATAGACAGTCTTGAGAAAGAGCGAAAGATATATCCAAACTGCTGTTGGACAGGTTCCTGCCAGTGTGAGATTCTAGGAAAATCATAGTCCACACTCAGCCTTTATGAAATGGAATCCATGGATTTCTGACAGTCATTCTCTGGCTACTTTCTTCCCAAGCAAATGGAAACTAAGTTAAGTATTTAGAAAAGTAATCCTTGCCATTTTTCACTATAGCACCAAGCCCTGCTACATGGGATCACCACAATCATGAAGCTTTTTCAAAAATTTAAAAACAAGATAGCCTACAATTTTCCTTCATTAAGCAATGTGTAGGTACAAAATAAATAGTGTGGTGAAGAAATTAAGTTTAACTTGTGTGGTCCTAGGGAAAGGCAACATATTAAAAATGCTAATGCAATCACAATACAAATATTAACAAGACTAATATTTGTTGAGTACTTCTTTGTGCCAGATGTGGTGTGAATGAGTATGTTACATTACCTGATTTAACCTTTTTTGTGGGCATGATTATGATTCTTCCCATCAGCATGTTAAGAAACGGAGGAATCAGGTAATACAGAGCTTGCCTGGAATCACAGAGCTGAGATGGGGACCCAGGCAGCTGACTGCAGAACCCTTATGCTTAGCCATGCTTGCAGTATGGCCCTGGTTAGTGAAGTAGTCCTGTGCTCACCAGGTAGTTCCCAATACGGGCAACACATTAATGGGAGTCATTGCTCCCATGGGAAGATCACCGGGGAGCTTTAAATAAAAAAAAAATCTCCAAGGCCAATTAAATCAGAGTCTCTGGGATTGGGGGCCCAGGGACCTGCAAGTTTTTTTTTTTTTAAGTTCAGGTAGAGCCCAGGGTGCCACCACCAAGGTTGCGGATCACAGACTGACCTATTCTAAAACAAAAGGAGTTAGAAGGCTGACCTCAGAGTAGGAGGGGGTGGGAAATCTCAGGATGTACAAACCAAATGGGAAGAGAAAAAAAGGAGTTGAAATTAGGGGTGACGGGGAGAACATGAACTACTAAGTACGGGGAACCACACTGTGGCTGTACGGTAGTAATGGTAATTTTTATACACTGATTTGCAGGTTCGTAAGTGGCTGAAGAAAACACACTACATTGATCTACTTCTCACCCAAGACCAAACTTAACCTCATCCTTACCTTGCCACACTTCTGCCTTTTGTCCTCATTGTCCCTTCTAGCCCCCAAACCCCTCCCTTTCTCACTGCCTACTTTTTCTGACCCTCATATAGCTTTCTCCCTGACCTGGATTTCTTGCTCAGATACTCCACTTAGTAGACAAACACATTCTTTTCACTGTCCTCCCACCAATCATTCCCGTTTCACATCCCAAACCGCTGATATTACAGTAGAAAATCAGCAAACCTGGCTGCCTGGTCTCTTTGTGTATGCTGCCCCGTCTCGGCGGGACCCTCCCTCTGCTCCCCCAGCCTTGCACTCACCTGCAGGAGACCACATTTCCTAGGATGTTTACTTCCTATCTCAAATTCTTCCTACCCCTCTCACGCCCTCAGTCCCTCTGCATCCACCTCATTTTTGCAGGGACATGGCTTTCTGTTTGGGACACAGTTGCCTAGATGTCCTTCTCATTAAAATGACCCCATACTTTTCTCGTCTCCATTCTTGTTACACTGAAGTTGGGTACTTCGAGTACTCTGAGCTCGAAGCCCTTGCACCTTGATCCAGAAATTACCTCCCCACATCTCCTTCTTGAGTCTTTACTCTGCCCCACCCCACTGGGTCCTTTCCCTTGGCCTGTGCCACCTCTCACCTTCACCCCTATTTAAAAGACATATGACCCAACATTAACCTCTTTAAGTTCTAGTCCTCTCTCCCACACCTTCCTTACATGGGTATGTGTTTCAAGGCTCCCTTCGTCTCTCACTCGACACATGTAACAATGTAGTGACTTCAACATTAGCTTGATATGGATAGTTCTCTGCATTGTAACCTGCAATTCTGCCCTAGAGTTCTTTCCTGACCTCTAGCTCCATATTTCCAACTGCCTGCTAAATACAATCGGGATGTTTGATGCTCACTATGTCCCATGCTGAGTTTACCTTCTCTCTCTAAACCTGCACTTTGCCTATGTGTATGTTTCTCTCTCTCTGCTAATGGTGTTTTCATTTCCCCAGTCATGCAGGTACTAAAACGATGTTCAATCTGATTCCATCTCTTCTAGAATGCCCAGTCTAGTGACTTTGCACTATACCTTCTGCTCATTCCATCACCATTCTCATCCAATAAACCAGTTAGGACCTATTACTATTTCCTTGGGGTAACAGTAAAGACTGGTTGGCTGACAGCTTACTTCAGTCCAGCACTAGTCACTGTTCTTGAAACAGCCAAGGCCAAATCAGGACCTTTAGCATAGAAAGGACACTAACCTGGGACAAAAGTCTCAGACATTGGGTGGCCACGTACTGAAGCCTGAACACTCCTTCCTAATGGATTGAGAAATTATTTTTACTTTGGAATGAAAAGTGATGACTTGGGAGACAGTTGCCGGTACTGCGTGTAGCCATATTATCAGAGAATGGAATGGTGGCGGCGGTGGGGACGGGCACACGTGGTTACTCTCCAACTGGCTCCGGGGACTTAGGACACAGGCAAGATTAGAAAGAAGCTTCTGGATAACGTTTACTGGCCACATTCAACCGAAGATGTAAGTCTGCCAAGGGACAGGGGAGGTGTAGCAATCATGCAGGCATGTAAGATGTGCTCTATAAGCCTGGGCAACTCACTTTAGCTCCCTGGACCTTCAGTAAAATGAGAGGATACGGCAATGATTATTTTACCTCCAATCCTCTGCAACCAGTAGGCAAATTCAAATGACAGTCTGAGCCAAACTATAATGTTTTTCAGAAGCAGCATGGGAAGAAAGGTATTAGAAGAGACGACATAATGCAGGTCTAGTTCTGGGGTCAGAACCAGGGAGAAGGCCAGGAAGGGCAAATAGGGCACAGCTCCCACCTGCATGCCCGTTTATTTATTCAGCGAATATCTGAGCACCCACTGACTGCAAGGCACGGTTTCAAAACCTGAAGACAGTGGTGAGGCAGAGAGAGCCCGTGCTCCCACCAAACTTCCAGTATTAAAGAGGCATGCGCAAATCACCTGTTTAATGAGTGCTGCAGCGCTCCATGCACTGCAGGAATGACAGGTGCCATGAGGCTCACAGCTGACAGAGTGAAGAAGTATCTAGAAACATCCACTCTCAAGAATGGGAGTTTTACCAGCATTTGGTAAAAGGCCACTAACGGCCTCACTAAAGGCTACTGCAGCTCAGGACAGAGGAGCATGAACTACGTTAGTAACCAATCACAGTAACAGGAGAGCAGAGCTCTGTGCTTTCCAACTTTCTTGGGGTGTGGTGGCTGACACTTTGGGCAGGAAGTACAGCTGTACGGTGGCTGGTAACCCTTCCCTGAATTAGGCTGTAAAGCAGTAGAACTATCTGGAGGCATGCTTCCTCCAGGCACTAGGTCACCCTTCTTACGTCACAGTCTATCAAAACATCTACAGCAGGAGACCTGGATTTGTAACTGAACTTGTTATGGAGGGACTCCAGTGGCCCTGCTAGGGTTCCAGCAAGCACACTACTCGAGTGTCTGGTCCACTTCCCCATCAAAATACTAGTCTAGAAGCAAGAGAATAAATGTATGGAAAATCAGAATGTGAGCTCAGGGATCCAATCCCAACAGATCTCCAAGAGGCCATGTGAATGAGCAACATGACCTAACGGTGGTTTTATACGCTTGAGAACATTGAGACCTTCACAGCAGGGATAGAAGGAGCATTGTGAAATGTATACAGTGACCAAAATGAGGATAAAAATGTGATTACAAGACAGAGAAAAGTTTGGAACTGAATCCAGAGACAAACTTTTCAGGTCAGCCGGGAGGGGCTGGCAGTGGCTGCTATCCCAGCTCTTTGACTCACGTGAAGGACTGACAGACCACTAGACAGTTTTTCAGATCTGGAGTTGGAAAGCAGAGAGCAATATAACACGGTCTCCCTGGTGCCTTTCGATGACCCCAGTGCTGTGCTACACAGCCTTGGTAATGACAGAGAGCCAAGTCCTAGTGCCTGCAAAGGGTCTTAGGTCCTTCCAGGATGTAAGAGTAATGCCAAAGGAGCCAGAAGTTGTTCTGCCTCATCCATGGTTCTTGTTGGAGACTTCTCAGCCACAGCTCAACACATATGCCCGGTGGCACAGCTTTCTGGATTCGCTTTGAGAGACAGAGACTGAGACCCTCTGGCACACAGACGGTGATGAACTGAACCCTCACAGTCGAGGAGGACATCGCTTTCTCTGCTCTCCTAGGGACTTGGGCTATAAATTTAACTACAGAATTAAATAATATTAAAAACAAAAGCTACATCCTAAACTGGGCAAGTTTTAGGTTAATGAACCAGATGTTTGCTCCTTTCTGCTGGTCTTTAGTCTTCACGGCTACACACTTTTGCTAAGCTTTTTGTCTCTGATGCTGCAGCTCTCGCAGAGGTAGATGAGCATCTTTTGGGACAGAAACAAAGATCCCTGTCATTGGGACAGGAGGTCCCTGTGTCCTGTGGGAGAGAAGTGAAGTCAGCCTAGAGGGTAATGGAGGAAACTCAAAACTTAAGATAACCCCAAGGCAGAGAGATCCATTGCATACATGGGAATATTAACAAGATGGCTTTGGCTTATAAGGGAATTCCCCAGCACTCCATGAGCTCTGGTGGACCCACAACCTGGCTGGGACCAAATCAGTTACCACCTTTTCCTCAGAGCATGTGAAAAATTAAGACAGTCAGAGATGAGGTCTTTGAAAAAATCGACAAAACTATACTTCCAGCATGATCTACGATAAAGTATTTTCCAGATATGAGAAACTTCAGCTTAGACTGTGAACCAAGTCAAGCAGAGGATGTGAAAACTGAAACCAGATTCTTAGTGGTGCCACCAAACTTCTCAGAAAATTCAAAGTGGGTGGGACAGGGAGGCAAGGGAACTGGATGGCAAAGCTGGCGTTCTCTTACATCAACTATTTATGCTAACATACACAATGGCCAGGCAAATGCAATTTAATTCCAAATGGGCTTTTGTGAAAAGCGCCCAGAAAGAGGATTACAGTTAGGTAGAGGATAGCAATTCAGAACTGGCCAGAAAGAATGAAGACTTAGAATCAAACTGTGTATGTTAGAAGAGGCAGCCACGTAAGATCTAGGAGAATAAGGTATCAAATTTAGAAAGTCTAGTTAAAGCAACAGGGACTAAGTAGCCAAGAAGGATGCAGCACAAGGAGGTCAGGGAGGATGACTAGGTCTGGCAGGAAAAAAGGATCTACAACAGAGACTGAACCTGCAGGGGTGGGTAGCCATGCTTCAGTCTCATCAGTGCCAATGCAGACGAGACCAGGGCACACTGAGTCGTCCCTAGGAGGGCCCACTTACTTAAAGGTGCAGACCCTCATCTTAACTTTTTTCCAAGGAAATGAACCCTATGAACACAGTTCTGATGTCAATGAAGTCAAGAGACTGGTTTTGGAAATAGGGTAGAGATGAGGAGGAAGAGAAATAATGAGGTAACATGTCAGACATAAGTAAGAGCGAGATAAGCATGTACAACCAACTCATCTGGTGGACTCAGTAGAATCAGTAGGGGTCTGCGAAGGATCCATTCCTAAAAATGGAAAACCAAACTTTTCCAAGGTTTCAGGAAGCGACCAGAATGATTCTGCCACATAATAATTAACTAAAGGACATGATGCTGTTTGTATCACGGAAATGTTTGAGCACCTACATTATAATTCCTTAGTATAATCTATGCCATTTCCCCTTTAGCAAAATGAAGCAAAACAAACTGGCCTTCCATGCATCAAGCAAGGGCAGCTGCAGAGCTTGCTCTTAAACAGGTTTAATTGGTTTCTCAGTTCTTCTGCATGGTACTGATGGCAGCAGACATAACTACCTGAAAGAACTATACCCACTTATGGCTGTTAATTCGGTTGAATAACGTTAAAATCTGAAGGAGTCTTAGAAATAAACTCATCCAACTTTTTTCGTTATTCAGTGAAGTCCCTGAAGTTCAGAAAGACTAAGTTACTGGTCCAGGTTCTCCTGAGCACAGTGGGGCAGAGCTGGGGCTCCACTGTCTTACTTCCAGTGTGAGAGCCTTTCTATTCACTACACTGTAAGAATGAGATTTTTGCTTGGCCTTAATAACTAAATTGAGATCTGACTTATAAAACTGGAAAAGAAGAGAACTTAAAAATCCTAGGCCAATAAAGATTAGTTACCATAAGAAGCCAAGAGAGGTCATCATTAATAAACCAAACTGACAAGAAAAGAAAAGATACTTATCACAGGACCTCCAAGACAGAATGTGACAAACTCAGCCTGGGTTATGGGCACAAATGCCGAGAGTCAGAGAGGATGCAAGCCAGTGACAAAAAGATAAGCCAAGAAAACACTGTGAAGAAACCAAGAGACTGAGATCCACTGACTTTTCAATTTAAATCCCTGATGACAGGCATTCTAGAATCAGGATCTAGTTTCAACAGATGCTACTAAATGGAACTAATATTCTACTATTCACAGGCCACAAACCACATCTGTTCTAGACGAGAACTGCACTTTCCCAACCACAGCTTACTCTATATCTTTGTCAATACTCCAATGTAAGATTTTTTTGACATTTTCCTTACTTATTTTTTAAATAAAGGAAAGTTTTTAACAAAGGCTCTTTTTCTTCCTAAAAGATACACAGCTTCTCTTGAAACAGATAGGCTACATTCTGGAGTTTAAGCAAACATTTTACAAAGTATTTCTTGCCCTTTCCACTCTTCCACTGCTATCTACGTCCACATTCATACCAAATTTCTCTCACCCCACAATCTTGGGAGGTAAGAGGTAGGAGAAATAGTGTATCTCTTCTTAGCCAGAGAACTAAAAGACAAAACCTCCTGAGAGTTGATCTGCAGGGCCTCCTTTGGTCCTTTCTCTGGAAGGCACTGAACTAAATTAACAGGAGGTCTCTCCTGGGCCTGACTGGGCCTGGGAGCAGTGTTACTTCATTTTAGAGAGAAGAACAGAGGAGGGGTTCTTATGGTGGAACTATTCTTAAAGTTCTTTATTTTTCTTGCGCTTAAGCCTTGTTAGGTGGTATTTTGTAATTTCTACGTCAGGACCTGCTCATCTTAATAGCTGGGAAACTTTCACTTAATGTTAACTGTGCAGAAGCACTCCAAATTCTAAACTTTTCTACATTTTTGGGGGAAAAAAGGGGGGCTCTCTTGGCCTGACTTTTCCTTCCCCAAAAACCAAAAATATAAACACACTGTGTCAGAAATACTTCCTCTATTAAAAAAAAAAAAGATTTCTCTACATATAAAAGTTCAACTTTTTAAAAAGACTTTATTTTTAGACAGAGGGGAGAGGTGAGAGAGAGGAAAACATCAATGTGTGGTTGCCTCTAGCATACCCCCTACTGGGGATCTGGCCCCCAACCCAGGCATGTGCTCTAACTGGGAATTGAACCAGTGACCCTTTTGTTCACAGGCCGGCACTCAATCCACTGAGTCACACCGGCCAGGGGAAAAGTTCAATTTTTAAAGTTCAATCATTAATTTAATGGCAGAACAGAACCTAAACACTCACTGAATTATCCTTTCATTTTAGCACAGAAATAAAAATATTATAAATTACTACTCAAATGGGAGGACTGGGAACTTCCCCTCCATCCCTATTTTCCAGGGATCTGAAGGATGCACTGAGCAAGAGTTGTGCAACGCCCTGCCCAGCCCCTACTCCTCTCTCTACCCTACAAGTTGGCTGGTTGAATTTTAACATCCAGATACACTCCAATTACTAAATACAAGCTACTGTGTGCCAAATACTGCTTCTATGGAGCTTAACTCCTAGTTATGAATGTTACACAGCTTGACAAGGAAAGGATAACTCTTAAAAGAAGTTCCAAAGATTTAAAAATGTTGCCTCATGTTTAAATCTATTGCATACAGAAGCTGTCTACAAAATAAAATGCTGAAGTAGCACCTCTATGACATCATTTACTCTGGAAGCCTCCTTCCTTTCTAAAATATTCATTTACAATGTAATAACATTTAGGTAGGTCCCTTAGAAAAATGTTTGCAATTGACACAGAAGTAACACAAATTTCGTGGTCAAAACTTCTGAAACAATTTTCATGTTTTGGAAGAAGAAATTAAGAATGCTTTCAAATGAACTTCTTTATAGGAGATGGACTCTTTCAGACTTGTTCATATAGGCTATTTTAATTATAGCCACATTTTAATCATATCTGGGTGTAATAGTCATGGCAAAACTCACTTTCAGTGTAGACAAGACGTTTTATACACACATGAGGCCCTGGGATTACTATATAGAAATTTAATGTCTCATCTCCTTTGCTACTGTAAATTGTAGGCTCCTGTAAGGTACACACCAACCTTCTGCTTTATTCCTGGGCACACAGGAGAAGGTAGATCATAAATGCCAGATGAATAAATGGATGTATTTAAAGCATCTCATTACCCACTTTGTACCAAAAAGTATGTGAGATAAATGATATATTTTTTCTGGTTCTGATGCTTCGTAACCAGATAACAAAATAACCAACCTGTACTTCGTACTTTAAAATAAGAACAGGAATTGTAGTCAAATGGTTTATGCAACTAGAATATCACAATTAATAGTGTAACACTCAATGTTATGTTTCCATTTAACGAAACTCTGAAATCAGTATTCATTTCTTATTTTACAAATACCTCTGTCATGTACCTAGCATTATCACTCCCAGGTGTGCTTCTTTCAGCATGCAGGAGGCCAGGGGTCTCAGTACTGTGGGCAACGGCAAACCTGGTTCTGCCACGGTTAACTCGTTAAAAATACTTACCAGCATGAACGAATGCGGCAGAGCTCATTTAGAATTCCTTGGTAGATTAGCTTTAAGATGATAACTGACAATTTTACCACTGATTAAGTCAATGGATTCTGATTTCTGAGTGAATTTGTTGTTATTCAGTAACAGCCAAGTCCTGAAGGGTGTTACTTCTGTGATACCGTCGAAAACCTTCACAATGTTCAAGGTGTTTGTTTCAACTTGCAGGCTAAGGCTCAGAAATAATTCCTTGTATCTGCCTGATTTCATGGCAGACACAAACGCAAAATTTTGACAGTGTGCCTTTTAAATGACCATTTAGCATTACTGAACTTTGCAAAATATTAAAAAATATAAATTCACAGTATAATTGTACTGTTGCCCAAAAGACTAATTAGTAATAAAGTCAAGGTATCACAAATGATTAAAATGTTCAATGCTTATTAGCAAGTTTCTGAAATGGCAGAAGTATTTTTAAAAATTGAACTAAATTTTAAAATATACCAGTACTTTAAAATCTTTTAACTTAAAAAATATAGAGAAGAATTTACATTTGTTCAAAATTTGAACAAATGTATTTAAGAGAGTTTCATATGAATAACTCTCTGAAGAAATAGCATCTATGGAAACCAAAAGTCAGATAATCATTCCTTGGATGACCAAAGTCAGAATCTGGCTTCCATACTTTCCTAACACAGCTATCACCTATGAATTCAACAAATTATTGATTCACATTGTATCTTCTCTTTAATTTCCACCCCCCTCCGCCACATTTTATTTGGTGCTTTGAAGGGCATGCTATAAGAAAACAAAGTTTTGAAAACTAAAATTTTAAATACATTCTAAATTTTAAGAGTAAGAAGATATGTTGTCATTAATAAGAGCTAAGCTAAAGAAAGAGCCTCTACGCTTCTGAAGTACGAATATTCTTTTTACTATAAGGAATAAACACTGTATTTTTCGGACTATAAGATGCACTGGACCATAAGACGCATCTAGGTTTTAGAGGAGGAAAATAGGAAAAAAAATTTTGAAGCAAAAAATGTGGTAAAATATTCAATAATATAACTAACATAATATTTCACCAATGTAAATGTAAACAGCCAGGTGAACTACATTTGGACTATAAGACTCACCCTCCATTTTCCACCCAAATTTGGGGGAAAAAAGTGTGTCTTATAGTCAGAAAAACATGGTAACTAACAGAACTGGAAATTTATAGCATAAAGTCACTGTCTTCATTGCAAACCATTTTTATTTATGCCTCAATATTATTCAGTTTTTGTAACAGACTTTAAAATATATATTTATTTTTAATCTTCCAACAGAGTCATTTAAGAAATTCTAATAAATGCTTGCATTTATTGAGCACTCACAGGCACCATGCTAACTATTTTAAATACACTGTATCGTCATCCTTGCAGTGACCCTGCAGATATAACTTCTTTGCTAGGAAAAAGAAGGTAGAAGACAAATTCTCATTCTTGTTTTTTTTTTTCCTTTTATTTTTCTCTGCCTATACTTATTTTAAAAACTGTTCAGTCTAAAAGGAAAAAAATATCCATCCTTGGCTACCTTCTTGACATGTCATATAAAACCAGTGTGATTGGATGATCCCCCACAAGGAACAAAACTTAGATTTCTATGTTTTCGATTCTTGAAAGTATAAAATTAAAGGCAGTTAGAACACATTAAAAATGACAAAAATGTTACATTACTGATTTCCAGATTGATTCAAGGATAGCCCCACTGATATCACCATGTCCATGTTAACTGTTTCCAAATATTTCCTTGAGTCCCCAGTACACTCTTACTGGCCATTCCTTACTCTTCCCTGACTTACAGGTCTCACTGTAAATGCCGAGTTTTAAGGCTGTGTCTTACTGCCCTTCATCTCACCGCACTGCTTTCTCACCTCCCTCTTCCCATCAGATAATGTTTACACAATGTAGGCAGTTCAATCAATCTACATAGAATTGAACTAAATTACTGACTTTAAAAGTCTGACATTCATTAATTGGGAAGCTACTTATTCTATACAGGTGTATTTTACAAAATAGGTTGAATCCTAAGTCAGGCTAATTTCTACAAACCAAATCATACTTTAAACCTAGAAAACAAATGGGTCCAGATTCACACTTGTGAATGATAAATACATTATTTTAAAATGACAGAGAAAAAAACTAAGAAATGGTAAAAATTATTTCAAAATTAAACAAGTATCATACCATAAAACATGCTCTCTTTTATCTATATCAAAGTGAGTAGAAGACACGTCTTTGGGATTTTCTGCCTCTTGAAAAATGGGAATTTCCTGCATTTTTGTTATGCTAACTATAGTGAAACCCCTTGCCTATATGACCAGATTTTATTTCCCCTATTTTAAATTTTCTCTCTTTACATACCCATAGAACTGCTAGTAAAATGATAAAAGTTCTTAATGCAAGGAAGCCCATGTACAATTTAAGGGTGTTTAATAATGTAATTTTGCAATATGACTCATTCATTCTTTTCATTCATTCGCTCCTCAAATATTTATTAAATGCTGACTATGCACCTGGCAGTCTTGTAGATGCTGAGAATACGGTGATGAAGAAAACATAAAAAACCCCTGCCCTCATGGAGCTTACATACTAATCCCTCAAAAAAAATCTCCAGCTATAACGTAAGTACTCAAATCTAAGACGAAAGCTTCCTGAAGGGCTCCATTAGTCAGATACCTCAAAGGAGCAAAGGCTACACTAAGTACTACATTTAAGACTTGTAATATACATTATTTTTATCAAAAATAAAAATAACATCCTGTTAAGCTTATTAATTTCCTTGAATTTTAATTTGTATTTACTATTCCTAATGTTCCTCCAATTATACTTTCTAACTAAGAAATTCCACTAGTTTCTTGAAGAGAGTAAAGACAGACAAGCCTTTAAAATTTCCAGCCTCTTTTACGATCGACAGGCACCAACCAAGTGATGCTCTTCACAAGAGCAGTTTTCTGCTGTAAGAGAATCAGCTTCACAATTACAGACTGTCTGCCACCTAACCACTCTCTGCGTGACCTAACCACTGACCGGGGTTTTAACTGAAATGCCAGTACCTGAAATAATCTGTTAGGTACCTTAACTCGTTCTTTACTGCCTATTAACTGAACTTATGCTTCCTAGTCAGCAGTAATACGTGGTAAAGGCTATTACTAAAAACTAGACTTTCCCCACGGCAGAGATCACAGTGAATTTTTACCTTGCATTGCTGGCAAGTGCAGTTACTGCTAATGTGCTCAGGACCCTTCTTCCACTGAGCTCTCCATTTCTGCTCCTGCCCTTGCTTACCTTAACCAAAATTCTTGAATTATTCTAACTTGAATATGGCCAGGCCACATCTATTGTCAAGCTCAGTGGTCCATCTTTTCTTGGGCTTCTCCCTCTTCACAGCACAGCCGAGGGTAACGTTTTCTATTCTCACCTGAAGAACTCTTCACTCTCCTTCACTCTCTGACAGGACACCACAGGAAGTCAGGAAATTTGTAACTATGGTATGTCACAGAGTGATAAAGGATGCAAAACTAGAAATTAGAATACCAACTTTGCTCCGATTAGGATACATAGAGATCCAGGCATATTGAAGGAAATGTCACTCCGTGAATGATTTCTGCATTTTGATTTCTACATTTATTCAACAAATATTTACTTGGCGCTTATTAGGTTCCAGGAATTATATACTTGATATCTTTTTTTTTTTTTAAGATTTTATTTATTTTTAGAGAGAGGGGAAGGGAGGGAGAAAGAGAGGGAGAGAAACAGCAATGTATGGTTGCCTCTCACATGGCCCTCACTGGGGACCTGGCCTGCAACCCAGGCATGTGCCCTGACTGGGAATCGAACCGGGACCCTTTGGTTCCCAGCCCGCGCTCAAGCCACTGAGCTACACCAGCCAGGGCTATACTTGATATCTTTTAATGAGAATACACTAACACTGCCCCAGAGCAGGATTGCTATCTCTGACCTATAGGTCATATCTCAGTCTTCAGCTTAATTTTGTCTGGCCCAGAAAGAAGGTGTCAAGAAATGAAATCACAGCATGCTTTTAGAGGTCTTAAGAAGCAATAAGATAGAGACATAATTCTATGGAAAGAGAAGGCTTGTATCTTTCTCCTTTATAGCTGTGTATAGTTCTCCTTGTCTCTACCTCCTAGCTTTAGTTTTCTCTTCTTCATTCTGCCTCATTTCCCGAACTGTTCATAACAGGGCAATGGAATATATGTTACTTCCTGTATTTCCTGAATTAGTCCCATTTTCGGTTTAAAAGGCAGATCAACTGAACATTTCATATTTTTATCCTGCAACAAAGTGTTTTTGTAGCTTTTGTGTTTTTGTGGGTGGGGAGCAGTGGGTGGGTCTACAGCCCTTGATATCTCTTTCAGAGATTCTCCATTCTTAACTCAGTGAACTGAAATTCTATCTTGACAAACATAAAAATTGTATTAAAAGATAAAACAATACACATTGTACTTCAATAAAATATAATCAAAGTTAATAAGGTATAAATATAAAAGGTAAAGGTAAATAAAAATCTAACCAAATAATTATGTTAACAAAAAATGGAACAGAAATAAAGGCATTCAAAGGAAAAGGGTTATCATCATTTCTTATGCATTGAAAATAAGGATTCTCCACTCCTAAGAACATTTCATGTAGATTTTATAGCAAAATTATTTATATTTTCCATTTTACAATTTCTCTCTTCAGTAATTTCTGAGCTATAAATTATTCAAACATTTAATTTGCTAGAAATTAAATATCTTCCTAAAAACTCTATATAATCCCCATTATATAAAAATATCACAGTATTTTTTCTTCATCACACAAAAAACTATAATAATTATAACTTATTCTTTATTTGTCATCTTTCTACAGAAATTAATCAGGATTTAGACTTACCAGGAAATTATACACATTATAAATACAACTTTTAATAGACTACTGATCATCAGACTATTATGCTGTATTTCTAGAACATGATATCACAGATTAAGTCATTAATTCCAAAACAACAGTTTATTAACAAAAAAGTACAAAGAAGTACAATGGACATCCTATTCTCCCCAGGCCCCCATTATGGTCCATCTATCTACCTCCCTTTCAGTCCATGGCATGACTTTCTTGAGCTAAAGAAGGGGTAAAACACTTCTCTTCTTTCTAACGAGCCCTAATAACCATCCAAAAACCATTATGTATGTTATACAGTCCATGTCAATTTTTAAAAATGTTTTATATGAGTTGCCATAAAAGCCTCTTCCTTTGCAATATACCATGTACCTAAACTGAATGAAACATATCAGAATCAACATCCAAAATCATGTTTGTCAGACATAGGGAATACCATATGACCAGTATGTTTGCCTTTAAGTAACAGTTTACAGATGAAAGTTTAGAGGTGTCAAGAAGGATTTTCATAGATATTTACTAAAGAACACTTTCAAGTCAAAAATATCTTGTTAACAGAACTAAATTGAGGTACATGGAAAACATTCAGCTTAGTTGTTTTTTGCACTAATTTTAAATCAAAGCTATTCACATGTCTAATCTTATTATTTCAATTTTCTTCAAGAATGGTTCCTTTTCAATTTATTTCATTAAACCTATGGTTATTCCATACTTCCTATCTACAAGCCTGAGAACTTCTCTGAATCATGGTAAATTCCCAGTACTTTGTGATTTCTCTCACAAATATCATTACAGATGGAAAAATTTAGTAAATGCCATGTTCGGTAAATAATGCCCAATTTATTCTTTTTCTATGGCTCATCAAGAAACAACATGTGAGATTACTTTACTGGTGGTTCCTAAAAGCCTTGTGTTACATTTATAAGATTATATATTTTTTTGAGTGGTAGCTTCAGTCTTTTGGTTTGAGGAGGGAGCCAAGTCAGAGCTTACCACTATACTTTATTTTTTGCCTAAAACTATCCTCATCAAGAACATGAGTTCAGTGTTGGACTAGGCTATAATAACATAAGGTGCTATACCAGTGATACATTTTTTGGGACCTAGAAATGCACATGACCACTCACTAAACATAAAATCATCATTCCACAAAGATTTTATTCACATCAAACTTGCACAGTAGCAAAAAAATCAAAACATAACTAAGCCACATATCAAAGAACAATATACAATAGATTTAAATTTCTCAATGGTATTGAAAGTATTTCCATAAATAACATTTACAATTCTAGTGTTAGGTCTTTCAAGGTGTCTGAAGCTTCACAGTGCTAGAATTGATTTTTATCAGAACACATGCAAAAAGGTGCAACACAATAATCCATATTAATGACACAAAAAAGCACACCAGTTATTTGTCATTCCAGCACGGCCATGCCACTCTGTTCTAAAAACAAACAAACAAACAACCCCCCAAATCCGGGTCCCATTCATTCTTCAATTATTATATTCAAACAGTCACTGTTAGTGCTCTTCACCACGACTTTCAGGTTGGCGTCACTCCCTGCCTGCTGGCTGTCAGGACTGGGGGACGCCCCTCTCCCAGACTCACCTTCTTCCGGATGTCTTCATCATTTGCTCCGAGAGAGGCATAGAGCTTGAATGCAGCCTGGCGGAGTTCGTGAGCATGTTTTAAGTCATGATCAAGCTATGGGAGAGGAGAAAAAGATATGTTCCAAATCAGTCCACAAATTAAATTTTCTAAAAAACCAATCAAGCAGAGTTGAAGAAAAAAGCATTTAATACCTATTGACATACACTTAGTGCTCTCACTGAATTCCTGATTATTTTTGGGTTCTGCTCACATGACTGAGACCTAGCTGTGTTTGTGTTAGCACGATCTGGAATACACGCTGCTTCTGTCTAAAAGTGAATGCCACAATATTTGACAGTAGTATATGCAAAACTTTCGTGAACCTCTGAGCCATAAAAATCCAGTGATCCTAGATGGTAGCTTTAGTGGCACTCATGCTTGCTTGCACTGGCTCTTGGAAATGCCCTCCTCAAAAGCAAGCACACCCAGGCCTTGCTAGCCCGGGAATACAGCCGAAAGCTTGAGTGCTACTGCAACAGTGTCTTCAGCAGGTTTCCCAAACATTAAGAGTAGTGCCAACCTAATTTCACTATATAAATAACTTTTAGAAACAGGAAAAACTTTTGTAAAAATCCTTAATAAACAATGTATCATAGTAATCATTACTATCTATTAGTTATCTGTGATTTATGTTCAGGGGGCTTTTTTTGACAAATTTATTAAAATTACTTATTGGTATCACACAATTAATGTTATCTTTCCATATGTATAACTGGCTTCTAAGGTATCAATTTTCCATATACCTGATTTATCACCAAACTACCACTAAATAATAAGAAAATAGAAGCATCTTCCGAGGACAATTTTAGTAACTAAGAACCAGTAAATATATAAGGAATATTAATAATGTAAATAATTTAATAACTAAGGGATATAACTTCCTCCAACTGATTACCACTTTCTCCAAATGATTTGCCTTCAAGAGGCTTACCCTTATGAAAAGATACATAGGTGTTATTGAAAACATTCTGAAACCTTCTTTTAAAACCTCCTTAAAAGCTAACTGTCATATTAGCTACAAACTCCTGACTATAATATATAGAGAGTTTGAAGTTAATTGTCAGTGACGGTGGTGTATGAAGATAGGGAAATCCAGTTGGGAGACATTTACAGTAACAAACAAAACAAAACAAAACAATTCTGAAGCTCGAGGGGACTTCCAGCCAAGATGGAGGCATAGGTAGATACACTGTGCCTCCTTGCACGACCAAAAGGACAACAAATAATTAAAAACAAAAAAACCACCCAGAACTGCCAGAAAATCGAACTGTAAGAAAGTCCGACAACCAAGGAGTTAAAGAAGAAACATTCATCCAGACCAGTAGGAGGGGAGGAGACAGGCAGCCTGGGTGGAGAGAACTCACCACAAGGCGGCTTGCCGACTAGGTGACCCCACATTTGCGTGCTGATAAATCGGAGGAACAACAACTGGGGAATGAGACAGACCACGCAGTCCAGGGTTCCAGTGCAGGAAAATAAAACCTCAAAACCTCTGACTGAAAACACCTGTGGGGGTTGTGGTGGCGGGACAAACTCCCAGCCTCACAGGAGAGTTCGCTGGAGAGACCCACAGGGTCCTAGAACGTACACAAACACTCACATGGGAATCAGCACCAGAAGGGCGCAATTTGCCTGTGGGTAGCAAGGGAAGAGACTGAAAGCCGGCCAAGAACTGAGCAAGCAGCACTGTTGCCTCTTGGAACCCTCCCCCACATAGAGCACCACAATGCAGCAATGTGGGTTGTCTCACCCTGGAGAATACCTAAGGCTTCACCCCTTACTATGTAACAGGTGCACTGAGAAAAAAAATATGGCCCAAATGAAAAAACATATCAAAGCTCCAGAAAAAATACAACTGAGTGATGAAGAGATAGCCAACCTATCAGATGCAGAGTTCAAAACACTGGTAATCAGGATGCTCACAGCATTTGTTGAGTATGGTTGCAAAATAGAGGAAAAGGTGAAGGCTATGCAAAGTGAAAGAAAGGAAAATGTATAGGGACCCAACATTTCCCTGTACACTGGCAGGAAACACCTGGGACTCAAATCAACAGTTTGGAACAAAAGGAAGAGATAAACATGCAACCAGGACAGAATGAAGAAACAAGAATTCAAAAAATTGAAGAGAGACTTAGGAACCCTCCAGGACAATTTTAAACATTCCAACATCCAAATCATGGGAGTGCCAGAAACAGAAGAGAAAGAGCAAGAAATTGAAAACTTATTTGAAAAAGTAATGGAGAACTTCTCTAATCTGGCAAAGGAAATAGACTTCCAAGAAGTCCAGCAAGCTCAGAGAGTCTCAAAATATTTGGACCTAAGTAAACATACACCAAGGCACATCATAATTATATTACCCAAGATTAAAGACAAGGAGAGAATCTTAAAAGCAGCAAGAGAAAAGGAGACAGTTAAGTACAAAGGGCCATATGAACCCATAAGGCTATCAGCTGATTTCTCAAAAGAAACCTTTCAGGCAAGGAATTGGAAAGAAGTATTTCAAGTCATGAAAGGCAAGGACCTACATCAAAGATTACTCTATCCACCAAAGCTACCATTTAGAATGGAAGGGCAGATAAAGTGCTTCCCAGATGAGGTTAAGTTAAAAAAGTTCATCATCATCCAGCCCTTATTATATGAAATGTTAAAGGGACTTATCTAAGAAAAACAAGATAAAAAATATGAACAGTAAAATGACAACAAACTCACAACTATCAACAACTAAACCTAAAAAAACAAAAACTAAAACAAAGTAAGCAAACAACTAGAACAGGAACAGAATCACAGAAATGGAGATCACATGGAGAGTTATAGGCAGGGAGGGGACGCGGGGAGAATGTGGGAAAAGGTACAGGGAATAAGAAGCATAAATGGTACATACAAAATAGACAGGGGGAGACTATTCTAAGAATAGTATAGGATATAGAGAAGCCAAAGAACTTATATGTATGACCCATGGATATGAACTAAGGAGGGGGAATGTGGGTGGGAGAGGTGTGCAGGGTGAAGGAGAATTAAGGGGGAGGGAAATGGAACAACTGTATAGCATAATCAGCAAAATATATTAAAAAAAACAAACCCTGAAACTCATTTAGGGTAGTTCTGAAGGAAATTCTTAAAAGTACGTAGTTCCAAAAATATTTTGATCAAAACCGTCATTGATGGGTTATGGGAGGAACCTCCCAATATATAATGAGGAATACTCATTCTGATGGGTAAGTCCTAAAATATTTATTCTTAATGTTTTAACTACTTTCTAGTCATAACAGATATTAGAATACTGACTTGGACTGGTACACCATGAAAATCATGCATTATTAGCATGTAAGAATTTCTCTGGGTCAATTGTTTATCCTTTCACGGTCAGTAACCACTAGATAACCCATCATCAAAAATAAAGATGACAAAACAAACTAATAAGTTTGGCATAAGGAGGTAATTTTTAAAAATTATTATTCTAGTTTTACTGTAATGAAAACAAGATGGCAGAACCTTAATAGAAGGGATAATCTACACACTAAATGATTTGCATGTGCACAGGCTAGAAGTTCTCATAACTATGTTCCCTCACTCTCATGTCCAACAAGGTGTTCTATTTGCCTTGCTGGGATGGTCAAGTAAGGCTGTTCATGAGGCCACAGTTAGGACCTGCACATGTATCTCTGTACCAGTGAGACACTCTCAGTGTGGGCCAGTGACCAGAGGGTAAACAGACAAGACAAATAGTTCAACTGGTAACCAATCCATTCTACTGGGAGAACAACTGCACTGAAGGATGAGCACACACACCACTTTAATACGTAGAGGGTAGTATACTTTAATACAAATATCAGTGAAGGTATGTTAGGCCCTTTCTGAGACGAGGAAAAGATATACCCTTAACAGTTTATTTTATTTTCAATATTAAATGCCAAAGGAATAGTCACCTGCCATATGAATTTTTTGGAACTCAGGGGCATGGAAGAGAGGTGAAGAAAATAGTTTTAAAAAGTCTACTGTTGGGCCTGGCTGGTGTAGCTCAGTGGATTGAGTGTGGGCTGGGAACCGGAGGGTCCCGGTTCGATTCCCAGATGGGGCACATGCCTGGGTTGTGGGCCGGGTCCCCGGTGGGGGCCATGTGAGAGACAACCATACATCGCTCTTTCTCCCTCCCTTCTCCTCTCTCTGAAAATAAATAAATAAAATCTTAAAAAAAAAAAAAAAAGTCTACTGTTGGGACCACTGGTATCAAAAATACAGTCACATTCATGAAATAGTACTGGTTACTAATTAGGAGGCAATGCTTTGCCTACCATGACCTCTTTAAATAAACGTTTTCTAACATAATATTTATGTCTTTTGCTTAGAGAAACAGGTATGACAAACAGGCTCAGAAAAACAAAGTCAAAGAAATATCTATTTATCCTAAGGAACTTATATTTTGGAAAAAGTTAGCACAATTTGGTCCTTGATGGTCTCAGTCTAAAGATTAAATGATGCTTTAGTTGTCACTACCAGACCCAAAGGACAGTATGAAACTGCAAAAAGGAAAGAGAAGATAGCAAAAGTTAAAAGAGGTAGCAAAAGAGGAAGACAGTGGTGAAGAGTAAAACAAGGCCACTCAGTCACTCATAGCAAAAGATCACCCTTGACCTAAAGAATGAGAACAATGCAAGACAGGTGACTCTGGGGACTTGAACAGGACGACATAAATATTGATACAATGTCAGTAACCAGTTTAGAAACCAGACCCCACTATTTTGGGGTTTTAGTTGGGGATTAGGGATCCAATGTTCTTCTTTCCTAATTATCTCCTTAATAAAAATTTTCTGAAAGTAAATATGAAACAGACTGGACTCAAAAACTCATAAAGCAACATTATCTATGTTACCAAAGGTAAAAGATTCCTTTATTTAAAAGGGCTCTGAACTATAATTATCAATTGGTTCAAAGAAGTGAACAGCAAGTAAAACTTTTACAAATCCCTTTCTTTAGTTGCTGAAAAGGAAAAGAGAACATACCCTTTTAATGTCAGTGATGGCACTCACTGAGCTGGGATACTTGAAATAATCAGCAAGCATGGCAATGAGGTGATCAGTAATGCTAGCAATTCTCTGTAGCTCAACATCTGGTTCAATCAGATAGGCGAGTGTCTCAGCTCCTTCAACTCTCTCCTCTAGTAATCTCTCCTTACTGCACATTCGAACCAAACAAGGCAATGTCTGAAAGGTAGTGAAATTAATTATTTGCTTTTTGGTAAAGGCAAAAGATTGATGGAGAGCATATAGTGACTGAATCAACTCAATAGTTTTTTTGGGGAGTCATGCTTATGATCAAATTCTCAATAAAGACTTACAGAGAATAAGAGGTTTTTTTAATGTAAAAATATATAAAATTCGGTGCAACTGAATCATTTATGCTAGTACACTAAACTCTAATCATATAATCAAAGTACAATAATATAAACTCTAATTAGGCTTTGTGACCAATTAAAACTAGAATGTTACTGTACAACTTTATAAAAGACATTTCAGAATCCCTAATAAATCATGTCTGATGCTCCTGCACCACATATGTATTTATTTACCTAATTGTAATGCAGCAATTTAATCTGGAAAAATTTTGTCTTAGAAAAAGTATGCTATTTTTTTCTTAGTGAGTAATATAGCTGGGCTAACTTTTATATTTTGTTTGGGGATTAATATCTACAGTTACAAAAAAAATACAGCTTTAGCCCTGGCTGGTATAGCTCAGTGGATTGAGCGTGGGCTGGGAACCAAAGGGTCACCGGTTTGATTCCTGGTCAAGGCACAGGCCTGGGTTGCGGGCCAGGTCCCCAGTGAGGGCCATGTGACAGGCCACCATACACTGCTGTTTCTCTCCCTCTCTGTCTCCCTCCCTTCCCCTCTCTCTAAAAATAAAAATAAAATCTTTAAAAAAAATACGGCTTTAATAATTCAGTGATCTTACCATTACTCAGATTCCATCGGTTCTCCTATAATGCAAGTGAAATGCATTAATTACAGTTCCTATGTTTTCCACAGAGCTCCTTGGAAAGACTAATATCTAGTCATCCAATTTTACTTCTGAAGTCCTTCAAAAATCTTGGTACTGGTCTTGGTTGATTATTTATCTACATTAGATTCCCAATAAAAATATCCCATGTGGAAATAAAAAACTGAAATGTTACAGTTATAGGAAGACTTCCTCAACTACCGTAGCCAACTGTGCTTTGCTCTTTTCTAAGTTCCCATTCTATCTTTACCACAGTTTAGCACCTTATTGTTTACTATTGATTTCAGGCTCATTCAGCCTTTTCAATACAGGTCTAGGCTTCTAAGAAGAAGCCTTATTCTTATTTTCCTTTGAACAGTTACTAATGTTTACCAATACCAGAAATTCAGGGATTACTGAATTTCATGCTCACAACTAGTACACAAAGAAGATACTATTAACCTAGTTGACCAATGAGGAAGAAAAGGATGAGTAAAGCAGTTAAGAAAATAAACCAAGGTCCTTGCACAGAAGCACTTAGCACTGTATGCAGAATTGTTTATTAAAGCAAACACTGATCTTCTAATATCCTTCAGTTAATTTTGAATGCTGATAGTGAGAGATCTCACATTCATAAAAATGACGCATGATCAATTTATTTATGTTTGTTTTGTTCTCTCAAGCTAGTAAGACATTTAATATGTTTAAAATATTGTTATTCTCACGATAACCCTGTGGGAAAGATGAGCAGGAGTTGTTGCCTCCATTTTCACAATTAGGAGTCTGAACACCAAAATAATAAGGTGTGTGCCCAAGGTTATCAAGCTAGGCAGTGGTGGCAGTGTGAAAATCAGATTCCAGGTCTTGGGACTTTTAGGGCTAGTCTCTTATCTGGGTATTTTTGACTTCTAGATGATTTGGGCATCAATAATAATAATTGTATTCATGTGTTATTTACTTATTCTTTCTCATTATGCCTTTTGATTAATCTGCCATGAGGGTGATATAAAGTCTTTATCTACAGAGCTAGTGAACTGTTTCCTACAAAACAATGAAAATTAAGGGTTAAAATATATTTTCTATTCCACCTGAATTTTACATATTTTCACAATTTTTACATCCTCCTTATTATCATAAAAATGAAAAAGGTATGACAAGGAAATAATTATTTCACTTTGACCTTCAAAACATATCTAAAACTAATTTTTAAAAACTACCTGGCATTTCACTGAAAAGAAAAAGCATGGTATTTACTATTATTTTATTCTATGCACACATATCATAGTGATAAATGTATAAAAAAAAATAGGAATGCCAAAATTTATTTTCAACATTTATAGGATTGGATAATTTTCACATGCTTGTAGAGAATTCATTAGCTCACCTTCAATACAATACAGTTGTCATCTGTCCGAATTGCTCCAGCTCTACACATGTAAGTTAAACTGGAATAAGATGGCAGAAAGTTAGTTTTCTCTTGTGTTTTAAAGCTTTAAAAGGAAAATTACTTGCGTTTAAGATTTTATGGGCCAAAACTGGGACAATTACTCTCATTTATTTGAGGGAGGTTTTGACATTGTCTTATCTGAGATTCTGCTAATTTAACAGTCAAAGAAAACTAACTGATATACAGATAGTAAGCCAGATATTAAAAAAAAGTACAAAATTGTTTTTAAATAAATGGCCTAATAGGTGAATAAATTTTGAAGCTAGGTGCTGGGTACCTTAGAGTTCTTTATACTTTTCTCTATATGTTTTTATGTTTTAATTTTTCCATAATAACAAGGAAAAACATTAAAATACAAAGCTAACAAAGTAAGTTTAAAAAGAAGTTGAGACCTGGCTGGTGTAGCTCAGTGGATTGAGCGTGGGCTGGGAACCAAAGGGTCCCAGGTCGATTCCCAGTCAGGGCACATGCCAGGGTTGCGGGCCAGGTCCCCAGTGAGGGCCATGTGAGAGGCAACCATACATTGCTGTTTCTCTCCCTCTCTTTCTCCCTCCCTCCCCTTCTGTCTAAAAATAAATAAATAAAATCTTTAAAAAAAAATCTTTACTTATATTGTAGAGAGTTGAATTCTTTATAGCTATTACCATTATCTTAAGGTTTGTTAACCCATTGATTTTTTAAATCAGTTCCATGACAGGACTACCTTACTAACAAAGAATTAAATACTCAAAAGAATCCAACAAACAAAAAATACAAGTAATATAAAAACATAAAATAAAAACAATTCATAGTTCATGAGTAATTCACTGAAAATTCCTCATTCTTACCAAAATATTAGAGCCACAGCTTCTTAAATGTTGAAACTAAATCATTCATTTAGCACAGAACTCTAAACAGGTGCTCGACTTATCTGTTAATGTACCGATAACTGCACAAGTAGCATGTATTGAAGGTTTACATGAGCCAGGAGTTATGCTAGTAAGAACTTTATGTAACTATCTTATAAACGGTTACATCTCTACAAGGATTTTTTTGTTTGGTTTCTTCTAAAATGAGGAAATTGTGTTCTCTGAAATCATGCCTTGGTTGTCAACAGCAATTAATTCTCACTCCATATTTCTGTATCTTTACATTTTCATGGCTCAATACTTTTGAATATTTAGCATAATGTGTGTCAGTTACTTCTCATCTAATTCTGTGTTATTTCAACTGAAATACAGAAGGGGAATATAATGAAGTAATTTTCTGTGGACAGTCTTAGATGTTACAGAATTCCGGTTCTGCACACTACTGAGTAAATGGAGTAAAATCTCACATACGTTTAATGAAACGTGAGACAACTTCATGACTTTCAAGTTTCAAAATCCTCAAACAAGACGGGGATTGAAACTGAACTAATCAATCTGTCCAAAAATTCTCTAAGATATTGATAAAACCCTATCTTTCTTCCCACACTGTCTTGACTTTTACCATTTTGCTGATGTGAGTTGCATCTCAATAGGCTTATCCCTCTGTAACATCTTCACAAAAATTTGTGGCAACAATTCTCCATCAACCAAAACTAGAAATAAAACAAACAACAAGAATTAAGGAATTCTTTAAATCTACAAAGTTTACAAATTAAATCATGTAGGTGCCACTGAAAGTACCAGCCTACCATTTACCAGGGTCATCGATACCTGGGGGTTTTCAAAAGCTAAAACTGAGAAGCATTTCAGTGCTTGCATTCGAACCTGTAAGAGTAAATGAACAATTTATTTAAATTTTGTAAATACAGATTTTAATGTTTTGTAATCTAAACTCTTCTGAAGAAATAACTATTTAAATCTGCTAGAGTACTAAAGGACTCAAGGGGATAGAAATAAGTTGGTATATCTAAAGATTGCAGTAAATTCAAATTAATTTTGAAGTAATGAAAAAGTAAAAGCAGTAAAGTAGCAACTAAAATTGAACTAGGTAAATCCCAATAAAATTTAAAAGAACACTGTACAAAATACAATGTCGGTAAAGTAAAGGGAACTTAATAACAATTACCAACTGCCTTTTGAGTGGGACATTTCTTCCCAAACTACAAAAAACAGAACTGGAGGAGAAAAAAAAGAGTACTCTTGTAGTTGTATATGGGATGGGGATGAGGGGAAAAAAGGAAACAAAGTTATAACAAAAGTTTGAAAAGGACTAAACTAATTTAACTTTTAACTAAAACATCTATAAATTGTGCTACCATCCCTTAAAACCAGGTCTGGTCTGGTCTGGGATGATACCAAGGGCCCAAACTCTTGGCCACATACAACATATTTTACAATCTGCAGGAGCTCCTATGAAAGCTGTTATTTTTTTAGTCTTTCTGTTCAGTTTTCACCAGATGATCTAATCCTCACTTCCTTGGCTGAGTCCATATATGATATTGTTATGTGGAACCTGGGACTGACAGGACAGGTAGACGAGGTGTAAAGAAACATGTCCCCGACTTGGGCAATACTCCTGTCCTGTGAGCTCTTCACCAAGAGCAAACTTGGGGCATCTGAGGTAGGGACAACATACACAGTCACCAGCTGTAATAAAGCTAAGTACCAAAAGAGCAAACCAGAATCCATATAAATGGAGAGAAGGCAAAATGAAGACTTCTCTGACCTACAGGAAACTCCTGGTATATCCAGCTCTAATGTGACACAATAAGGACAATGTACCAATATCTGCTATAATTTGCTAGTTGAACAACAATGTCTAAAGTTATAGCTAAATGTCTGATAATAGATCATGATGACACTTACCTATATATAAAAGATAGTAAAAAATGTAATTAATAAATCTGAAAACTCTGACTTTTTAACTCAAAATACAAAACGGAATATATTTTATGTTGATATATGAGATGCTTATGTGCTATAAGACTGAGTGAGTCACACTCACTCACAGGCTAAATAAAGGTCTCAAATATGAAATCCAAAGTCTTTCCTGACAAAGCAAGCAATTGCTCCAATATACTTCAAGGCATCGGCTTTGGCACAGACACCTAACTGGAAGAGATTATTAATGATCACAGGTGAAAATCAATAGCAACTCATGCCACAACCATACGCTGAAAAAAAAAAAAAAAAAAACTGGAAAGACAATACTGATCACAATATCTATCAAGGAATAAAATATGTAATTTTCTAGAGCAATAGTCTAGAAATCAAATAAAGTATAAAAATCTGGACATAATGTTTAACATCTTACTTTGTAAGATGCTGAGGTTAGTAGGTGAGCAATATTCTGAACTGCACCATGGTTAAATAAAATTGTTTGATGATCTGGACCCTGTAAGAAGAGAGAATACAGTAATACATTAAAAAGAGCAATGACTCATTTCAATAAAACATTTACTTAAATGTAGAAAACCATATTCAATTCAAGGCAGAATTCTCAGTTACCCTTCCTTCTCTTGCATAAACACATTCCCCAAAAAGGAAGTTAGACACTATTTTTAGTCTTGTAAGGGGCTGCCATATCTTACTTCATCCTAGTTGTGTAAAATTATTGCCTCCTTCCCTCCTCCCAACAAGGAAGGGGACAGAGAAGATATCCTGGTACAGGCCCTTTGCAATTCTTAAATAGACACCACAGCAGCAGAACTATGAATTCTGCATTTCATGTGCACACCCTCACTCACAATGGTAGTCATTCCTACAACTTACAGCTGATGAACTAGTGAGGAGATTTCTAAAACTAAATAATTGCAAGAGGAACTGGAACAGGGACTAACCAATCTCAATATATCAAGCAGTTTGAGTGATGGATGGCAGAAAACACAATACTCCATGACTAAGAAGTGAACATGTTCTGGTTTCTGTTCCTACCCCGTTTCTCTTCTTAAAACTACCACTTCTTAGGGCAGATAGGTACAGAATAGAAAAATTCAGGTATTTTATTTTTCATCAACTTATCAATTTACTGAAGGCCTTTAAAGTGGCAGAAGCTAAAGATTAAAGCAAGGCTTTGAATTTGCCTCAGTTTTTATTCACTGATTTTATGTTCCGCCTGCCCACCCACCACTCAAATAATGAAAAGTCAATTAAAGCCAGGACAGGGTGGCATATCATGCTTATCATTATTATTCAGAAGAGAAAATGTAGCTCTGAAAGGCAGACTACGTGGCTGGGTTACACAGGAAACAAGATACTACTCTGGAAAAAGCTCTCAGACCAATTTCTCCAACCCGCTATTCAGCCAAACAACAACTACTGTAAGGTGCTCATTCCTTCTTAGACCAGAATACCCATCATCTGAAGTGAGATTAGCATTCATACTTCTGAAGAACAAAACAGCCATATTCTATTTTATGAATAATAATCCTCTAAATAATTTATATACTATTAAAAGAGTCCTTTTAAAAAAACTTCAGCAATCTGTCTCTTAATTTCTGTACATTTCTAACTTCTAATTTCTTATTTTTAATCAATACATGGTATTCCATGGTTTACTAAGACAAACCCCATTTACATATGTTAGGTAGTTTCCAATGTCTCACTATCATAAGCAATGTTTTGTTGACTTTTATTAAAGCTGTAACTCAGTGAAAATCGTTAGGGAATGAGGATAAATTCCCACAGTACAATTGCTTGATATATTTATCACTATACATCCATCCAGAATAGTGCAAACTTGCCCTTATACTTGAAAATACTGATATTCTTAGGACACAGGCTGAAAGTGTGCTCTGTCTTCCTACCTCATTCTCATCCACGCACCCACAACTATAATTACAGGTACTACTTATTTACTTGCCATGTGCTGGGCACTGCTCTAAATGCTTTACTTTGAACGGTCTCATTTGAAACACTGGAGAATCTGGCTGATTCATTATAAAGACAGTGGTGGAAGCAAAACAGAGACAGATTCACAGAGATAGCAGGCTGACAGTTCTGGGGAGGGGGCAATGAGGGGATGGCGCGAATAAGAAAAAAGAAAAAAAAAGCTCATGAGCATGGACAACAGTGTGGTGATTACAGAAGGGGAGAAAGGATGGAGGTAAGAGTAGGGTATGGGGGGATAAATAGTAATGGAAAAAATACAATAAAAAATAATAGAAAACAGAAAGGTAGCAGTGGAGATGGTAATGGGGGAGCCAAGGAAAAGAAGGGTCTCTTAAGAATCTGAGCCATTTTTTTCTTACCTAGTAACAAGTAAGTAACTAGAATAAACTGTGAAGATGAGCCTAAATTAGCCTTGGCTGGCATGTTAGAATACTAAAATTTTTTTGCCTTCCTTAAAAATTTCAACATTCCAATTTAAATACTGGCAGTGTTTGTAGAATAGCTAAGTAGGCAGGAGGGTGTTGCCTCCGCCCCTTGCACATCATTGTTCTTCTACCTCTTTATTCAGCCAATCTGTTCCCCTGCTTTGAGATGACCTGATATTAACAGATTTTTAATATTCGTCAAGACATTTTATACATATACAAATACATAAGTATATTCTTCCCATTTTAACTGAAATGGTAGAATACTATATATATTTATATATACCATACATATTTATACATATAGTACTATATAAGTTATATATATTGCCCTATACCTTTTTTTCTTTCATTTTTTGAATAATGTATATCAGAGATCATTCATATCAGCACATAAAGAGCTTTCTCACTTTTTTCATTTTTTGGGGGGGGCCTTATTCCATTGTATGAATGCCCCATACTTTAGTACTCTGTAGTCAGACATTTAGATTGTTTTCAGTATTTTACTATTACAAACATCATGCCGATGAATATCCATGCGCATGATACTTCCCTTCGCCCCAACAGCTAGAGCACTTATAGAATATCTTTACTGATGGAGTTATGTTTACAAATGATGACAAGATCAAGCACAATGCAATGCTCTGAACAAAACTGTTCCCCACTGCTAACAAGATGAACTATACTTTTTTAACCCCGCAAATTCTTTGCCCCAAAGATTGTAGCAAATATTTTTTACAAAAGCTCTATCTCCTCTCTGTGGCCTCACACAGGATTGTGTAAAAACAACTGCAAGGAAGGAACTGTGGCTGCACCAACTAGAAAGGAGGAACCATTGTTTGATTCTTTCCAAGTCTCTCTAATCTCTCCAAATCAACCTGCATGAACCTAGGGTTATGAAGGCAGCACTCACAGGGAATGAGGCATATAAGCCCTCATGATCTTAAACGCCAAAAGATAGGTGTCAGAAATTTGAGTAACTGCTTAAGAAGTTCTAAATTTGACAATTTAGAAGTTAGAAATCCATTTAATATTATTACTAGCCTTTTTTGCTTCTTAATAAATCAGGGAGAGAAAATTTCAAAGATATAATTATGATTAGCTTATCACACTAACACTTTAGTAATCTTTCCTCTTTTTCTGTCTCCTCTCCCCAAACTATATAAATTTATTTAATATTGATACCAGTATATGTAAATTCATGAATGAATCTTAAAATTCTATTATGAATCTTATATGTAAACTGAACACTCAGCTGGTGTAGCTCAGTGGATTGAGCACAGGCTGGGAACCAGAGGGTCCCGGTTCGATTCCCAGTCGGGGCACATGCCTGGGTTGCAGGCCAGGTCCCCAGTGAGGGCCATGTGAGAGGCAACCATACATTGCTGTTTCTCCCTCTCTTTCTCCCTCCCTTCTCCTCTCTCTAAAAATAAATAAATAAAATCTTTAAAATAAAATAAATAAAAATAAACTGAACAAAAAGAAAATAACATGTTTTTATAATAATGATAATACAGAAATCATCAGATCAGTTGTTTTCAAAGATACATATTATTAGTATCTCAGTAGAGAAATTAATATTGTATTTTAGGTTATTTCTATTGTCCCTGGGTTTATAAATGCTATAATGTTTCCTGAGGTCTAGTTATATCTCAGCATACTTGCATTTGTTCATTTAATTACAGTGGCAAATGTTCCTATCAGGCTAAAAGCAAGCTGAGTTAAGATGAATTTCTGTTATCTTTAGTTCTATTAGTGGCATAAGGGTGCCTCTAAATTCCTGCTCAGCATAGGTTTCTCTCTAGCACAAGAACTTGTGATTTAGTGCTATTCTCTAATCTGTGATTTCAGCTAAAACAGCACTCACGAGTTTCAGATGAGCAAGCCTAGAAGTGGTGAGAAGTTTCTAATGAATAATTCTAAAAGCGATTTGGGTAACTTCAGGAATGGGATTTTTCAAACTTCTCATAATTTAACATAATTTGACATGTAGTAGTTATATACATCCAGGTCCAATTTTCAGTGCCCTTTTGGGATTACTGTAGTTATAACTAGTAGATGCTATGTTCTCAAGCACTCGGGTATAGATGCTCAAAGATTTTTAATGATGCATAGAGTTCTGGAGTATCCTTTTCTACCTTCCAGTGCTGACTACAAGACATCATTTCATTGTTGGAAGATTCTAGACCCTGTTAAGTTTACCTCATTTTCAGTAAATGAATTATAACAAAAATGACGTTTCCTCAAAGTCTTTCTTTGCCCACCCCAAAAGATTAAGGGATCATTTGACATCCCCAGTCCTGTGAGTCAGAGCAACCTGAGAGGAGAAACCTGAAAGATTTTTGTCAAAAATCTTAAATTCCAAATGCCTCAAACAGAATTATGTAGGCTGTGATATTCCTCTAAAATCTGAGAAGCGGTTTAAACATTTAAATTATAATCAATAGATAATTTTTCTGGAACAAAATTATTTAATTTTCATATATCTGAGAAACTGTTCTAAAATGTGATCTGTGATATTCCTAGTTTAGTAAATACGTGTTCACTTCTCTTTCCCTTCTTTCTTATAGTTCCTCAAACTCCTCATTTTGTATTTGGATTCTAAATGATAGGTGAGTAATGTCTTGAACAACTTACAGAATCTTCAGATGATAAACTATTTGGTTAGAAGTTAGCAAATGTGTAGAAATTATGAAAGGTCTTAAATAATCACCCACTGTTAGCAAAAGAATAAGAAGTGTAAACTATGGAGCAGAATACACCTTAGCGCCTCAGAGCACTCTTCAGGTTGGGCCCGGGCCCTTTTAACAACAGAAATGTCCTCAACAAAGAGCAGAAGAATCTCTCAGTTCCCCTTGTACAGGATCACTTAAAATAGTTTCCAACAGTGTGGAAACTGAGAGGGTGGGAAAACCCTCACAACACTGCTGGCAGGAGTATAAAATGGTACAACCTCTGCACGAGACAAAACATGGTCCAGTTACAAACGCACACTCTCTTACTCAGCAATTCCACTTCTTATACAGTATCTTACATACAAGGTATTTGTTGCAGCATTGTTTTGTAATAATATAAGACAAGAAACAAGCTAAATGTCCAACAACAGAGGACTGGTTAAATAAATTATTGCACATCTATACAGTAAAATATTATATGGCTGTTTATAAAAAATGAATGAGGAAGCTCCTTATATACTGATATGCAATAGCCTTCAAAATGTGTTAAGTCAAAAATGCAAGGTGCAGAAAGTATATATGGTATACTTTATGTCAAAAAAGGGGGAAGAGATATATACGTACGTCTGCTTATATGTATAGATTATCTCTGACAGGATACACGGAGAAGGCACATTTCCTGAAGGCATACAAAGTTTTACGTTACAGAGAATATTTACTCTGGTTCTTACTTTACAGCAGTGTGAGAAGATCTGACAGATGTACTCCTGGGTGTAGCGGGACCTGCTGAGCAGCGCCATGAGGTGTGGTATCACCGTAGCATCCTGGAGTTGAAGGAAGGAGAGCACAGCAACAAGGAACTTAGACACTGTGGAGTACATCTAACACACTAATTTCCATGAGCAGGTACTTTGCAAGCCTCTTAATGACAGTAAATCAAGTCTGCTGAAGGAACATAGGAAAACAAAAGCAACATGGCCATCAAAACTGTCTGGGCAAAGAAAAACGGGAAGGGCTTTAATATTCAACCTTGAGAAGAACAGAAAATTCTCAATTTCTTTCCCATAAATAGCCTACATCCCCACAATAAAAAATCATTTTAGTAAGACTTGACAGAAATCTGTTCTGAAACCAAATGTGAGGTAACTAGTAAGATATATAATAATAGATAGCTTCTAGGGAGGAATTAGTGTATAAAAATAAAACTTGGCAGTTATGATCTCTGAGACGTTATGATAAGTATCAGTAATCAGTAACAATCTCTCATAATGACTATGGTTAGCTAATTTCAACCTTCACAATAGCAACTTCTCCCTGATAGCATACTTTTACCTACCGTTGACACTTCACAACATACATGACGGTACAGAAGAAAAGAAGAATCCACCCAACCTGCTGCAAGTTTCTCAAGAATCCCTTTTCTTTTCTCAGAATGCAAAAGAAATGAAAAGTTGAAAGGATATTGGAAATGAACCAGAGATGGACAGGAGACTACGCTCAGGCATCCTTACCAATGCTGTCAAGGGTCCGAGAGCTATGCTTCTCAAGTATGATGTGTATGCAAATTCCAAGAAGATACTTTTTGTGTGCACATTATGACTCTGTAGGTTTGGAGTAGGACCTAAGACCATGCATTATAACTAGCTCCCAAATGAGGCCAATGTGGCTGGTCCATAGATGACACTTTGACAAAAGAAAACAGAAGGCAGTTCTGGCTGGTGTGGCTCAGTGGATCGAGTGCTGGCCTGCGAACCAAAGGGGCTGGTTTGATTCCCAGTCTCAGGCACATGCCTGGGTTGTGGGCCAGATCCTCAGTAGGAGGTGCTTGAGAGGCAACAACACATGGACGTTTCCCTTCTCTTTCTCCCTCCACCCTCTCTCTAAAAATAAATAAATAAAATATTTTTAAAAAATAAAAGAAAACAGAAGGCAAGGATGAAAGCTTAAAATAACAACACTGTTGGGCCCTGGCTGGTGTAGCTCAGTGGATTGAGCACGGGCTGGGAACCAAGCGGTCCCGGTTCGATTCCCAGTCAGGGCACATGCCTGGGTTGCGGGCCAGGTCCCCATGAGGGCCATGTGAGAGGCAACTATACATTGCTGTTTCTCTCCCTCTCTTTCTCCCTCCCTTCCCCTCTCTCTAAAAAATAAAATCTTAAAAAAAAAAAAAATAACAACACTGTTGGGATGAACAAGGTTTGGGGTTTCTCTAGAAAGAAGAGAATGCCCAAGATATATAAAAACTAAGCAGAAAAAGAGAAGGTTGTTGATTCCCACATAGAATCTTCCCCCTGTCCTTGTTAGTATAATTCTCTGTGTTGCCACAAGCAGTTTAAAAACAAAGAAAAACTTAGAAAACTTCAAAGAAAGTCAGATACTAAATGCACAGAAAGAAGAGAAAGAGTGCCCTGACTGGTGTGGTTCAGTGGATTGGACATCATCCCACGAACCAAGAGGTCACCAGTTCAATTCCCCATCAGGACACATGGCTGCATTATGGGCCAGGTCCCTGGTTGGGGGTGTGCAAGAGGCAATCAATCGACAATTCTCCTTCTCTTTCTCCCTCCTTTCCCCCTCTCTAAAAATAAATAAAGTCTTTTTTAAAAAAGAAAGCAAAGGAAGAGAGAATATAGGGGCTGGAAGCAGAAGACAGGGATGTAGGTGGCAGCTAAGATAGATCAGGCAATCTAGAGGAAGATATAAAAAAGCCTCTATTAGACTCCTAAAACCACTTCCACCTCCTTCCTTTCCTCCATTGCACTCTTACATCTCAGTTTTCCTGTTATAACAACCCCTATCCCATTCTTCACACCTGGCCCACTTTCTGCTCATTCTGTTATATATCTACAGTTTATAGTTGAGTAACTAGGAAAAGATATAGTTACATATCTTTTTATAGTTACATATATCTTTTTAAATAGTTATAATTTGCCCATTGGATAAATGGAATTTCAAACTAGACGTCCTGCCCCTTTCCATTTCAACTGCTGTCTTCAGTTTGGTGTCTGAGTACCACGCAGCTGGCCTCTTCACTATCCAGCTCACAGATGGTAGAAGACACTACTCTCTGTCATTATTCTACCCAACACTTTGCATGGATTCTCCGTTGTCTCTGAGGCATAAAATTGAGATGCTTCACCCTGGCAGGGTTGCTCAGTTGGTTGGAGCGTAAGCCCCTGCACCAAAAGGTTGTGGGTTTGATCTCTGGTCAGGGCACATACCTAGGTCGAGGGTTTGATCCCTGGTTGGGGTGTGTATGGGAGGCTACCAATCAATGTTTCGCTCTCACTCATTCTCTCCCCCACCCCCTCCTCTTGCTCTAAAATCAATAAACATATCCTTCAGTGAGGATTTAAAAAAAAAAAGGAAAAAAATTGAGATGTTTCATAATTTACATGTTCTTATTGTGAAAGTCACTCAATGTCCACGAGTCTTAATTTTTCTCATGTAAAAAAGTTAAGCTGGCGTCAACCAGAGTCTTCTAAGTTATACACCATGATTTGTAAGTTATGAAATCAGTTTAGAGTGTGAGGAGGAATAAGTTAAAATGGCTGGCCAGGATAAATTTCTCCCTCTATTAATGGGTTGGGGGTTTAGAGGAAACTTCTAGGGAGAGACTTTCAATCTCATGGCACACATAAACTAACCACTAAAATTGTGCAGCACACCCCCAAAAATATTCACACCAGATGGCTACTGTTGTGTTGGCTGTCATTTTTTTATTTGACAATCTAAGGAAGCAGAGGTCAGTGCCCCTATGAAACAGCCAGGCATTGCATGTTTTAAAAATTCTTGAAGAACATCAATGTGCCTCTTGCGGCACATAGGCTGAAAACCCTGCTCTAGGGTAAAGACCAGTTCAACCTCTTTTAAACAAGACAATAGGAACTTAGGAAGATGAACTGATATTTACTAGGAGAGTTCTGTGGAATGCTTTGAGAAGAATGCTTCCAATTTATGACTGCTTACAGTACCAGTGGTTCTCAAAGAGTGGTCCAAGGACCAGCAACATCTAAGCTACCTGAAAACTTGTTAGAAATCCAAATTCTCAGGCTCCACCCCAGACTTAGTGAATCAGAAACTCTACAGGTAAGGTCCCTATGCTTAACAAGCCCTCCAGATAATTCTGGTGCATTTTCCAGTTTGAGAACCACTGTAGTAAATGATTTACAGATTTATGAGGAGTGGCTCCCTGAGAATGTCACACAAATCCCTGAGGTATAAAATTAAGATGTTGCATCATGTAGAGCCTCCCTGCTGTATGAGGTGACTCACAAACCTCCCTTACAATACTCAAGTATCATTACCAGCCAGAGGAACATGTGTCTGATGTGGGAATCACGGATTATGAAGCCACATGACATGTCCTCTCTTCCTAATCATTTCCCTCTGCCTCTTGATTCCTTATGTTCTTGAAATATTGGTAAAGCATGATTCTGGGCAAGATCTCTGATTCGTATGTGTCTGATTTGACATTCTGATGCTTTGTGTTAGAGAATAAAAATCAGCATTTTCTAAAAATGAAAAAGGATATAATGGAAATCAGAGGGCATCACATTTATGGAATTGTTTTGTGAAGACTGCCTCAGGATTCTCACTCACATTCTCACTCTCTATCTCATACCCAAATTCACAATATGCACAGTGTGGTAATGGAAAATACATTTCTTACTGTGGATTGTGGATAAGAGTATGTAAAAAATATTGGTCTGGACAATTTTCATTAAGAAAGCCCCAAGTTATCAACAGATAAAAAACACTCTCCCCTCAATAAACCCTGAGGTTTGTGAAAACTACTGAATGATTCCAAAGATCTTTGGATTCTCTCACATACGATTCTAGCCTTGCAAGTGAGCCTCTTGCAAACTGATTCTGCTGCATCTCTCCACCTGAAGCTGATACTCATGCCCTGCCTGCATCAGACTATCCTGCCCACCGTCCTGCATATTCTCTGACGCAGACCTTTCTTAGACTGGGCTCTTTACTCTCTTAATCTTATCCATTATTCAAGACCCAGGTCAAATTCCAGCTTCTCTATAAAGTTTTTCTCTCTTGGATTTAGCCAAGAGTGAAGAGAACTCCCTATCACTCACTGAGCATTAAATAAATTGCCTTAACTTGTATCTATTAAGAGATCAAAATGGGCTTTTTTTTTTAAGAAAGCTTCTAAATTCTTCAAGTTCTGAGACTGTCTTTCACTTCTTTACAAAGCCTAGATCATTTGACATCTGCAAAGTAGCAAGAACTCAGGTACTTCTTGAGATTTTTTTATAACGTAACATGGTTGAGCCTTGCGATGCTAAGTAAATTAGAAGTAAGATGTTAGTGAAATGCGACAGATGATTCAAAAACAACTAAACTCACTGTATACAATAACTCCTCTGGAGTGACAGGACTGGTGAAGATGGTGCGCAGGCAACGGAGGCAAGCTTCAATGAACTTCAGGTCTGGGGACAACAGTCCTATTAATAGAAAATAGATTTAAGACTCATCTTTTCAACACGTTTTAAAAGTGCAAACTGATTCTAAGTTTTACTTGTATAAAAGTGACTTCCCTACATACCTTGTAGTAAGGCAGGGATAATATGGCAATCTAGTAGAGACTTGACGTTGTTTTCAGTACCCATAGCAAGACTTCCCAATACCACTGCACATTCAGTTTTCAGCTCTGTACTTGAGGTTTCTTGCTGAAGCAAGTACAACAATCTAAAAAGAATGAACTTGATAAACAGAAGAGACTAAAAAACTTAAAAGTGAATTAGCTGAAAGTAATGTGACAGAAAAAGGCTACCAATACACTGTACATACTAAAAATATGGTTGATAAGGTTAAAAAAGGTAGGATAGGAAATGGTCATTTGTTTTACCAGCTGCTCCTTTAATAAAGAAATATCTGGGAAAAATCTAAAAGAGATTTTTCTTCATTTTGAGCAAAAGAACTATCATATATTCTCAAGAGTTTATCAGAACTATATATCTGAAAGTTGTCCAAAGTGTTCTCTGTAGAAACAGCAACATCACAAGTCCATGTTATCTGCCACTTCAGAATATGAAGACAACCAATGCCAAGTGCTGCTGGGCCTTCCATTCAGACTAGAAATGGACCTTAAACAACCAGAGCTGTAGTTCAGAGATCACAGAGGGCTAGTCTAGAGGAACTACTATTCAGAGTCCTTGTGCAGCTCTTCAAGCAAGGGAAGCTCTCTTGTTTCTCCAATTCTCCCATTTGGGGAATCAGGGGATTCTCCCATTTCCATTCCAGCCCAGCCCAGCCTGACAAATAACGACTCTCCAAATTCTAATCATCCACCACTTATGACTACCTCTCTTATTCTAAGACAGAATCTCATGCTTCCTAAAGCATATTTATATAATGAATACTAATTCCCTAAAAAAGGCTACTGACTGCTTTATGGTTACCAAAGCATATATTTGAAGTTGGTTATGATAAAAATAATACAACCATTAATCCCATAACAAAAGATAAAAAAGAACAGAAAACCCCCCAAAACATTTAAAAATTCTAAATGAACACTTATAGCAACTGCACATAAAACTTAGTTCTGCGTAGCAAAGGCAAATAGAAAGTTATACAACTATCATTATCCACCAAAAGGAAGCTTATTAGGTCATCAGAAGAAATAAAACTTTCTGTTAACGTAAAAAACAGCAAATTTTATTAGAAATCAAATAAAGAAAAGCAGAATAAAAAACCAACGAAGTCTCTCTCTCTCTCTCTCTTTTAACTTACAAAAAGAGTTTGAGAAACCTGAAAAATTGTTATCTGATCATACAAAAACTGCCAGGGCTCTGAGTAGACAGGGAAGAATGAATTAGGCTGGTGTGACACATTCTTTTACTGCAGAGTCAATGATCTTGAATTTCCAAAAAGCATTCACACATTCACTTCATAGTCCATTCTCTGGTACTTTGACTCGTTTTGTTTCTTACAAATGCTTCATGAAACTCATGAAATTTGAGGCTTTCCAAAAATAGGATAGGCAATCAGGAAAAAGATCATTCTTATGGTTGAGAATGAGAAATATATTAGAATCAGTATGAACAGCAGAGAAGGAAATGATACAAAACATACCTTGGAACAGCTCCTAAAACAATGAGGTTGGCTTTCTGCTTGTTGTTTCCAATTACAGCATTTTTCATGTCTCTGAATTCAGGGGAAGAGAAAAGGTAAGATATGTTGAGACATCACAAAAAAAAATCAAAGATCGATCAATCCCCCTTATCTTTATTATGTAACATCTTGGATTGGCAAGTACAGAAGTCACTGACAAAGTCAAAGCACTGACCCTTTTCCCCCTGGAACGCCAAAGAGGAGGGAGTGAACCTGAGGACGTAAAACAGGTAGTGGAGTGGGGGAAGTGGGAAATATCCTGAGTACTGGGCAAACGACACCCAATGAAAACAAAACAAAACTGAGTTTTTTAAAAAAGGCCACTGAACTTTTGAATATAAAGAAATATATACCACATTCTCACTCACAGATCTGGGAGTACAAAGTAAAAGCAACCAGCCTCCAGAACGTATCTGACCTTGTCTCAAGGAGAATGACTTTGTTCACTCTTTTTTGTGATTTCTTATGGACTGAGTATTTCTTATGATTCTATTTTATCTCCTTTACTGTTTTATTAGCTGTACCTTTTGGGGATTTTTAGTGTTTGTCTTACAATTTACAATGTGCATGTTTCAACAATCTTCAAGGGATATCATCGCCATTTCATGGGTACTGTAAGGGCACTGCAAGTATAATACTTCCATCTCCCCGTCCGTTCTTTGTGCTGCTACTACACATTTTATTTTTAAATTAATTAGAAACAACATAATATATTGTTATTATGCTGGCTTAAGCAGCCAACTGTCTTTTAAGAAGATTTAAATTTTTAAAAAATCTTTGATATTTCTTTCATATTCACCAGCAATTTTTATTCTAGCTATACTCAAATCTTTACTTCACCAGGAATAAAACTTTGTTAATAGAGTATCTCTATCAATGACCAATTGGTTCACAAACCCAGCTGGTTTCAAAGGACAGGTAGGGGAAAAAATAGCTCAAATAAACCTAGTACTACTAGTAAAATGTTTAGTGAAAAATAATACATTTAATAAATTTTTAAAAATTCCCTAATCGGTCAGTAGTCCTATCTTAATATAAAACACTGGAACATTACGTGAGCTCCATAGCAGTGGTTCTCAAAGTGGGAAAGAGGGCAGTACAGCTCCCTAGGGACACTTCAAAAGTTTATGAGTTGTCTGGAAATTTCTGGTCATGGTTTTACAAATAGAAAGCATATTTTTCAGTTTTTTAAAAAATTATAATTTCCAATACTATACCTGCCCTGTAAATAAAAGAAGTGTACACTCTTTGTTAAGAGTTACTTCATTTGGCCCTGGCTGGTGTGGCTCAGTGGATTGAGCGCAGGCTGGGAACCAATGGGTCCCGGTTCGATTCCCAGTCGGGGCACATGCCTGGGTTGCGGGCCAGGTCCCCGTGAGGGCCCTGTGAGAGGCAACCATACATTGCTGTTTCTCTTCCTCTCTGTCTTCCTCCCTTCCCCTCTCTCTAAAAATAAAAAAATAAAAATAAAATCTTAAAAAAAAAAAATGGTTGAATTAATTATTTAAAAAAAAAGTTACTTCATTTGGAAAATCAGATCACTAGCACAGCGGCACTCCTGGTTCATGAGTCATCAATACCACATGCCTACATTAGCCCACATCCGTAGCCCCTGCATTTACACTACTTCATTAAGTTTTCTAATATTTAGAAACACCTAAGCATTTATATATTGAAACATTATAAATTAGCTTCTTTTTTATTTTTCCTTTATATTATAAGGAGGGAAGGCATTATTTTTAGAGTTATGTATGTGAGTAGGTTATATTATTATGGATTTAATTTCAGCATACTAAAGGGGATGTTACAAAATATTTATAAGGGGAAGTTAGGTCTGATAGCACAAGGCCATTGCTATAGAACCTCAAAGTTCTTAACTCACCCATTTCTTTCTAACCCAAACTAAGCTCCCCTAGATACTTGACCAACAACTATTTTGACTTCCCCTCTTTGAGGTAGCAGAACTCTACAATATATAACAATTTTTTGCTAACATGAGAATCCTAAAAGAATTCTACAGTAGGCAAACCACAATCTTGTAGAAAAGCAGGGTAGGAAACACAGGGAGAAAAAGTTACTTTAAAAAAAATCAACAAGTAGCCTGGCTGGTATAGCTCAGTGGATTGAGCATGGGCTTGTGAAGCAAAGGGTCATTGGTTCGATTCTCAGTCGGGGCACATACCTGGGTTGCAGGCCAGGTCCCCATTGGGGGACTCATGAGAGGCAAACACACTTTGATGTTTCTTTCCCTCTCTTTCTCCCCTCCCCTTCCCTCTAAAAATATATAAATAAATTCTTTTTAAAAAATCAGTAAGTAATTGTTACAGTCACTATGTATTTACAAAACCAATGAAATTCGATGGCATTAAAAGCCCTGGTAACAATTATATCCTTCTGCTCAATTACCTTCTTAGATTATTGCAGAAAAACACTACTATGGCATAGTGCTCTGCTAAAAGCTTATTCTTACAAGTTTGAAATAGCATTTGCACAAGTCTTGAGGCAAACACTGCACACCTGCCTAGTCTTCTTCCATTAGCTCAGTGCCTGAGGTTCTATTTTTCAGGGTCTGATCTCTCTCTGTAAACTATTCATCAGATCTTCCATAGGGTTCACATGGGATAGTAGGAGTACTTTTAGTTTATGGGTACTAAATTGAATGAACTTACCAAGGTTTTTACTAAGTTCTGATACATGATTTTAAAATTACATGATATCAAAGCCTCATTTAGCAAAGCATAGTTGTGGCAGACTGTACATCTTTGCTCCTGCCTCCTTACATAGAGACTTAGACTTTGCAATCATCAGCTTATAGACCCTAACCTAGCAGTTTGCCATTTACTCTCAATCTTACTCCCTTCTCTTAATATGTTCTGCCTATACCAGTGCAGCACATTCATTTGTCCAGCAGCTATCTATTGAGGGTCTCTTTTGTGCCAGGTTCCATTATGGATGTTCTCTCTATTCTAGAACTCCCAACCATAACATTTCCCCAGATTTCTCCCTATTCTTGCAAACTAAGGAGAAATGAGGTATTCCCACATTACCATATAAACATATTTTAAATATCTGAAACTATGTCAGAGTAAATATTTTTATAGATAAAAGCAAACAATAACCCTCCCAAGACCAATTGTCCAGTTCTCTTAATAGTTTGCAAAAAAGACATGAAGGAGCCAGCTGGTAGTTACAGAATAAATCTAGACTAAAGAGAACACAATTAATAAGATGGACTAATGTCTAAAGAAAGCAATTCTTGCCCTGGCTCTAATAAGTAAAATATGTCTATGCTAGATAAGGAAAAATAGATTTTAATGCCCAGTAAATAAATTCTATTCTGCTACTACTATAAAGGGATACTGTAAGATCATTTCTATAAAAGAGTTAAAACCAAAAAAAGATGATAATTATCACATATACCCATCTTCAGCAGTTCTAAGTGCAGTATAGGGTTCCATTTCAGAGCCAACCAGATGCAGGTCCTTGTTACCAGATTATAGCTATTCTCCCATCTCTTTATCCCCTTCCTCATACCTTTATACCTGTCCCAGGCTAACTACTCATTTTCCAGGTCTGAACATTGATGTCATGGCACTTCCTCCTAGAAGCATGCCCCAACAACTCCAAGGTCTGGGTTAGGTGCTCCTCCCCGGTGCCTTCTATCATAGCACACTAATTACTTCATGAGGACAGAAATCTGTCTTGAGAGGCAACAAAGCCAGCCCGACCTGGAGCTATCAGAGAAGTTACTATCAGTGGATCATAAAATGTGTCATACAGAAATCCAAATTTTTGTAAAATGCAAACTCACAACTATTATCCAAGATGGAAGCACAGCTAAACTATGCAAGATTTATATACTTCTTAGAAGTTTACAAAGCATTCTGTATTTATTCAAAATAAATTATTTTATTTAATATTCATCACAACCTTGAGTAAGATTATACTTTACAGATGAGGAAGTTAGACTCAGCATTAGTGGCTTTTCTCAGAGCTCCATACTTAATGAGAGAGCTGGTCTCAACCCATATTTTTTATGCCAAGTATTATTTCTACTACCTCTGGTATATCAGGCATTTAGAACAACTTCATTAAAAAAAAAAAAAAAAAAGAATTCAGGAAATAGGTTCCCCTTTTTCCTCCTGCGTTTCAATTTTACATTTTTATACAAAATAAGAGTATTTCTAACTTTCAGTAAAAGACATACTTTTCCCACTAAATCAGAGAAATAGAATCTCACGTCTACCACCCTTTAACGTTGGGGGGAATGCCCCACTTATGTACCACTGCAATTCAACGACTAGTTTGAGCTCACCACGTGCTACCCTCTACGAAGGGTACAAAAGCATCATGTAATGGGATGCCTGATCTAAAGAGTCTCTCCTTGGAGAGACCAAAATAACACTAACAATGTAGGGCTGTATTATAAATTGAGCGCTTACAAGGCCGAGGAAAGTAGACAAAAAGGACAAGCTTAACAGGTTTTGAGACAATGGTGAGAACTAAGATGCATCTAAGAAAATGGCGAAGATTTGGACAAATGGATGCGGAAAGCAAAAAGAAAAGCCATTCATAGAAGACCACACTGAAAATAAAAATGGCATATTTCTGGGGCAGTACCAGGAGCCTGGATTGAAAAGAGTGTCCCCTTTAAGATGGCACGGAACATAAAATTAGAAAAGTGATAGGGAGAACAGACAAACTAACGGGAGGTAGACGAAGGAGCAATCGTGTTTTTGATCAGAAAACAAGCATGAAGAACGCAATAACTAAGGAAGATAAGCTGAATGTGGAATGGATTAGAATGCAGATAATACTAAAGTCAAGAGAGACAATGGCTAATGCCCTTCCTTTGTGGTCCCAAGACTCCCTGCACTTATCATTATCATAACATTCACTAATCAAACTATGGTGGACTGTCTCTTTAGCTATCTGTCTCTTCCAGAGCAGTGAGTACATTATTCATCCCTATAAATTCCCACATTAGCATGATGCCCGCACCTGATAGGCACTCAACAAATGTTTGCTGAAGGAATTAGTCAGTCTATCCAGGTATCTGGTTCTGTGACACTGGTTAGGGTGGCAACCATAGGAATCATTAATGCAAAGGACCTTTGAGGAAGCATTTAACAAGGTGAGTTGAAGGTGCAGGAAATGTGTTATGTGACATATCTGGAGTGACTACTTCAAGTCTGGGTGCCTGGATGCAGAGAACACTACAAAGTTTGGAGAATAAATCCCTCGGCAAGACAAGGATCTCTCTTAATTTTGGACACACTGAATTATCTCTGAGGTGAGGTAAGAATATCCAGATAGAAATGCTAACAAGCCTTAGGGATATCCCATTCTTTGAGGACTGGAAAAGAGGAGACATGCATTTGTCGGGGAACATTTTTTTAAAGCTAAAATCTAGCTAGAATCTTACACCTGCCCACTAATATGTGAGGGACCCCCCCAAAAAACCAGAATTATCTGTTGGAGGGCAGGCCCCTTGTAGTACCAGCTTCCACTGCTAGGTGAGTGTTCCAGGAACTCATCTGTATTAGTATACCAGCTGGAGTTGTGTTATGAGAGGCTGTATTCGGCTTCGGTGAATTTCTTTTTTAAGATTCTCTCAACAAATGTGCCTATTTCATGATGGGGATTTACGAGCATACTTGCCGATACTGCACTGAGTGTTCAGCAGTTTTTGACCAAAATACGGCATAATCCCTGTGCCCCATCCTCCCTATTCACCCAATCTTGCCCTGAGTGACTGTTTTTGTTTCACCTGATGAAAAAAGTCCTCAAAGGGAAATGTTTTGCTGATGTGGAAGAGGAGGTGAAATAAAAATTAGCAGAAGCACTAAAAGGCATCAAAATCAGATGAGTTCAAAAACTGTTTTGAGCAATGGAAACGTCTCAATAGGTATACTGCATCAAGTGGAGAGTGTTTTGAAGGTGACTGAAGTTTAAACATGTAAGAATAAATAAATGCACAATTTTTAGTAAACATATTCCACTTTGGGGGTGGTTTCCCCTTGTATATGAACCCAGGAGGCACCTAATTTTATGTGGAAGCTAACCTTTCTGCTTTCTTTCTTTGCTCTGAAAGAGATTAAGCATGGCGAAGAGAAAGGACTCAGAGAGCAAAACAATATATACAGTGCCTGCAACAGCATATGTCTAAATTAAGAGTATAATGATGGTGATCAAAACCAAGAGAGAAAGTAAATGTTGCACAGTGCCATTAAAACAGTAGCAAAAGTAAGAAAAGAATTAAGATCTAGATCTGTAGGAGAAACATAGTTTCAGTCAATCAGGTATAAGCATATTTATTCCTAAACAATCAAAATAGCGTAAGTTTTACATGAAAACCTACTATTATCTAAAAAGAGAAAATTACTGAAGATGGGAACCTGTAGCTAAAAGATCCATTACATCACTTTCACTTTGAATCAGTATTATTTTCTGCTTACCTGAAGAAGCTCTTATTTGGAATACTGTACATTCATTCTTGGTCTAATAGGTGTCAAGTAGCCAAAATACTGAAAACTACCATCTAAGTATAAATAAAGTCTGACCTACTTATGAAAACTTACTATTCATTACGACATCCATAAAATAAGGAAAAAATACACATTTGTGACTAGCTAGAATAAGGCAATGTGGTAAATAAAAAAATTACTAAATTATTAGGACTTGACAAATTACAAACATAGTCATTGCTCTGGCCCTTTAATTGTAATTATTATAATGTTATTTTTGGAGAATATAATATCCAACCATCCGAGTACAGTAAGTTTTCTATTATCCAGCATGGTTAGGAAATGAGATATAGTCATATTCCAATTAAAGTTACTATTTCCATATGTGAACTGCCGATTTTAAAAGAACCTGATAATGATGATTAATAGATCATCAAAAATAAGTAACACAGATGATCAAAAATAACTAGAGTTATGTTTAACATAAAGCTTTAATCCAAGAGGCACTTGAGAAATTTATAGTGAACTTCAACTCAACTTGGCCATTTATTGTGCACCTACTATATGTATAAATTGAACAGAACTGAGAATTGGCAGTAATTTATTTCATTCTTATAAACAAATTACCCTATGGTGTAGATTTTTGGAATGTATGTAGTGTCAGATATAGTTGCAATTTGTATAATACCTGCTCAGGAATTAGGAGTTATTGTATTTTACTCTTTATTTTACCAATATATGATTATAAAGCACCTGATATTCTCCAATAATGAGTGACATTTAATAATTGCATTTAAATGCCAAAATAATAATAAATAATTTGAATACATGTAATCATTCCAAAGAACATCAAAAGTGTATTACAGCATTGTGGAATAATATGACTATAAATATATTATATATACCAAATGTGTTATATAGAATTATATATAGTTAAGTGGTTTAGAAATATGAAAAGATATATGCACATTTACAAATACCCAGATATTCTAGATATCAAAGTTAATTCTACATATACAAACAGCTTATCTAACTTTATGTAAAAACTATGTCAATCAGATCTAGTAATTTCTGAAGAATCTTGCCAGCCTTTAAATCATAATCCTCTGACTGAACTGTCTCAGAATACACGGTTGGAAACAAGTAAGACTCAGAATCACTCCATTTCATTTGGTATTAAAGTCACCTTTGTTTATTTTTACCTATAATACTTTTTAAAAGTAACTGATTAAAAAGTATTACAGGGAATAAATATATGTAAATACATATGTATATATTTCTTTATGAGGATATTTGTTTTGAATTATTCTAAAACTTACCCTTTAATTTAAAATTTCTTAAAAACCAAAGGCTTAATTTTATGGGAGCTTGTATCTTCAGCTCATGTAAGAAAATGGAACCTCCCTGTATCATACTGAAACCAGAGGTATATAATTTCCTGGAAAGTCAAGTAATCACTACTAAAATAGCCTTATTTGATCAGTACATTAAAATATACTTCAAAAGACACTTTTTAGAAATGGCCAGTTGGTGAAAACTACAGAAAATTCTATAGTATCCACAACTGTCCGCCTGAGTTTACCAGAGAGATCTGGTCTAATTTTCTGTTTCTGGTTCTACTACCTACTCACTAGGCAAAATGGTCCTTTTATGATGTTATCTACAAAGACGTTCCCTTATTTTTGGTTAAGGCTATGTGCCTGTAACTCAACTGAACAGATTAGTTATAGACCGTAATGAAAACTCACTATTCAACTTCAACTTCTTCAATTTTTGTTTTTCCTGCTAGTATGTTTTATATGTTCACAATCTTATTGGGAAAAATCAGTTCAATATAGCTATAAAAATAATAAAAACTCTTGTTGTCTTGCAGCTAAAGCTAACCGTCAATTCTTTTATATCTTCTCAATGGGATATTTTGGATTCAAAGCCTATTACTTCAGCCTCTGTCTTTTCCTTCCCTAAATTTAGTAGGCCACCGCGTTGTTTACACTCTGGCCACCTCCCTTCTACCTACCTATTTTGGTCTCGTAATGGTCTCTGGCTGACTCAATAGTGTCTGTGTAATGTGCATAAAAAGGAAAAACTGGTCAATTCTCTTCTCCTAAACCTCATTTTGATCCCCCCTTTCCTCTATCAACACTGTATTATTCCAATATTAGACAAGGTTACTTAAAAATAAAAATATAATTCACTTATTCTCTTGACTATACCGGGTCCAGCAGAAGTAACACCTGCTTGAATGTGCTTGGTAGGGTAATTAATATGGGTGTAATAACTTATAGCTTTAATCTGAACATTTCACCTAAAATGTCATATGGAGTGCTTGAGTGTGATACTGTTATGTTATAGAATGACATGCTTATGATTTTGTAATAAAAGATTTTGTAATAAAAAAGGGGGAATTATTTGTGCTGGACCCTGCACATAAATTAATTTTCAGACAGTTCCAATATTCAGGAAAGAATTAAGTCAGAAAGAATAAATATTTCTCTCTGAGGAAAAGAAAGCTTTACGAAATCCCACTACACATAGTCCTGTAAGGCCAGCTCTATTCTGACATAAAGTAGAATGATTCTGGGTAATCTGTCTCTTTAAAACTATAAACAGATTTTAGTATTATAAGTAGCAATGACGTTTGCCAGAATGTGTTATCACTCACATTCTCTTCTCTGAATCAAGAATTCTAGCCCTTCTCCCTCTTCTCCTTCAGTCTGAATTGTTTTATCTATTTGATATTTTTTATTTATATTTTTCTTCCTCTTCTTTGAGGAGAATCACCTAATTTTTGAAGTTGTTTCAAATTGGTGCCAATACTGACTAACCACTTAAGTGCTAATTTGTAGTATCCACAACATACCAGGTATTGAATTTTGTATGTCTGGCTTAATTCTTACAACAACTTGGCAAGATGGGCAGTATTACTCTCCCTTTACAGATGATGAGGTTAAGGCTGGAGGAAATTAAGTAACTTGCCTAAGCACACAGCTAGCAAATGACTCCACCACAAAATGTCAGAACCAGGAATTCAACATACTACTGTCCAACTCCATATTCTTTCCACTCTACCACCTCTTCACAAAAACCCTTTCTTATTTGTCTTAGCTGACAGCTAACTGTCTGAAACTTGATACGTTTTTAAGAGGCACTAAGGCCAGAAAACTATACTTTAACTGGTTGTTATAATGCACTCTTTCCAATTTTATATGCTTTACTTGATATTTTATCAATTTTCAAGAAGCTACAGTGTTCCTTGGTAAATAGTTTCTGAAATAGACAAGTAACGCTAGAATTAGCTACTCATATCAGCTACAACTCAAGGTACAAGTCTTTCACACAAAATCCTTGATTGATAAATTTAGTCATTCTCCTGAATGCTACTATAGTTATAGTAGCAGTGATAAAAATAACAACATCATCTTCTACTATCAATCACTGAATACTTAATGAGTCTGGCATTTTCAACTATTTATTGAGGAATCTTAAGTGATTCTTAATCTAAGTGGTTAGATTAAATCACTTAGTTATTTCTAGGATTATCAATATACACTGTCTGACTGTGTGTGGAGTGTCTGCCTATCGAAGGAGAAGATGAAATTAAACTTATCCCTTCAACTAATCTGTGTATGTAAGTACAACCCAAACTGATTTAACAGATTCATTTAATACCACATTTCCTGGTAATAATCAAACTAGTCTCAAAGAGGCTCATTAAATCATTATAAAGTCTCCTAGTTAAGGAGACAAAAGCAAAGTTAACATAATGAGAAAACATGAAGTACCATCTCCTGTTTCTGTAATCTGAGACGCTGTGAAGATAAGGTGGGTGTCCAGTATCCCAGATGGGTGTCTGCCCAGCTCCTAACTTTTCCTTCCAGCTCAATTTGAACAAACAGCTTTATTCACTTTTATTCAATATTCTGCCTCCACTTTACAAATCCACATCCCCAAGGTATCTCTTCTACAATGCCTTGGTGGTTGGGGATGAGAGAAGGGAGATTGGGGTTTGAATAAGAACTGCAGTCAGTAGAAATTTCTATACCATGGTTGAGCAAGAGTCAACCTGAAGGTACTACTGGCTAATACTAGCAGGAGAAGAGAAGAAGAAAGGGACTTATTTGTGCCTTCGCTGCTATCCCAAATGTATCTCATCCTGACCCTTTTTTGGCTCCTTCCTCTGGACAGGGTTCAGGTCTGCAGGTGCTATGTGGTTCCTGACCCTATGAGGAGTCTCAGGCTGGACCTTATCCCTTAGAAGTAAGGTGTGGAGAGCATAAGAATCTGCTCTTTGGAGAATTCATCTTTCAATCAGCTGCAATCTTATACTTGCCCCACTTAATTTTTTAAAGCATAATCACCTCAAGTATGTTGCTTAAAAATGTTTCCTCTCATTAAACACAGGGGAATTGGGAAGAAGGGCATTTATGTTATCAAATGTTTATTTAAATTTTGTAATAACTGCTTTCTAACTTTTGATATTTAAAACATTACCATGATATTCAAATCTTAGAGATAGTCAATGAGTTAACCAAAATCAAAACAAGCAAACAAAAAATCCTCTGAGCTACTCTCCTAACCCTTTGCAATTATAAAAGATCATCAATTTTATTCTCTTGCTTTTGCTGGATTTTAAGGTCACAAAAGTGATCACCAAAGAAAACATTCTCTAATAAGTAAAACAAGTATTCTACAAAAAAAAAAAAATGAAGCTTACCATGTCAGTTAACAACTACACAAAAGACACTTTTTAACAGTACAATATTAAAGTCATGACTGTTAAGGGGTCTTTCCAAAATGGCAGAAGAAAAGTTATAACCCTGCATTTTCAGAATTATAATATTTGGTAGATTCAAACATGAAAACAAACAAGACTTTTGATAGACTCTTAAATACATACTACTTACATGACACCTTGTAGAACTTTCTGGGGATCAGGGTCAAATAGCCTGTCAACATAGTGGCGACTGCTAGCTGTTACTTCCTAGAAAGTGGGGGGAAAAATTATGACATCTGAAGCCATGCAAATCACAAATTCACAGCATCACCCACATCAAATAGCTATATAATCTAACAAGGTAGATGCATTAGAATTTCTATAAAATACTTATATTAAATCATTCCAAGAAAAGCTTGTGACAAGATAAATAATAAGACAAGGAAGCAAGAAGACACCTGGTTCTCAGTGAAAACATAACTGGACAGTAGGACCTTTGTGGTGAGCCCTGCGAGCTTTGCCAACAGAAGGATAGGGTTAAGCGTTAAGAAGCAGTTAAGTTTCTTAACTAACTGTTGGTGTCACCTATATGAATATGAATAAGAGAGAGGAATGTTGCTTCTGTTTAGTACCCACTAAAGGGAAAGGAAATCTGGCTTTTAGCAAGGAAAAAGGGTAAGAAGTTCATGAATGGTCTACGAGGGATAGTCCAGGTGCAAGAGGAAAACTCTCAGAAGACGCACTGTAGCTGCGCTGCTAGAACACAGACATATGTAAAAATAAAAACGAAAACAAAGGAGTTGTCACACTTTCTGTGAGGGGAAGACAATTAAGAAGTAGAGTGATTTTTCAGGTCCGAGACAATTAGCTAGTCTGAAACGGCTATGGCTGGATAGAAGGGGAAGAGTTAGAGCATAAAGGGCAAGGGGAGACACTTACCTCCTTTTATTTGTATCATGGGGCTCGCTCTATTATGTTATTTCTTGTAATACTTATTTTTGGGAGGTAACAGTGATTTTTTTACATTTAATTTTCAATACTTAACATTATTTAAAACAAAGAGCATTATTATTAGTCCAAGAACCAGAGAAAAAGCATTTTTGTCACTTGCTTTTTCTTTCTGATGCCTGCTGGAATATGCTCATGTACCCATTAGCAATAAATTATTATAGTGAGGAAAAAATACTTTTCCAGTTTACCCAGAATCCCATCAATAAAAAGTTAATTGGCAAGGCACAGTGCCAGCTTAAGCTTCTGAGTCACCACAAGCAACTCTGAAGAAAAACTACATAAATTCTAATTTTCTGACAATATAGTGAATCCAAAAATCAAAGCATATTTTCATATTATGAGCTTGCAACCAAAATATACTCATAGGTTACCCAAATACCCACTTTAAAATGTATTCTACTTATAAAGAACAAAGCCAGAAGTATCACACTACCCAACTTCAAATTATTCTAGAGCTACAATAATCAAAACAGCATGGTAATGGCAGGAGAACAGATACACAAACCAATGGAACAGAATAGAGAGTCCAGAAATAAAACCACAGGTATATGGCCAAAAATTTGGGACAAAAGAGCCAAAAACACACAATGCAGAAAAGAAAGCCTCTTCAATAAGTGGTGCTGGGAGAATTGGAAAGCCACATGCAAAAGAATGCAACTAGATTACAGTTTGTCATCTTGTATAAAAATTAATTCAAAATGGATCAAAGACCTAAATGTAAGAATGGAAACAATGAAGTACACAGAAGAAAATAGAAGTACTAAACTTAGAGACCTGGGTCATAGATAACATATTATGAATTTGACCTCAAAGGCAAGGGGATTAAAGGCAAAAATAAATGAATGGGACTCTACCAAACTAAAAAGCTTCTGCACAGGAAAAAAAAAAACCAACGACAAAACAAAAAGGCAACCAACTGAATGGGAGATGATATCTGCAAACAGCTCCAACAAGGGATTAATATTCAGATTATGTAGAACTCATACAACTCAACACCAAACAAACAATCCATTTAAAGATGGGCAAAGGACCTGATACACACCTCTTCCAAGAAGTCACACAAACAGCCATCAGATACATGAAAAGATGTTCAACTTCACTTGCTATTAGGGAAATGCAAATCAAAACTACAATGAGATATGCATGTTAGAATGCTTATTAACAAAAAGACAGGTAATAAATGTTGGGAAGGTTATGGAGAAAAAGGAACCCTCATTCACTGCTGGTAGGGGTGTAAACTAATACAACCACTATGGAAAACAGTATGGTGGTTCCTCAAAAAACTTAAAAGAGTTACCACATGACCCAATAATCCCTCTTTTGGATGGCTACCTAAAAAATCTGAAAACATTTATTTGCAAAGATTTATGCACCCCTACATTCACTGCAGCATTATTCATGGTGGCCAAGACATAGAGACAACCAAAGTGTCCTTTGATAGAGGACTGGATAAAGATGTGGTACATGTATACTAAGGAATACTACAGCCATGAGAAAAGATAAAATACTGCCATTTGCAACAACATGGATGGACCTTAAGAATATTATGCTAAGCGAAATAAGTCAGCCAGAGAAAGCTAAGAACCATATGATTTCACTCAAACGTGAGATATAAACTCATACACACAAAGAAAACAGTATGGCGCTAACTAGAGGAAAGGGGTTCAGGGAACAGTAAGGGGCAAAAGGGGCCAAATACATGGTGACAGAAGATGATTTGTTTGACTTTGGGTGGTATGCGCACAGTGCAATCTACAGATCATGTACCATAGAAATGTGCACTTGAGTTTTGACCAGTGTAGCTTAGTTGGATGGGTGTTGCCCTGCAAAGTGAAAAGGTCACTGGTTTGATTCCCAGTTGGGGAACATGCCTGGGTTGTGGGCTCAGTCCTGGGTCGGGGAGTGTGTGAGAGGCCAACGATAGATGTTTCTCTCCCTCTTTTTCTCTTTTCCTTCCCCCACTCTTGAAGAATACATAAAATCTTAAAAAAAAAAAAAAAAAAAGGAAGTGGCAGCATAAGCAAGACTGATGAAAATCCTTGTGCCTAACAGGGTACCATGAAAATACCTGCTAACAGGATCTGGTTTCGTCAAAATAACAGAATCACAGAGTCAGAAGGACACACCCCTCGGTTAACAAATGAGGGATGATCTTTACCTAGAAGTTAGATTGCCAAATGTGAAATAAGGATGCAAACAACTGTACAAATACATCAAGAGCAACATCCAGGATTAAAATGAAAATAGTATTCCTGTAATAAAAACAGGTAAGTTTCATCACTCCATTTCCTGGCTTTCTAACATGGTAAGTTCTTCTGAGCACCTCAGCCCCTTAGCCTCCCTCCTACTTGGGTTTAATCTTTGATTTTACTGCTCCTCTCAATATATTTTCCCACAGCTTCTATATCTCTTGCCTCTCATTGTGGTTTTTAAAAAGGTAGTTGAGTTTAAAACCTGTATCTTAAACACCACAAATTTTGCCTATTAAGAGCTATTTTCTTTAGTGTTCTGTGCCTAGTTCATTCAATTTAAAAAGTACTGAGTACCTACTACATGTAAGGCACTGAAGAAGTCATTAAAGATTTAAAAAATTAGTAATGCTTGGTCTCTGCCCTCAATAATGCATATTCTATTGAAATTATGTTTACATATTTACATTCCCTACTTGAATACAAAACAGATGTATACAAACATAAAAGCAGCACTGTGGAGGGAGTTTATAAGCCAGGAGATTCAGTGAGGCCTTCTTAGAGGAGTTGGTTTTGGAAATGAGTAAGAATGCACAAGGATGGGCAAGGAAAGAAAAACCAGTGTCATAATCACAGCCATAGGACATGTGAAGCCAACACCCATATAACATCAGCAAGTATACCAGGTGCTGGCACTGAAAAAGGAGGGAAGGCAGAGGGGTGACCACAGAATGTAAAACACAGAAGGCCAACCAAGAGGTGACCCATCAGCGCAAAGTTCAGATGGGCTTTTGGTTTAAGTTCTGTGCTAGGTGCCAAAGAAAGTAAAAGAGAATGCTACGGTAGAGCTTTGCGTTTAAGGAGCTTACAATCTATAAGGAGGTCAGTCACATACACAAAAACTAATCCTCTGGGCCGCCTAGGTATTAGCAAGTTGGGCAATCTACTCACTTTTTCACGTGTACCTTACTTTGTGCTTCTGCCTAACATATTCATTTATTTGTCTATATGGGACAATTCCTATTATTTCACTGCTTTCTTTTGTAAATCAGGTCATCTCTCCCCTCTCAGCCCTCTTTTCTCTTCTTTCAAAAGACAGCCTGGATTTGTAAGAATTTGAGAGAGAAGGCGATTGGTACAGATATTAAGTCAGTTGCTCAGGAAAAGCTGCCCCCTAGCCCCAAGGACCATTCTTTTGCCTCTGTAACTTGTTTCCTTAGCCCATTTCTTCTATGGCTCACTTTTAACTTTCTAAATAAACTTTCTCTTATAATTTGGGGAAAAATAAAAGAAGGTAACATCTGAACAAAGGACCTGAAGAAGGTAGAGGACTAAGTCTTGCAGCTATCTGGGAACAAAGCTTTTTAAGCAAAGAGAATAGAAAATGCAAAGGCTCTGAAATGGGAAGTGCCTGCTGTGCTCAAACAACAGAGGCCATCACAGCTGGAGCAGAATGAGCAAAGGAGAAAGCAGGAGACTTTCTGGTCAAAGAGGGGCCCCAGCTGGTAAAGAGCTGTGTTGTCCAAAATAATTACCACTATCCTATATGGCTATTGAGCATTTGAAATGTGGCTAGGAACTGAACTTACAAAAATTTTAACTTTAATGAATTAAAATTAAACTCTAAAAACCAACACTGACTCTTTCCAAGTGGCACGAAGCCATGGGCATGTCTTGGGACAACTAGCACAAGCACGGCAAGACCAGGGGCAAGAGAAAGTCCTATCACAAGAAGCAAAAATATGAGCTGGGACACCCTGCTGCCAACACTAAGACTGACCCACACAGCACACATACAGTCCAGGTACCAGAAGGTAACAAGAAGTACGGTGCCTTGAGGCTGGACGTGGACAACTTCTCCTGGGGTATGGAGTGTTATACGGGCAAATTAAGGATTATTGAGGTTGTCTACAATGTATCCAACAACAAACTGGTTCACACCAACACTCTAGTAAAAAACCGCAATGTACTCAACAACAGCATACTGCTGATGGTGGTGAGTCCCACTAAGCACTGCCCCTGGGCTGCAAGGCAGGGGCCAAGCTGAATCCTGAGGAGGAAGAGATTTTAAACAAAAAATGATCAAAGGAAATTCAGATGAAATATGATAAAAGGAAAAAGAATGCCAAAATCAGCAGTCTTCTAGAGGAGCAGTTCCAGCAGGGCAAGCTCCTGGCATGCACCACTTCAAGACCAGGCCAGTGTAGCTGAGCAGACTACATACTAGAGGTCGAGGAGTTGGAGTTCTATTTGAGGAAAACTGAAGCTCAGAAAGGCAAATAAATCCTTCTCCTTCCTGTCTTAGCTCCCGTAAAAAAAGGGTTTGCTGCTCTAAAAAACAAACAAACAAGAGCAAACAAACACACACACACTGGATTCATATATTAGAAAACTTTTAAGAGTGTTTAGAACTACTTAGGTGTATAAATCTACTTTTTCAACAGCAAACTTTATGAAACCTAAATGCCAAACAAGTATTTCCAATCAAAATTCAATATCCAAATTGTGTAAGATACACCCCAGATTTTGAAGACTTCCTATAAAAAAGCAAAATAATTTCATCAATAATTCCTTATATCAATTACCTATGGAAATACTATTTTGAAACACAGGTTTAAATAAGATACATTAAAATTAATTTCTTCTATTTTCTTTTTACTTTTAGAGCACCCTACTAGAAAATTTAAAATTACATGTGTGGCTTGCATTGTTTTTCTACTGCACAGCACTGGTATAGAGTCCTGTTGGTAACTGCAAGAATTTTGATTTTTATGGCATGAGTTGGAAAGCAATTAGAGTTTTAGGAAAATAGAGACATGATCTGACTTGTTTTAAAAGGATCTCTCTAGCTGCAATTTTAGGAACAGACAAATGTGTGGAGGGAGTCAGAGAACGAAAAGCAGGGAGGCTAGGTAGGAGGCTATTTCAATAATCAGAAATGCTATTATTTCAGAGACATGATAGTAGCCTGGACTAGGGCAAGAGTTTTGGAGGTAATAAGATTCACTGAGATGCCAGATAAATGTTGGAAGTTGAAATGACTGTCAAATTGGATATGCTGTCAGACTAGATGTAGGATGTAAAAGAAGAGAGAAACTAAGGATAAAACCTAAGGTTCTTGCCTGAGAACCTATAAAGACTGAGTTGCCAGTTAATGAGATTAGGAAAATTGTGGGTGGTGCAAGTTTGAGTGAGATCAAAAGTTCAGTCTGGGACTTGCTAAATTAAGAATTTTATTAGACATGCAAATGAGAATGTCAAGTTGGCAGCTGGATATATAAGTCTAGAGTTTAGGAGAGAGTTGTGGGCTGGAGATACAAAATCAGGGAGTTGTCAGCATATAAATGGGATGAGTTCAATAAGGGAGTGACCATGGATAAAGCAACCCTTGAAGACTGAATTCTGGAGAACTTGAAGCAGCAGCCAGTGTGGTGGATGGAAATCCAAGAAGCCAAATGAGAGAACGCTTCAAGGAGGGAGTAATCACATATGCCAAATACTACTGATATGTAGCTTAAGATGATAACTAAAACCTGACCACTGTGTTTAGGAACATGAAGACTATGGGTGATCTTGACAATAGCAGTATGGGTACCGTGGTGGGGCCAAAGCCTGCTTTGAGAAGGTTTAAGAGAGAATGGGCAAAGAGGATTAGAAAAAGGATATGCAGACAGTTCTTTCAGGGAAATTCATTATAAAGGGGAGTGAGGAAATACAAGAGTGGCTAGAAGGAGAAGTGGAGTCAGGAGAGTTGTGTGTGTGTTTGTTTTTTAAGATGAAATAAATTAGAGCATGCTTATTCCTTGGTGGAAAAAAATTTTTAATGGAGAAGAAAAATTGATGGTGCAATGGGGCAGGGGAGAACTTCTGGAACAGTGTTCATGTATAATTCAGAGGGAATGGAATTAACTAACCAAATACAGCATGGAAAGTACAATAACCAAAGGAAATTAATTAGGTGATTATGGTAGTTGAGAGCTTGTGGACATTCTCTCTGATCACTTCTATTTTTTTGGAGTAAAAATGGTGAGGATGGAGATGGGATAGGATAGGGAGGTTACTGGTTTGAAGAAAGAGAAGGAGTAAGACACTGAATGGGCCAGGAATATGCACCAGGACTGCCAGGCAGCACCAACCCTCTTACGGGTCATGATTATAAATTTAAAGTGAGACTAAGTAAGCATGGCTGTGTTTTCCTCCAGGTACACTAAAATATACAGAAGCAGACATAAATAAGAGAGTTAAATTTAACCAGGGCTGGAAATTCAGAGGCTCCTTCTTCCTTCCTGCCCATGCAAGAAGGTTAGGAGGGTTTCTGATATTCTGATCTTTCAAGATGTGGCTTTATTCTCACTTCAAAAAACCAATGCCCTTTTAAATTACTTTGTGTATAGGTTCCAGTAGCTGGAAGGAACTGTATATATGGTGATTCCTCCATCTTCCCAACCAAGAGAGTGAATGTGTCAAGTAACCAGCTAAAAGCTCAGGGTACACTATGTGTGCACACAAAAAAATCAAAGCTAACCAGGGTCAGACTGTGACCTCTGCCTTTTGGCAGAAGGCTTCAAACAAATGACCTAGCAAGCCTTCAAAACCTGAACTCATTTTACACATTCAAAACTGTAACAGAGCCACCACAAATGTATGGGGCGAAGGGCAAAAGTAGGTTTATAGTTGGGAGCATGCAAAGCTATTTATTCTTATATTTGTATTTATCTATTAAGTATTGTATTACTTATCTTATCTGTCTTATTATTTTGTATCCTTACTTACAATTTATCTTTTAGGTAATGATGGCTGGTAATTTAAGCAACAACCAACAGAAGTAGATACCTAAACCTACTCTTGCCCATCCTTGTATACTAAAAACCTATTACATTTTATGCTTAATAGCAGTCCCCCAAATTATACTATGTGAAAATGTACATGGATCTCTTCAGCATAAAGTTTGTAGGTAGCACATTTATGAATTAGTTTCTTCTAAGAAGAGTTGAATCTACTGTGTGCACAAACAGATACAGATCATTAAAAAAGAAGTTGGAAGTAAATTTCTTCTTGCAAGAAAAAACAGAAACAGGTAATGAGTTGCATTCCACTGTGTGGAAGCAATTTCCCTTTTATTAGAGTGACCATCTGTCACAGGCAGCCTTTGAGTTGGTCCCCAATGATCCCCACCTCCTGGTATTCAAGCCTTGTGTAACATCTCACCTTGAGTGAAGACTGGATGCAGTGACTTGATTCTAGCAAACGTGGAGAATGCAGCAGATGTGATGGGATGTCATTTCAGTTCTCTCTCTGACAAAGCCAGCTACCATGCTGCGTGAGTTGCCCTCTATGAAGAGGCCCACATGACATGGAACCGAGAGAGGTCTCTCTCTGGCCAAGAGCTGGCAAGGTACTGAGGTTCTCCTCAGTTCAACAGCCCACATGGAACTAAACCCTGCCAGTAACTTGGAATTGGATTCTACCCTAATTGAGCCTTCAAGTGAGATGTAGCTCCTGATGACACCCTGACTGCAGCCTCACAAGACTTTGGGACAGAGGCACCAGCTAAGCCACACTTGAATTCCTGACCTATAAAAACTATGAGATAATAAATGTTGTGTTAAGGCAGCTAAGTTTGGGGATAATTTCTACACAAGAATACAATAGATAACGGACCTTCAAGTTTATCATAGTGAAGGGGCACTATAATAACTGTCAGAATAATACACATAAACCTAGAGCTTTGGGCTGCATGATAGTCCTACCTGTTATTCTTCTTTAGTGATTGATACAAACGAAAAGAGGAAAAACTTAGATAGTCAGAAAATTGGTCAGACATCCGGAAAAAGCAAACTAGAATAGTCTCTATTTGCCCTTCTAAATAAACTATCCATGACTAGGGTGAATTAAAACCTTGCATTTTGCAAAACAAATTTTTCAGGAAGGGTTTTGAATGCAAAATTACTAAGTCCCAGGCTTGCCACGAATGGGATTTAACTCAAAAACAGAAGAAATAAGTGTGTCCAACTGAAATTTGGGGGTGAAAGAATGAGTATTAGACGATGAAAAATGACAATTTAAGGTTAATAAGAAAATATCACACTAGTTTTTATTTCACTAAAGTCTTACTCTAGGTATATTTGATTACAATATAATGTTCTTTATTTCGAACATACTCAGGCATTATGTGGTAGAAAGAACAAATGATTTGGCACTTAAGACTTAGGGTTGAGTCCTATTTTTACCACTTAACAAGCTTGATGATTTAGGGCCAAAATAAAATCCTGAGACTGTTTCTTCAGTTATAAAACGGTAATGTTACCACACAGTGTGGATCAAATGAGATAACATAAGGGAAGCCCTTTATAAACTGTAAAAATACCATACAAATAATGATTTCATGGAAATTCTATTTTTGTACAAAAAAGATAAATGGCTTTAATGAATGTTAGTGCTCCTCTTGGTTATGCATATTCATGATTAAATCCTATTATTCAGACAAAAATATCTTTTCTCACTTACTAGCAACTTTCTCAAAGAGAAAGCTACCTACTTAATATGCATTTGAGTGCTAAACTTAAAAACCTAAACTTTTCATTACTTAGGATTTCTAAAAACCACTAAAAATGTATAAAGTAATAATCTATACAGTTTTTATCACTAACTTCAGGTGTTACACCATGGACATAGAGAAAATATAAGACCACAGTTAAGAATACCAATGTATAGTTTAAGGAGCAATCATTTTTATATAGTGTTCTCTCTCCCATACAACCAACACCCCAAAAAAGACAGACAACACCCCAAAAAGAGGCAGATAAATATTTTTATAATACCTGACACTTGTTTAGTATGTTACAGTTTGCGAAGCATTACCCTATCCATTTTCTCATTTAATTCATATCTGTCTGTAGTGTAGAAATTAAAATATTACAATCCTCAAGGGGAAATTGTGACCCCTAAGAAATGAAACTTTAAACTAATGATTGCCAATCAAATTTTAATATCAATTATTCCACAAACTACTAGGAACTTCAAAAAAATGTGCATAATGTTCATCATTCAGCACATAAAATCTTCGTTGGGGGATAAATGAAAGAAGCACAGACAAAAAATAGGAAGTTTAAGACCTATTTCAGACAAATTCAACATGTGAATACCTTTAATTTACCAGGTGTTATGCCAGGTCCTGGTAATAGAGAGACAAGATAGAGTCTCTTGTCCTCAAGGCATTCACAGCACAGAAAAGAAGCAGATACGTAAGCAAGTTACAAATACAACTTGTAACGCATGATTAGTGTAGCCATAAAAGTCGATACAAGATAGAAACTCAAAGATCCAACCAACAGAAATATTGAAATTAGGGGTGGAATGGGAGGTGATGTCTAAGCAGTAAGGATGAGTAATTTGAAAGACTAGTATTAACTTGCCAAGTGAAAAAGGAAGAAAAAAAGACAAGGACTCCAGGTGGAGAGCACAACACATGCAAAAGAGAGTTCTGGAGCAATGTGGTGTGTCTGAGAAATGCAATTTAGCATTATAATGATATAGTATGCACTTAGAAATACAAAACAAAGTTGAAGTTGTACTCTTTAATTCAGTCAGTCAACAAATACTTAAACATCTATGAGGCACTGTTCTAGGTAATTAACAAAGACCCTGTCCCTTAAGGAAAAAAGAAAAGCCCACACTTGCAGAGCTTACCTTTTAGCTTGGGCAGAAAGATAAAAAGCAATAAACATAATAAAAAAGTAATATAGCCCTGGCTGGTGTGGCTCAGTGGATTGCATGCTGGCCTGCGAACCAAGAGGTCGCTGGTTTGATTCCCAGTCAGGGCACATGCCTAGGTTGTGGGCCAGGTCTCCAGTAGGGGGTGCATGAAAGGCAACACATTGAAGGCAACACATTGATGTTTCCCCTCTCTTTCTCCCTCACTTTCCCTCTTTCTAAAAATAAATAAATACAATCTTTTTAAAAAAGTAATATAGAATATTAGAGCGCTATACATGCTAATGGGAAAAATGTTTAATAGAAACACTTTATTTCCATGTCTTTATACTACAGGGTCCAGCAGAAGGAATACCTGCTTGAGTCTGGTTGGTAGCGTACATGAATATCTTGCATGAGATAGACAGCAATTTAAACATTTTACCTAAAATGTCACATGGTATGCTTCAGTGTGATACTGTTATGTTACAGAATTACATGCTTATAATTTTGTCATAAAAAGGGGGTGTTATTTGTGCAGGACCCTATATACACACTGTCACAAACTGGGGAGAGGGAAAAGTGCAGGAGAGAAAGAGGGAGGGGCACTAAGATACACACACCACTTGCATGCTCAGAAAGTTGCATGTTCCCAGCATCTCAGCAGTCCTAAACATAGGCAGCACTACTCTCTAACATGCATTTTGTAAGTCCACAGCAGTGGGTCGGCTGTTAAAATGACAACAGGTGTTACTGGTATCTAGTGGGCAAGGATTAAGGATACGGGGTATTCTACAGGACGTGGGACAACAGGCCCATATCTCCAAAAAGCTTTCCGCTATGCAGTCATGTAGGAAAGCAAACCATTTTTAATTATCCAAGCTTACAATTTAACTCCATTTTTTTACACTCCATTCATATAAACATAGAATATGTGCAATATTATTTTACTATACAATTTTCCAAGAATGCAACTCCCATATGAATAAAGAAAAAGTTGTGGTTTGTCTTATTAGAACTTTACCAAACATTGTTCATTTCAGAAAGTCACATTAAAAAAACCACTTATTGTTTGTAAGTAACCATTACATCCTACCTATATCAGTCTGTAGTGTAGCAGTTATATTCATAGCCAAATTACATATATTTGCAAATATATCACTACTTTATTATTCTTTCTAGAATAGCAGTACCTGCATATTTACTTATTTAAATGATATATATTAGTTTCCTGCTCTTTCTTCCTTAATACAGCTGGGACATTATACCAATTCTTAAAAAGTTACATGTGAGGATAGTTAACTTATGTATGAATCAGGACAGACAAGCTGATGCCACAAAATATGTTTTAAGAAAAGGGCGTTAAGTTTCGTACATTTGGGAACCACTAACTAAATAAAATAGCTCATGTTCCAGTCTGCCAGGAGCACCAGAAAGCTGTTTCCATCCCCCAAATGATTTGAAACCAAAATCTGATTTTCCAATGTCTCCAAAACTCTCAGTCCAAAAACAATAATGCTTCCTTTGGTAACTTTGACAAGTTTCTGAAATGCCAAGTTCACAATTATTCATGTTCAAGCCCAGCAACACTCGATGTGTTTGTATTTTCCCCTAAAGAGATTAGGGCTGCCATAATCCAGCACATCAGAAATCAGTACTTTGATACTGGCATTTTACTAACCTGCGCCTTAATTTCAAACCATATGTCCTCCTCTTTGGTCCTGGTAAGATGAACTCACATCATCATAAATACTGTTACTTTGAAGAGTTCCGGTGCTACATAGTATTTCTCTGCTAGAGGGTTTATTCCACTATTAAACCAAAATAATTGCCACACAATTCTTTCCTAATTTTGAAAGAAAATATCTGCCTCCCTCTGGAACAATACAATAAGGATAATATCATCAACAAAGACTGACCTTTTTCTTAAAGACAGCCATCATGGCCTTCTAATGTACTCCAAAATTCCTACTTGCCTCCAAAAGGAAGAAAAAAATAGAACAAAATGCCCAAGTACTATTTAAAACCCAAGATTTTGGTTTGTTTTCTTTTAGTTCTTGTATTCTGGTAAACTCCTGGCCTGAGTAGGACTCAATCAGATTCCCATTCAATTATTTTAAATCCATCACACAGTATTGCAACAATTTTCATCCTTAAAATTTTTAAATCATGAATTCATTCTTTGGTGTTTCTAGAGGCTCACAGCACCCTCCCCTCCACCCCCATTAATCAAAACCCTGCTTTTCTGTAGTCTCTAGCAGCTTTGAGAAGTTTATAAAATGGCACTTCACAGTCGGCTGGGTCCCATCAGTATAGAAGTAATATACTTCTGACAATCAAGATGCCTAAAGTGTAATCTGCTTTAATTTCACAAACACAATCATGAAAATGATTGAAAATGAATCTTCTCGGGTAAGGGGCAACCCTGACCTTTCAATAAATAACTGACTGAAAATCAGGCTTTACCTGTTAAGAGAACATATTTTAAAATAAATAATAAATCAGTGCTCATAAAGTCTGAAAATAAAATTCTAAAATGTAAGGCTGTGCACACAATTCTGTTTTAAATTTAGGTATTTGGAAATCTCACTCTGATACTTTATATAAGGGCACATGACAGTGGGCAATTCAACATCTTTGGTTCTGTTTTCCCCAATTAAAAAACAAATGACAAGAATGAACTAGAGATTCTCTGCAGGTTCTTCCAGGCAAAGATTCCATAATTTTACACCCACACAAAAAGGCATTTTAATAATAGAAAATCCAGGCATAACTAGATTAAAAGGGATATGGAAAGTACTTTTACTTTACCTGTAGTGAGTTTTTAAAGTAGTGAAATATTAATATAGTCCTTGTATAATATCAACAATTGTTATAAACATACTTTGGGCGGTCACAAGAACTGGAAGCAATTAAGCATTTGTGCTTCCTTCTAATCAGGTATGGCACTGTTTATCCTTTTAAGGTATGGTACAAACTACAAATAGTCATATGCATCTAGAGAACATGTAAGGCTCCCCTTCACTATTAAATCCTATTTGTTCACTCTTCAGTGTAGACAGGAATGTCTGAAGACTGAGGGCCAAGAAGACATCTGCCCAGATAGAGTAAATAAACTAAGTAAGGATGTATGGTACAAAACAGCATAATCTGGAGGTCTAAGAGAGCATGATCCATCTCTGGGGCACAAGGGTGACAACGATTGTGAGGAGTTTTACAAAGATTGAGATATTCTCTGGGTTGGCTGGGGTTCATTTAAATGCCTCCAAAAATGATAAGCTACTTCAGGGAACAAACTAGGATGCATTCAAATGTCTATGTCTCAATCCTGAATGAGTGAGGCTTCTCAGATGAATGTGGTGTTGTCCTGGACCATAAGAATAGTTTAAATTATTATTCAAGATTGCAATCATGTAATGACTTAGAGATTCTGGGTACCACCTCTCATGGTATACCTCAGAAGAAGTATTGTCCAGACAGGCTAACTGTCTGTCTATTGATTTTAAAAGGCCTTATTTGCTTCAGATTCTTAGAGGCATTAAACATCTTTGCCTTGGAGCTATCCATGGTGCTTGACTCAGAGTCAGCCCACCACTTCCAGCAAATGGTGCATTAGCTTTCCTATGATAATACCATTCAGGAGCTGTCTGATCCACCACACACATTGTGGCCTATGACAATCATGCCAATATTATGAGCCACTTGTGATCTCCATCCAGTCCACTCTGCCTGTGCCCAGACCCACGTGCCTTACTTTTCCTAGCTTGGGTCTGCAGCTAACCAAGCTCTGCCTCCCAGGTCTGCTACACCATCTGCTACACAAAGCCCTTTCTGTAGATGTACTACACCTTTTGGAAGATCACTAACATACTCTGGGCAACAGATTATGCTTCTTCAGAGCCAAGAATCCTATACGATATCTTACATGAGTTTAAAAATGATTTTAAATGACTTTAACATTTTGCTATATATGATTCTGTGATTGACTTTAGGATGAGTAAAGAATAGGAATTGTTAACTCAAAATCGATGTGTGTGTTTCAGGGAATCCTTGAACCTCTTGAAAGTATGTGATTCCTTAAGCAGATGTATGCTTTTCTGGGAAAGAGGATGTTGAGACTGTTATCCTTAAAAGGTTAAGAACCACTGATGAACATGGATAACTTCCAAATAATGATCACCCCAGTTTCAAGCACTAGACCTTTGTATCTGTGGTATAATAAATACATTGGATCTTTGTCCCAGTTCCTGGCACAGACCTCATAAAATTATTGGAATTTCCTGACTCATATGAGTGTCTTTGGTTATTCAGAAAGAGCCCCTTTTGACCACATGAGCTAATGCTAATGAACGATTATGCTGAGGCCCCAAGATAGTGTCAAGATGGAACTCATTACCAGAAAGACCTAGTGATTACACAGTTGGAACTTTCAATCCTACCCACCAACCTCTGGGAAGGGGAAGAGTGAGGGGCTGCAGATCCAAGTTCTATATAAATTCCTGAATAAATTTTGATGAGCTTCCAGGTTGGTGAACCCATCCACATGGCAGGAGGGTGGCAGACCCCAGTTTCACAGGCACGGGAGTTCCTGCACTTGGGACCCTTCCAGATCTTGTCCTATGTATTTGACTGTTCATCTGTACCCTTATAATAAGCTAATAAACAGAAGCAAATATTTTCCTGAGCTTCGTGAACTGTGGTAACAAATGATCGAATTTGAGGAGGGACTTTGGGAACCTCTGATTTTAGCTGGCCAGTTCGTGGTACAGAAGAACAACCTGCTCTTGCAACTGGTGTCTGAAATGGGAGCAGTCTTGTAGGACTGAACCTTTAACCTGAGGATCTGACATGACCTCCAGGTGGATTGTGTCAGAACTGGGTTAAATTATAGGACATCCAGCTAGTGTCCACAGAGAATTGGGGAACTGCTAGGTGGTATTGAAAACACCCCAGAATATGCAACTATTTATTGGACAACTCTAAACGGATGTCCAGAAAACACTTCCAACTCAGCATTTCTAAAATAAAATTCATTTTTCCTCCTTACTACCCTAACACATTCTTCTCCTAACCCTCACATCTCAGTAGATGATACCACCTAGTCGTAAGTTAAAAACCCTGTGAATCATGCATGATTTTGATCATGACGCTTTCCTTTTCCTCATTCCCCTTATCCAGTCCATCACCACTTAGAACTTTTTGAAAGCTGAAGAAATTCTTAAAACAAAAGAATCATGTGTTCTATAATCCTTTTCCAGGTAGTAAAGATCTCCAAATATCAATAGATCCTAGAGGCTAGAAATTCTTCCCAGTAGACCACAACTTTTCATTTTAATAAAAAGCATGCCAATCTCATCATTCCCTCTGGTCCTGTATTATGAACATACTAGAGGGCATTCTAGTATTCATACTAGAGGATAAATACTAGTATATTCTAGTATATTTGTACTAGTATATTCATAGTAGAGGATAACAGTATTATGAATATACTACAGGATAAAGCTAACTCTTGATGCTTCTGATGGAAGAATCCTCATTTATGCAATGAGGTCAAAACAGTTTTCTTTATCAAAGAGACAAGTGGAGGCTGTTTCTGAAAAATAGCCCTTAAGTTGAGACACCTTTCACTCCTATCTAAATGGTTCCAATGATTGCAGTAACACTGTTCAGTGAAGGCAGCTATTCTCCAATTTCCAGAAAGTAACAGAAATTTTCCTTTGTCAGTAATTCCTTATCTCTACCCAGAAGCCAGCACGACAGATGGCACTGCAAAACAACCGCCAACTCAGACATCAAAAAGATACAAGTCAAAATCGCTGAAATTCCTGGCCCATGACACTATTTTAAAATTCTTAAAGAGAATGATGATACAGGAAGGCTAGATCTCCAAGTGAAACTGAAGGGACCCAACATGAATAATATGTCTAACTCTTGGTAAAGCTTAAAGAACGTCTTGTGCACTCATTTTCTGAATTCAGGTAGCAATCTTTCCTTAAAGAGAAAGCAAGATGTCTGGAAACACTGGACATTGAGCATCTCCCATTCTTCACACACTGCCAATAAAGATTAGGAAGTCCATACCATCTCCAGACACACCCTGTGCTTATCGGTGCTTTGTAAACTAATGGCAAACTTTAAAATGTGCTGACCATATACTACTTTGCATTTATTACTAAAAATCAAGAGACGCCAAATTTGTGCATATAGGATAGCTGGGCTTAAAACCTCACAGAAAACTTTTCTCCTAACTATTGTTAGTTGTCCATGTGAGAGCAAATCAATATGCAACATGAGGCCAACAGAATTCTTATAGACATTAGGAACAGAACAAAATCAAGGAATACCCAGACTTGGAATACACGATACAGTTCTAATAGCTACTTGTCAAAAAGGCATAATGGTATACTGGGGAAAGATTGTAAAGAAGACAATTAAAATTAGTAAGTGCCTCAGTTGTCCATATCAGCTACATTCTGATTCCAAAGCATTTTATTACCTTGTTTCTCTCAAATAATTACAAAGTAATCAAAGTAAAATGCAATCATCCTTTTAACAGGGTCTTTCACAAAGCATAAATTTTCATCTTAAGTCTAATTATCAATCTTTTAAATTAAAAGTACGTCATGCTTTTAGTGTTTTGTCTAAGAATTCTTCACCAAACCTAAGGTTCTGCAGATTTTCTCATTTTTTCCCCCTTAAAGTTGTATTTACTTTTACAATTAAATCTACGATCCATTTTGAATTAGTTTTTGTACAAGGTGTGAAGTTCAGATCAAAGTTAATTCTTTAATGTATGGTTAAGAAGATAAAAAGATAAGCTATAGGCTGGGAGAAAATATTTGCAAAGCACTTGACAAAGGACTCTTACCTAGAATATAGAGCTTTCAAAACTCAACAGGCAAAAAAAAAACAACCCAATTATAAACTGGACAAAAGGACATGAAGAAATATTTCACTGAAATATTTCGTTCATATTTCAATAAACTATGGATGGGAAATAAATAATGAAAATACTTTTTACACTACTAATCATTATAGAAATGTAAATTAAGACCACGAAAAAAATCACTACACATCTATTAAAACTTCTAAAATAAAAAATAATGACAATATCAAATGCTGGTGAGGGTGCAGAGAAACTGAATCTCTTATACATTAATGGTGGGAATATAAAATGGTATAGCTACTCTAAAAAAAATTTGTTGGTTTCTTTAAGAACTAAACCAAAATGTAGCAATTGCACTCCTGGCCATTTATCTCAGAGATACCAAAAGTTATGTCCACACAAAACCTGTGCATGATCATTCATAGCAGGTTGTAATAGCCAAAAACTGTAAACCACCAAAATGTTATTGTGCGCTGGTCTCATCCTATCAATAAATGATGCTGTGGTTGAATGGGCCTTTGTGGTACTTCTCATGTGTGCAAGACGCCCTGCAGCGGTTACCATCAGAAAGCTAAACAAGGGTTTCTTCCTGCAGGACCATGGGGTGAGGGAATGGGAAGCACATGTGCATATGGGCCTGGGGTTCTGCTTTTATTGAGGTTGAGGCTGGAGCCTAGGGTTTCACTGGCTCACTCTTTCCTGGTGAATTTAAAACACAAAAACCAGAATTTGAAGCTTGGGAAGAGCAAAAACAAATGACCCAAAGGGTCCATTATTGAAATCAACCAAAATCTCTAAAACAAAGGCACCTCAGAGGAGGGAGATGGCCTGGCTCTTTATCTAGTCTGGTGGCTGGCAATGTTTATTGGAGATAGCCCTCCTTGAAGTGAATGCTTCTTTGCCGTGGATGCCTCATCAAACAAAGCTTAAGTCAGGCACTTACTTACATTACAAAAAGAAAAAAAACCATCCAAGTTTACACTACAAAGGTCTAAGAGCTGGATAGCCGAACAAGCCATAGGACATTCATACTATGAAATACTACTTAGTAATTAAAAGGAACAAACTACTGATACATACAACTTGGGTGAATCTCAAGAGTATTATGTTGAATGACAAAGCCAAACTCAAAAGGTCATATACTGTGTAAGTCTATTTATATAACATTATAAAAAGTGACAAGTGATAGACAGAAAGAAGAGATTAGTGGTTGCCAGGGATTAGACAGTAAGGGAGGGGGAGTAGGAAGGTGTTACTACAAAGAGGCTGCTGCATGATCTTTGTGATGATAGACTAGTTCTGCATCTTGATGGTGGTGGAGGTCACACAAATATACACATGTGATAAAATGATACAGATCTATACACATACTTTTATCAATATCAATTTCCTGGCTTCAATTTGTACTACAGTTATACGAAATGTAAGCAATGGGGGAAACTGAGTGAAGTGTCCACAGGAATCTATACCATCTTTGCAACTTTCCTGTGAATCTATAATTATTTCAAAGTAAGTTTTTAAAAAATGCAATTAATATTAAGTCATCCAAAAGTCTGGGAAACATTATAAATTTGTTGTAAAGGGTGATATAAGGCTAAGTGAACCCAAAGAGCAATATGGATGATCATGGTGCAGCCTAGAAAGAGCTGGAGAGTTTGTTCAATTCCCCAAAACAGACAGTTCAAACATTTATTGAGTACCTAGTATATACAACCTGGTGCCATAAACAGTTGTGAGATTAAGAAAGAGAAATTAATCTACTAAGAAGATAAGATAGAATAACTATTAAAGGCTTCTGCAAAAGCAGTTCCCATTTGCCTGGAATACTCCTCCATTTTTCTAGTTTGTTCCTACTCACCCTTGAACTCTCAGCTCATTGTCACTTCTTCCGGGAAATCTCCCTAACTCTCCTCATTGCCCTCCACATTAGATCAGACTCCTCTACCACATGCTTGTAACAGCGTCCTATATTTTTCATTCATACACTAACCTCCATTCACAAACAAAGAACTGTGTGACGGCTTGGTATCTACTCCCCCCACCCCATTAGGCTAAAATCTCCAAAAGGGCAGAAACAGGTCTGTGTACGTTGCCACTGTAATCCCAAACCAACACAGTGCCTGGTAAACGACAAAAGCCAAAGTATATCACATGAATCAAACTACATAAAGCTGTAATTCATACGTACAAATGATTAAGCAGACAGTAAGTTACTGGGGTTTAGAAGAACCCTAGATCACTTCATCTTGAGAAAGCCAGTTTACATGGGATAGAAGGTTTATGCAGAAGGATAAGCAATCTTATATCCAAAGCTGAAAATGAAATGTCAGCCCTTTGGCAATAAAAACCCATTAAAAATTGAAGCAGGGACATGGCATGTCCAATGTGTTCTACAGAAAAATTAATGTGGAGAATGAACTTGAACTGAGAGGGTAAGACATTAGAGGCAGTAAAAATACTTGAGAGGACACTGTATGAATGCATGCACAAAATGTTAAGGCCCTGAATGAGAGGATGACCATAGGAACAGACAGATGTAAGAAACACTAAGAAATAAGAGCCAGCAGAACTTAAGAACTAATCAGACATAGGGGCATAAAAGGGGAAAGAGTCTATGATAAGTCAAGGGGTTTACAGTGAGTAATGAGTTAAAGAGAGTACCATTAATAAAATGGGAAGTCATGACCAAGTCCTCTTAGGAGATGGAATGTGCTTTGTTGGAAGTCATGGATAGCATCCACGCAATTGAAGACATGAGACCAAATGGAGAAAAGTCAAGGCTGGTAATGTACATGTGTGAGCTGATCACAGTTAAGGTTACAAGAATGAGTAAGATCTTTCAGGGAGGAGAAGGTAAAAAGGGCCTTGAATAAAATCCTTTAAAACTATATGATTTGCCCCTTGCTCAAATTATATTTATCAAGCTATAGAGTTATTCAGATTGTGAGCTCCGTGAGGGCATACCTTTGCATTCTCTAAAGTATACATTACAGAGTGTTGTATATAACTGGTGTACAATAAGTAACCCATTAAAGGAATCAGTTATTTTAAAGATACTTGCTGATTAATATTTCCAGTTCCAGCTTACTTTGTATTTCAAAAATTTGAAAGGAATGGACTTCACATTAAATTAGTATAATCAATGAGTTTAGACTGTTTAAGTCATTTATCCAAAGATATGATTTCCCAAAGCTATAGGACTAAAGAACAGAGAAACTAGACTTGGGGACTGTGAAAATCTAAGAAAAAAAAGACCCCAATGAGACTAGGGCTAAAGCAAATCTCCACTAGAAGTAGAGAACACGCTTCAAGAAGTTTCTGAATAAAAGTAATCACGAAATATTTACTGAGGAAGTGAAACAAATCAAAATTTTCAATTGTATGTACAAGTTGACAATGTATAATAAGTAAATAAGCTTCAGGTGAAATGAAAGATTAACAAGATAATAAAAGGGAATTGAGAACAGTGGAGATGCATACTTTCTTAAAAACATAAGAGAGAAAAGTCATTGGCCTGCTCTCCCATAAAACATTCCTGGATACTGCAGTCAAAGGTGGAGTAATGGGCCAATCTGACTCAATATATAGGTGAACAGTATTTCCCAGTTGCAGTTTAAAAATAAGACAAAGGAAAAAATGGATTGGGGAGAAATTTGTTAACAGCCTCCCCCTCAAAAGTAAATGATCAAGGCTGCAGTATGCCATAATGCTCCAACCCTGAATCATAAGCAAATGTCTGTCCTAGGTGCTTCCTGATAGCTGAATGTATTTGTGGAAGAAGCCAGGGAAAAGAAACCAGTTGGAGTCAGACTCTAGGAACCTGACAAGTCATCTATAATCCAATTATCCTCTCACTATCGGAGTGCCTTCCACAAGTCTGAAAGATGGTCAACCAGCGTACACCTGCTTGTTTCCAGCAATAGCAAAGAGACTATGGATAAACTGACCATTCAGAATTAGACGGATCTAATTTGTTGCAAAACCCCTCGAAGTTATCGCAAAGTAACTTTCACCTCTGGTCCTGGATCTCTCAAGAGCAACATAATGAAAGCCGCGTTTTGTTTTTGTTTAAGCTTAACAACAACTAGGTATTACTTCCTGGCATGTCAATATGTTCTCTTCTTTCAATAATAGGAAAATTGGATTCCCCACCCCCCCAAGGTCTCCCCTTATAGGAAAATGGAATGCCAAGCACACGTTCCTTTAGATTCAGGACTGCAAACTCCCCAGTAGAGAAAAGGGTCTTAACTAACTACACACACTAGATGCTGTAACTGATATGTAATCCCCATTGCCAAGAAGCAAGCTGCTCCAGCCAGTGTCCTGGTGCTGGGACGCGATAGAAGCCACACAGACCTGGCCTGGCAGCTCTGAGACTGTGGAGAACAAGCCCGCATCCCTTCTTGCCAAAGCCGCGAGCGGCAGGGTGGGCGCTCCTTCCCAGGCCACTGGCAAGCCCCGCGCCTCACAGGACAGAGCTCTCAGCCCCGGAGAATTAGCACTGCTAAGACGAAAACTCAGTGAAGCGCCTGGCAAATCCCAAACCGCGCGGCCAAACCAAATGCCCGTTTGCCCAACCACCCTGCCCGCTGGATGCGGTACTGAGAACCGGCACCGGTGGGAGCTCCGGGAGTAGACGTCTCTGGCTCGGCCCGCGTTCCGTCTATCACACTCGCCCACCCTCTTTCATTCCCCGGCCCAAAGCTGAGCCGCGGGTGACCCTAGGGGGTGATGCCCCAAAGGCACACCGCGTTTGGGGCGAATGCCGCGGGCCGGCCCGAGCTCCCGGGCTGGCGGCTGCAGCAGGTCACTCACCGAGAGGACGCTCATGCGGATTGGGGTCTCCAACAGGCACGCCATCTTGAGCCTTCCCACCCGGCTGCAGCGGACGCCGGCGCGGGGGCCGGCACTTTCGACAACAAACTATTGGGCCTACGACAGACACCTCTACAGAAAGTCAGGCAAGTAGACGAGAACAGATCGCGCTCTAGACACCGCTGAAGTACCGCCGAGCTCGCAGAAGGGAGAACAAAGGGAGACCGCGTCTGGGGCCTCCTTACGAATCGTCGGCTAATAAACAGCAACTACTCTCAGCCTGGGTTAGAGGTGGGAGCGGACAGCAGTTTCCGCATGCGCAAAGACTATCTGCCGGCCCCACCTGCCGCTCACTGTGGGCGGAGCCTCAGGGGCGGAGTCTCGCTCCGCCTCTACTAGCTTCAAGACTGGTTCGTAGCAATTTTGAGTTCGTGTATTCATATTCCGAAAAACTGGTATGTGAAGTCACATATATAATTTGAAGTTCATTTGCACATTTTTCTCACTCCTTCTTTGCACCAAACTTGTAGCGTCATTATCTCCATTTCACCGATGGAGAAACCGCGATCTCAGTACAGTCTTCTGCCACGAATAAGAGTTTTTCGCAATCCAACACTGAAGTGTGACCTGCTTTAGCATTGTCTGCCCTACCCGCTTATTCTGATCTTTTGTTAAGAATAGATACTCTAGAGTCAAAACACTTGCGTTTAATCTTTGCTACTTCATGTATCAGCTGCAGTACCTCTGGCAACCTACGTACTTAACGTCCTTTAAGTCAGTTTTCTCTTCTGTTAAATAAGGGTTATGAGGATGAAGAACGCAAAGGTCTTAGAACGTGCCTGGAAAGTAGAAAGTGTTATATAAGTATTAGCATTTCTCCAGCTTCTGGGTCAAGTAGGGGAAAATGGCGGCAAATATCTGAATAATTCACGCTAAAACGCTCGGATAACTGAAGCCAAGTATATGTGTGTACACACACACACACACACACACACACACTTCTAATTACAGTATTTCTGATTGATTAATCCACTCTGCCACTGTGTGTGCGCTTGTGTGTACGGACCTACAAAACTGCCCTGGGCTTGGCCGGACCGGTTTTACCTTCCTGATGCTTGCTACTAGTAAGGATTTTACAGGATGGTTGTAATTAGCCTGTTATGTTACCTGTTCTTCCATTTCTATAGCCACCCTCTAACTCAGACTGCTATTACTTCTCCCTGGAGTACAGCAACAGCTTTCCAACTAATCTCGTAGCCTCTAGCCTCTCCTTTGCTTTGCTCCTCATTGCTTCCCTGTCTTCTCCGGTACTTGGTTTCTAAATTTATTGTAGCATTACTCATCCTTACTTATGGGTCTGTGTGTCCCTAACAACTGTTGAGTTTCTGGAAAGCAGGAATTTCATTTTAGATTTTCCTTCCGCTACAACACTATGCCCCAAACTTTAGTAATCTGCGTACCATCCCCACAATCTTTGCCAATCTGTACCCAGGTATTATTATTCACTCAATATTTTTCTAAAGCCAATTTCAATTCATGAAATAATTTTAGCTTCATCCTAAACCATAGTACTCTGTAAAATCAAGTTTATTGTACTCTTTATTCTTATTCTGGTACACATTAACATAATAACTACAAAGAAGTCTAAATATCCATCCACGTATCACTTAAAATCATGTCGCATACTACATACCACAACAGTGCAGAGCATAACCATTATATCAATTCAACGCTCAGTTGATATTTGCATGATATAAAATTGTTATAGGTGTATTTGATCCACACTTCATCTATTACCTCAAACCAAACATCTTGCAAGAAGCCTCTCCCCCCAGTTTAGGTTAGGTGACTCCTCCCTCATGTCTTCCTTCATCACTCTATTCTTGCCAATAACACAGCCTCTCTAATGATACATTGTATTTTTTGATAATTCTTTACTTGTTTGTCTCCCCTCTATACACTTCATGGCAGGGACTAGGAATTTTGTCTTCTATGTTTTATATCACACTGCCTATCATGGAATAATCACTAAATGTTTGTTGAATGAATTTTTGCCTTAGTTTATACACCCCAATAGGCAGATCCTGAGACAATGATTTGGGTACTGATAGTTTATTTGAGAAGAGTTTCCAGGGAACAGAATTGATGGATCAGGGAGAGTGAGAAAAGAAAGAAGAAAAAGACAATATAAGCATCCATTATTGAAGGCACTGCTTATTTCTTGAGGACCTTTGAGAAACATGCAGAATGCCATATGCATCCTGTGGTTGGAGCATTTATTTACCACTTTCATCCTGTAAACCTTGTTGACGTTTTCTCTGGTTCAGTTAACTCTCTATCCTCCTGAATTGTCCTTGTGCACAGAATAGAGAGGACTTCCATACCCGATGTAAAAAAGCACAATCTGTGGGCTGATGTGTTTCATAATGGAGAAACAAAGATAACTTAAGCAGTGTAAATCTGGTCTTTTCACCATTTTCAATTCAGGAATGGAATCTGGAAGTCATAAAACATATAAAGGAGAGATAGTGTGTGTGTGTGTGTGTGTGTGTGTGTGTGTGTGTATGTTTCCTGATGGAATTATAAAGCCTAATGAAATGTTTGATGAGTTTAAGATTCAGAGGCTAGAGACACCACACAGAACTCTTTTATCCTTCTGAGTTTTGCTTATATTTGGTTTGATCACTTCAGACGTGCTCTCCTTAGTTTTTCTAAGTGTGCTGCCATCTGGTGGTGGTAGGTGTCATAATCACCTCGTTCAAGCATAAGATGCAGATAGCAAAGATGGATGTTTTTCCTGGTGTTTGTAACCTTTTACAAACTGATTGAAGACTCATTGCTTAGAAATCCCCATGGCTCATTCACTTACTTACAAAGGTTTCTTCTCAATATGTCACCATTCCAGCATGGTCTTCCAGAACCATCCTATATTTATTCATTAGTATCCTACTACCCTCACCACAGCATTTCCTACCTCCTTTCTCTGCTCTCTTTTCAATCATCCATCTTTTAAACACAATTCTTTCTTTCTGTGTCCTCTATTTTTCTTCAACTCTTGTTTGGCTGGATTTTATTGTCAAGCCATCCCCCCCCCCCCCCCCCCCCGCCAAAAGTGCCTGTGGATATTTTCCTCCTGGAGTTTTTTTGTTTCTGTTTTTTAATGGTTGGAAACAGCGGCTTGTTGCTTCTTTCTAGAACAACATCTTGCCTAAAACAACATACAAGAAAACAAAACACATTCTAGGTATTTTAAGCAAAAAGATTATAAAATGGCTGGAAAGACTAAAGATGCAAATGGGGAGGGAGAATTTCACTCAGGGTCAGGAACAGCAGGAAGTTCACCACCACTGGAGGAACCTGGGGTGCTAAGCTGCCACCATCATTGCCAAAACCAGAAGAGAAAGAAACCTTTCTTCTACCTTCTAATCTCTGACAAGAAGGAAAAACTGAGATGTTCTCAACTTAAAAAAAAAAAAGACTGCTGGAGAATGGGAGAAAGAGAGAACCGTTAGGCTGTTAATAGCTGTGGACAAACTCTGACAATTCCTGTAATCCCAGGACTCTGCATCTTATTTACATATGAACTTTCTGATCTATTGCCCAAAACTAACCCACAGGAGTGGACTTTTTTTTGAGGGTGCCGATGTACTTCTCCCAGAACTAGCCCTACTTCACCTTCTCCCATCCCCTTTGTCTATAGCTAATCTCAATCCTTTCACAAAGGCTAACATCTTTCTGCCCTCTATTTGGTGTATTAAAGACACTTGGGAAATTCTGGGGCAAAGGACATACCTTTCCTGCCTACCCACGCTGTGGGTAGTTTAGGCCTTATATCCCAAGCTCAATCTTTTTCTCTTTGCTAGCAATGGCCTAGTAAAACATTTCTTTTAAAAAAACTTTTAGCCTTGTTAATTTTTGTTTGTTCAATGGTTCACAAGCATGTTTCTCATTTGCAAAACCTAATTCAGACCTCAGCTAGCAAAGGGTGTCTAGGAAATGAAATGTAGTTCCTTTTAATTTCTAGACCTAGAAATACATAGGTGGGCCAAGAACTACCTCGTAGTCCTTGATATATAAAATATATCATAAACATATGATATATATTTATAATTTCAGTGTGTTTCCTTAAAAAGGAATTCTCATATAATCAGACTAAAATGATCAAAATCAGAAAATTAATACTGATACAATACTAATTTATAGAGCTTATTCAGATTTTGCCAGTTGACCTAATAATGTCTTTTATAGCACCACATCGCATTCACTTATATAAATCTTCAGTCTCCTTTAATTTTTAGTATTTCTCAATCTCTTCTTTCATGATTTTTGATTTTACCATTATTTTGGTAAAAAAAAAAGGCAAGTTATTTTTAAAAAATCTTTGTCAATTTTAATTTGTTTGCTACTTTTCAAGATTAGATTCAGGTTATGTATTTTGGTAGGAATACAATTGATGTAATATATGTGATATCAGAATGCTTGTGATGTGGTTTGTCCATTCCTGGTGAGATTACCTTTGAACACTGTTAAAGTGGTGTGGTCTGATATCTCTAGTGTCAAATCCCTGTTTTTATCTTTGTTACAATAAATATCTTCTGGAAAGATATTTTGTGACTATGTAAGTAGTTTCAAAAAATAGATACATTGAGGCTGTGTAAGTATCCTACTACTCTTCAAACTCTCCAGTAGTGCTAGCATTCATTAAAGATTCATGCTTGAAACAATTATGATGAAGATAATGATTATTGTGATGTTCAAACAGTGATTTTTAACTCCAACTTTCTTTCTATATTTATCGGTCAGTTGAAGGGGACCAATGTTTTGCCACCCAATGCTGCCTTTTGGAATATTGATTTTATCTGGTTATTAAGAAACAAAAGACTTGGGAAAAAAATTTGGCCCCGCCCCTTACTTGCCTAAGAGATTCCGGTGGAGAGGCCTGCTTCAGAAAGGAAATTTTAGGGTGTTCCCCTTAGCCTAATTTGAGTATGATAGATGGGAGGGGTCCAGGCAGGGGCCTGTAGCTAGATCACCCTTTGTTCCATTGAAACAAGAATTTACCTGTCATGTATGTTCCACATAAATTGCTCATTTCCTTTAAAATGGCAGGCCCCTGCTCTCCCTTTCTCCTTTGGCCAAAATGACATATATGCCCAATTTTACCTACTGTCTTTAAATTTTTCATGCTTATGTGAATTTTCCACATGTGCACATAGTCAGATCTTTTTTTCTTGTGTTGATCTGTATCTATTAATTTGATCATTAGCCAAGCTAGGAGAACTTACAATGTGGGAACAGAAGTATTACTATTTTTTATCCCATACACAGCATTCTTGTATAATAAGAGCTCTCTCTTTTCCCCATTACTTATTTTTTATATCAGTATGGGATAATAGAGTCCTACTTTATTCAACAGGCTATAGTCTGTTACTATTAATATGCATCTTGATGTTGAAATGGTTTCAGGTTTGGTGAGTAGAATACCTTCCATCATTATGCTTTGACATCCCGGATTCTTTGAACATGTCCTTGCTTTCTGGCACAAGCTGCTGCAGGCTCATTTGTACTTTTTCTGCCCTGGAATCAACCACTTCAATAAGCACACTTGATTTCTTTTAGAGGAGAATAGTATTTATAGACTAAGGTCTGGCTGTGCCTAAGAAGTTTTAAATAACAGTTCTGCTCAGCGTCACCCCGGTTTATGCTTTTTTCGACATGTTTCCATAGCTGACTTGTGATTCCTTTTTCATCTTGCTTATTGTTGGGTGCCTATATTTACTTACATATTGTGTTTGCTCTGATAGACTCAAGGAATTTCTCTCCTGTCAGATCTAAGACCTGTTTGTTTCGCCATGGAACCACACACACAGTTCGAGAGCGCCTGCCTGTTTTGTGAGTAGCCCTTCACATTCATCAAAAAGAACTATCTTCACTGTTTGTTCCCTCCATTTTTCTCCAACGACCAACCCTTTTCTTCTCATTCAGAATAGGAAGGGGGTGAGGCTTTCTATTTAGTTTGATTCTTTCTGGATTTGAGAAAGTCAGTGAGAATTTTCGAGTTTGTTGATTACCTCATAGGGTGTAGATCGGGAAGAGTAGGGGCTGAGCCATGATGCACTTCTTCGTTCCTATTTATAGCCTTCTATTTCCTTCTTTGACTACACAATTTTGAATGTTATGGCATTAAGTTATTGTTTTTTATCCATCACCAAAAAATTCAAATCGACTTGTACATTAAAATTTTGTTGTAAAATATACGTGGAAACTATAAGGAGATACCATTGCAAACCTAACAAAATGGGCAAAGCTAAACATATACCTACTTATTACCCAGATTCCATTCCTGGACATAACCCAAGGGAAGTAAGTGCCATATCCACCAAAAGAATTTTATAAGAATGTGCACGGTGTCTTTACTCGTCATAGTCCCAAATTAGAAATAATTCAAATGTCCTTAAACAGGAAAACATATAAATTGTAGTATTTTCACACAATGGAATACTACACAGCAAGCAGAAACAGCATACTATGCCTCTTTCTATCTACAGTATAGATTCATGGTTGAATGTCACAGACATTATGTTAAGCGAAGAAAGGCAGACACTACAGAGAGCATAACGTACACCGTCATGGCTGCATAATGATATTCTGGTCAGTGAGGAACCACATATATGACAGTGGTCCTGTAAGATAATAATGGAGCTGAAAAATTCCTATCACCTAGTGACACCATAGCTGTTATAATTTCATTGAAAAACACATTACTCACGTGTTTGTGGTGATGCTGGTTTATAAACAAACCTGCTGCACTGCCATATATAAAAGTATATGTGCTATGAAAGTATAGCACATAAAATTATGCACAGTACATAATACTTGATAATGACAATAAATGACTGCATTACTGGCTTGTATATTTACCAAACTGTATTTTTATCATTGTTTTAGAGTGTGTTCCTTCTACTTATAAAAAAAAGTTTGCTCTAAAATCATATGCATGGTTTATGTTTTAAAAAAAAAATCAGTGTGCAGCGTTACATTGGGAGAAGCCTCATACTTTTTACCGAACCTCTTGATGGCAATCACTTTATCTTGTGTTTGATTTAATATCGTGTCGTTTTGTATAGTAACAGGCTTGTAGCCTATGTGCAATAGACTACATCACATAGCCTAGTGTGTGCATAGTAGGCTACACCAGCGACATGTGACAGGTGTGCTGTGGCACACGAGTGAGCAGCAAGGATTTTAAAGCGTCCAACACCTGCCTGTTGTGTCGGGGTCGCTGACCTCTCTTCCCTGAGATTGTCACACAAAACAGTGACAGCAGCCAGCACCACAAGAGCTGTCCTGTGTGAGTGAATCAAAATTATACCTGTTTTTTTTTTTTGTCAGATTGGCAAAAAAGTGCCACAGAGCTTAGTAGTTAGTTTTTGTGTGCCAGGAGATGAAAAACGTTAAAAGCCACTGGGCTATGCCATGTAGGTCTGTGAACCATCTGTGAAGTTCACGCGGGGGGAATCACTTAACAACACTTTTCTCAGAATGTATCCCTCCCTGTTAAGAACTGCATGGGTGTATTGACATTTATATGAAGTTTAGAAACAAGCAAAACTGGTCTATGGAGATAGAGGTTAGAATAGTGCTTTCCTTTTGGGGAAGGGGGCTTGGGAGGGAGCACAAGGGAATCTGTTGGAATGGTGGCAATATTTTATATTTTGAGATGGGTGGTGGTTATGTGTGATTGCATATGCAGAACTACATCAAAATGTGCCCTCGAGATTGGATTTGCTTGTGCTTCTTTAACTAAGTTAGCCCTCAATTAAATTTTTTTACATGGAGCCCTGGCTGGTGTAGCTCAGTGGATTGAGTGTGGGCTGGGAACCAGAGGGTCCCGGTTCGATTCCCAGTCAGGGCACATGCCTGGGTTGCGGGCCAGGTCCCCAGTGAGGGCCATGTGAGGAGCAACCATACATTGCTGTTTCTCTCCCTCTCTGTCTCCCTCCCTTCCCCTCTCTGGAAATAAATAAATAAAATCTAAAAAAAAAATTTTTTTTACATAGAGAAAATAATGATCCAGAAAAAGACAATTCTCATAGGTTAAAAATTAAATGGAAAAAGTTAAATTTAGCAATATCACAAAAAGCATGGATTCTTATATTTTAAAAATATCATACAAAATGAAAACGAAATTAAAAAATAATTGAAAACATTAGATTTCCATCTCCCTTTTTACCCTCTTGATCCGTTTAAATATCATGAAAGTTATATCTTCTTTATGAATTTGGAAGAAATTGCCCACAGATCAGTCTCGGTACGTTGTCTTTTAATGGGTTTATGTCCTGACTTTTCCAGTGTCTTCTTATTGCCATTGTTCTGCATATATCTACCTCATTTTGAATTGATTTTGGTGTCCTTGTTTCTAGAATACTGTTTATTTTTTTATTTGGTTTTAAAAAAAATGCTTGATTTCGGGACCGTGACGGTCAGGGTGGTCGCTGGTGGCACTGGCCGAGCACCGCGGCTTCGCTCCCGTGCGGTCCGCTCCGTGTCTGCTGCGAGCCGGCCGCGTCCTGAGGAGACTGTGACGGTCGGTGGCGTGGACGCGAGAGGCCGACGGCTCGGGGCCGGGAAGGCTGCCCGGAGACGCTGCGGGCTCCGCGCTGCCCGCCGCCAGCTCCCCGCGGCCGGGGCGCCCCCGCGCCTGCCGGTCCCGGCCGGTCCCGGCCGGTCCCGGGGAGTACGACGTCCCTGCCGGGGAGGGCGTGGGGGAAGATATTTGCAGAGCTGGGTTAACCGCAGCCTGTTTCATCTTGATTACATTACTTTCATTAACTAGATTTGCCAGAGGTGTTTTGTTTGTTTGTCTTGGCCACTCATTGGACAGCTGACAGTTTGGTCCCCTTTCCTCCGGGACGTGTTCGAGACTCTCACCTCCTGTAGCTGAGCGTGGGACTTAGTTCTGCGAACGGCTGTTGGCCAGGAACACGGGGAGTCCCTGGCAGCCAAACAAAACAAACAAACCAAAACCCTGATAAATTGAGAAAATCTTGGGGGGGGGGTAATTTTAAGATCCTCAGTGAATTTTTACGTTTTATTTTAAAATTATTTTTATTTTTTGGCTCTTTCATATTTTGTTTGTTTCATTTCTAATTTATTTTCAGGCATTATCTTTGCCCTGAGAACTTCATCCTAGGGAATTAGCCAATCGCACCTGCTCACTTATTTAGCTTGTTTTAATTTTATCAAACTAAACTCTTATATCCGGGGGCTTCTATTTTTATTTTTACTATTGTCGTAATTTTTGTTATCTGTCAGATTGCCAAGACTGAAAGACCCGCGAAGACGCGCACACCCGAACCCAAGAGAAACCTCTCTGGAACCTCGGGGTGAATCGTGCCTTCCCACCCCTCTCTCGCGAGACTTGAAGCCGGAAGTCAATTATAGTGCAGGAATCTCAACGAGGTGGCCGCTCCGCAAAGGCCGGCGGGAGCCGAAAGATCAGCCTGGTCTTTGCTCTCCGAACTGAGTTTGCTGTGCCCTCGGGGGCTGGGGGCAGCCCTCCCCGCTTCGGGCCGGCAGGATGCGGGTGGCTGTGGCCGGCTGCTGCCACGGCGAGCTGGACAAGATCTATGAGACTCTGGCGCTGGCGGAAAAGCGCGGCCCCGGGCCGATAGACCTTCTGCTCTGCTGCGGCGACTTCCAGGCGGTGCGCAACGAGGCAGACCTGCGCTGCATGGCTGTGCCCCCCAAGTACCGCCACATGCAGACCTTCTACAGGTGAGGCACGCGGCACGGCCCTCGGACCCGGCGCCACGGGGTGCGACTGACCAGCGGTGGGGGAGAACCCGGACTGCCCTCGACTCCCCTCTGTCTCCCTTAGTTTCTATCTTTGTTCAAGCTGTGCATCTCTCGGAACCCGCGTTTAGTTAATGTCACTCTTCTTCTCTCCATTCACCTGTCTTGTATTTCGGGAGGGGTCGCAAACTGAGGGCAAAACATGAAGGAAGTAGCTGACAGGTTCATCAACTACTTGATAGGTCTCTGGGACTAGTTCATTTAATGAGCCTGGAGTTTTAATTGGACCCCTGCTATGTGCTAGTACCGGTTCTAGAAGTTAAGGTTATAATAGGAACTAACAAGGAACTAACAAGGTTCTGGACCTCATTGGCTTGAAACCCAAAGTGGGAGCCCTTCATTCTTAAGGACAAAGATAGACAATTTTTTAAATTGTTTATTTTTTCAATTACAGTTTACAGTAACTGTTATTTTGTATTAGTTTCAGGTGTGCAGCATAGTGATTAGACAATTATATACTTTACAGAGTGATCCTCCCATGTGGGAAATTCTTTTAAAAAGAGCTTTTTAACTTTTCACGATGAGCTCAGATTTTTCCTGAAGACCTTATTTTGCTTTTCCCCTATGTTGAATTGTATAGGCACACCTAATTGCTTTTCTCTATGCTTCATTTCTGCTATGCTAATGGGCAACTTTACTCTTATGTTCTAGGTATTACTCTGGAGAGAAAAAGGCCCCAGTTCTCACAATCTTCATTGGGGGAAACCATGAAGCTTCAAATCATTTGCAAGAGTTACCCTATGGTGGCTGGGTGGCACCAAACATTTATTATTTAGGTATGTGTTTGTGGGTAAATCCTTGGTTCGATAGGATGGAAGGGTCTGTTAAGATTTGTATACCAGTTGGGAAGTGTCTTGAGATGTATGGTGTTTTAGGAATTCTCTTAATATGGAAATTTAATTAAAATGGTTAAGTAGGTAATCATGAAAATATATCCATGCTTCATCTAGTGTTTTAAGCAATAGTTAATATAACTGCAAAGACCTTGCACACTGTTTTCATTTCCTTTATTCCCTCCCACTCTTTTTATTAAATTAAAAAACTTAAAGTTTTTATCATGGAAATTGTTAAACACACACAAAAATAGATAATAGTAGAGGTTTCCCTCACTATCTGAAAATAGAGTGTTTCTATGAACACTTTCATAAGGGGAAAACTTTCATTAATTTACATGCAAAAATTTTGTGTTAAACATAAACAAAAATAGAGAATGGTATAGGTTTCCCCCACTATCTGAAAGTAGGGTGTTCCTATGAAACTTTCATTAATTTACATGCAAAAGTTTTGAGTGTTCCCAGACGCAGAAGATAACCTACTGAATCCTACCAAAGTACTTAATCACATCCAGTATTATGCTGAGTGTAACTTTCTTACCAGCTCGCTTAGACTTTTGTGCTACCATAGAACACATCTCGCTGATGGATGCACAGAATAAATCCAGATAAAATGCAGATGCTTAGACCCAGGTCGAAGATATGGTGGCTTGACACTGACTATAGTTACCGGAGGAGGAGCTTGGTGGGGCCACTCTCCCTGCTCTGATGCATGCTGCAAAACAAATGCTCAATGCTCTTTTGGCTTTTCACCTTTTTTTTTGTGCAAGCAGAAATCCTTTTCACATTTCTTTCAGTTAGTGAAAACAGGTACTAATGTAGGTCTTTCATAAAAGGGAAATGGTGTAATGCAAATTTTTGAAAAGCTGGGGATGCCTGTATAATGAATCTTTATACCTATTAACTAGCTTCAACCACTATTATCATTCAGCGTCCTCATTTCAACTCATTGTCTTCTAAACTATTTTGTGGGAGAAGGTAACTAGGGTATTTTCAAACAAATCCCAGCCATGAGATTATTTCACCTGTAAATACTCAGAACATATTTTTTAAGTGATAAGGATTTTTAAAAATACCATTACTATGGTACCATTATTATACCTAACTAAATTAAGAGAGTAATTCCTTATTATGGTTGCCTAGTTCATGTTTCAATTTCCCTAATTATCACAAAGATATCTATTTTACAGCTTAGTTGTTCAAATAGGATCCAAACAAGTTCCACACATTTCATTGGACTGTCATGATTTTGAAGTCTCTTAGGCTATAACTGTCCCTTTTCTCTCTCTCCTTCCCAGCCCCATGCCATTTACTTGTTGAAGAAAAATGGAAATTTTCTTGTAGAATTTCCTGCATTCTGGATGTAGCTGTTGGAATTCACTGAATTGTTTAACACGTTCCTTTTATCCTCTGCATTGCCTATAATCTGCATTTCAATTTACAGACCTGAGTAGATTCTGGTTCTATTTTAGTCCCTTTAGGACCAGGAGCGTCCAACCTGTGGCCCACGGGCCACATGCAGCCCAGGATGGCTGTGCATAGGGCCCCACACAAAGTTGTAAATTTACTTAAAATATTATGTGATTCTTTTGTGGTTATGTGTTACAATGTTTTTAATGTGTGGCCCAAGACAACTCTTCTTCTTCCAGTGTGGCCCAGAGATGTCAAAAGGTTGGACTCCCTGCCATAGCCCTTTTATCTCTTTACTGAAATGTTTATAGCTGTTTCTGAAAACTACAGAAATTTAATTTCTATACTTCACTACTGATTGATGAATTTTGACAATGGCAACATTATGAAAAAGTGAATTGTCTGAAGATGATTATTCAGAAATGAAATATAGAAACTGCAGGTTCTTTATACCTTACACTTGCTGACTTTCAGATATATATAACCTACAAATCCATCATAGGACACTTTGTCTGTTCCCACACCTTACCCTCATATTCCCTTAGGTACCAAATAATAACACATCCTACCTTGTTTGTTTTTTTTTCTTTCTGCTTAGCCTCTTGACTGATCTGCTCCTAGACCTCTTCTCCCTGGTCTACCTTACATATTGTTGGCATGTCACTGTGTAAAAGAGTAACCTCATCATGATACTTTATTTTCAAATAATTTTAGGACTGCATGGAATTCTAGGCCTCTGAACCGTTCATTCAGTTAGTAAAGAGATTGCTTTTGCCTATAGTAATCTTATTTAACTGTGCAATTTCTCAGGTTTGGCGGGCGTAGTAAAATACCGAGGTGTAAGGATTGGTGGAATCTCTGGTATCTTCAAATCTCATGACTATCGGAAAGGTACTGTTGTTCTGAATTGTTTTTAAACTTTAAAACTTGCATGCCCCAGGGTAATTTAAGCATAATATATAGTTTGACTTTTACATTGGATTTTTTCTATGCACTGACTGATTTATTCTTAAAATTATATTATAAAATACTTTATGCACGTGGTAATATAGAGGACACTAGAATGTATTATCTGTGTATCCACCATCAAGCTTTTATCAAATCTTAGTATTCTTGCCATTTTTAGTTTTGATTTTAAAGAAATATCCCTGCCTGGTGTGGCTCAGCTGGCTGAACATTGTCCTGCAGAGCAAAGTGTCGCCGGTTCTGTCCCTGGTCAGGGCACATGCTTGGGTTGCTGTCCATGTCCCCGTGTCCTCTCTCCCTCCCTTCCCCTCTCTCTAAAATTAGTAAATAAATAAATAAATAAATAAAACAGTATAGATAAAATCGAAACATTATCATCACTGCTCAATCCCATTCCTCTGCTTTCATCCCGCCCTTTCTTTGTGAGGCACTCACTATTCTGAATTGGGTGTTTATCAATCGCTTGATCATTTTATATCATTACCATTACTATATATGTAACAGCTTTAAACAGTGTATTATATAGCATGTTTTCAACTTCATATAAATGTATCACTTTTTATGTATCTTTCTGCAACTTCTTTGTTTAATATGTTCTTGAAGTCTATGTTGATACATGTAATTCTAATATATTCATTTTAATTTGTGAATAGTATTGTGCTGTTGGGGACAAGAACAGTTAATCCTTCAACAATGCATGGTTAAAAATCTATGTGTAAATTTGACTCTCCCAAAACTTAACTTGTCCCTTGGTGTTTGTGAGGGGTTGTTTCCAGGACACCCCATCACCACCACCGATGTGGATACTGAAATCCGTGGATGCTCAATCCCCTGTGTAAAATGGTGTAAATCAGTACATACATTTGGCCCTCCACATCTGCACACTCCCAACTGCAGACCAAAACCACTATGGGTATTTATTGAAAAAAACTCATCTGTAAGTGAACCTGTGGACCTGCACAGTTCAAACCCGTGTTGTTCAAGGGTCATCTGAGCACTGCACTGTACTTATTCATCCTACAATATCTGAATGAATTACACTTTGACTTTTAAACTAAAGGAATAGCTTGGATTCACATTTGATTAAAAAATTTCTTGAATTAAGTTGGTCACTTAAAACTTATATCCTCAATGTAACTGTTAAGTCACAAGTCTGTTCCCAGTGCCTGGCTCTCCATGATTCTAAGCTGTCTCCTACATGGCTGGTGAGCATGCAAATTGGAAACAATATTTGGATGGACAATTGGTAATCTCTGTGGAAATTATAAAAGTCCTCCAACCCAGGAGTTCTACTTCCAGGGATGTGTCTAACGGTAGATTTCACATGTGCAAAATGATGTTTGCAAATTTATTTATTTCAGTTTTGTGTGTAGTAACAACAGGTAGGAACTAGTTAAATACATCTTGGTATAACTAGACAGTATCATACTATGAAGCCATTAAAAATATAAAGGGAAAAAAAGCAGATCTATGTATAACTGATATGAAAAGAACTCCAAAATAAGTTAAGTAAAAAAACAAGGCACAGAACATGTATAAAGTCTACTGCCATTTGTATAAAAAAGGGGAGGATGAAGACATAGGTAAATTGTACATATAGATGATATTCCTGGAGTAAAACACTGAAACCTGATTAACACTGACTGCCTCTGGGTGGCGCTGCTGCCAGCTGGTGGATAGGAATGGAAGGGCCCTCCCAGGGTTCTGGCGGTTTTATTCTGGTAAAATTTATATACCATTCTTAGTATACGATTCAATGATTTTAGTAAATTTACTGAGTTATGCATCTAGATTTTACCACCATCTAGATTTAGACCATTTCTATGACTCCTAAAAGTTTTGCAGTCAGTCCCTGCCCTCGCCACGCCCTGGGCATCCACTCCGCTGCTCTCCTGGAGGAACACCTTTTACTCTATACTTTTCTGAAGGTGTTTTTTAAAGTTTGTGAATAAACAGTGTACTCCAAAATGAAATATAATTTAATTTAAAAAATCACAGGGCCCCCATTATCTAGGATTATAGATTGTGATCACTTAACTAGTCAAAAATATCAGCATATTAAGAGCACTGTTTTTTACAAATTTTTAAGAACCAAAAGCATTGTTAACAGACATTAGTTTTAGGGAAGTGTATGTATCTATTTATACTTTCAGTATTTAAAGGTGTTGAATCCCACTTATTTCTCTTCAATTTAAGGTCATTTTGAGTGCCCTCCTTATAACTCAGCTACCATAAGGAGTATATATCATGTGAGAAATATTGAAGTCTATAAATTAAAACAGGTATGTAAAAAGTACATTATGGCAGACTTGAAAAAATGTTAAAGTCAAAGGGTATTTTGATCATTTTGGTTTATTACTTTCATGAAGAGCTTAATTCAGTATTTCTGAAATTTGGATTTTGAGTTGTTTTTAGGAGGCTCACATATGAACATTAAAATTTTTTTATGGTTATAAATTTATTTTAGTAAAAGCATTTAATTCATGATTTCAGATATTATTACTTAGGGTAACACTAAAGAATATATATTAAAATAAAGTGACACTTTAAAGAAAATTTTAAAACATTTTATTTTAAATAATGGTATTAGGTAGAAAATAAATGATAGTAAAGGTGACAGAAATATGGGAAAATCGTGAAGATGGTGTCCAAACACTGGCTTAGCTGGAGAGTTGGCAAAGCTAAATTTTTGGCTGAGAACCCGTTCAACGCCTGACACTGGGCTAAGCAGTTTGTACACATGGTGTTTCATATCATTGCCACTCAAATTCTGTCACATTAAGGATGAGAGGCTGCTCAGATAGATAAGCAACCTGCCCAAGATTTCCCCAAGAAGTTAAGTGGTAGAGCGAGTCTGAGTGAACCCGGGCCCTTGCCACCATACCACACAGCCTCTGGGGAGCTTAAGGAGGCTCGCAGGCATTTCCTTGATGCCCGACTCATAACACTTCTTTACTTTGAATACTTTTTCCCTTTTACCAGTCCAAAACCCACAGTCCTTGAAGTCCCGGCTTAGATACCGCTTTCCAACCAGTGTTCCAGTTTAAAGTCATCATGCTTCACTGAATTTTCATTGCACTTATTGTCCATATTAGTTATTCGGTGGTTAGTCATACCTTTTTTATATTTTGTATTGCCTTAAACAATTACTTATTTAAACTTAGTTTTGCAAGTATTTGTTTCAGATTACTTGGAGGTGCTGGGATGAGTCAAATATGGAGTATACTTTGTGTCCACTGTGAAGACACCAGCTACCTTAAATACGTCTGATATGATTTATGTAGTAAAGAGAGGTCTTTTGGGTGTATACTATGTGAGTCCATTAGAAAAAAAAAGTAGATTCTATCTTTAGGTTTACCGTATCGTTTACATTAGATGTCTTATGAAATCCAGTGTCTCTGGATCTTAAAACAGTAGTTTCTTTATCAAAAAGGGTTATTACATATTTTAGAATCCCAGTGCTAAAGACCATAGCTGTTTGGCAGTTTAATTGAAGTGCCTTTGTTGACCTGCCTTCCTGGAAAATAAGGATGATTTGTGAGGCAGAGAGAAAGCTGTTTCTTTTTGCCTCCATGAGTGAGTAGGTTAGTATTTTCTATGACTTCCTTACGTAAAGATCCTTAGAATGAATTACACAAAAATCCAGAGATCTAACTGGGTAAATGGTTGTGTGGCAGTGGAGAGAAGGAAGTGGGATTGCTTATGGTTCCTCTGTTTTTAAAAGTCGTGTGTGGGTTTGTTTTTTGTTTTTCTGTTAAAGCTGAAGCAGCCTATGGACATATTCTTATCTCATGATTGGCCAAGAAGTATATACCATTATGGAAATAAGAAGCAACTTCTTAAGACTAAATCTTTTTTCCGACAAGAAGTGGAAAATAACACCTTAGGAAGTCCTGCTGCCTCGGAGCTTTTAGAGCACTTAAAACCTACTTACTGGTTTTCTGCCCACCTTCATGTGAAGTTTGCAGCCTTGATGCAACATCAGGTAGAAAACACAGTATTTATTCTTTTGTTTAACAAGCACTCACTGAACATCCACAGGCTATGCACTGTTGCCACAGTTGTAAAGTTAGAGAAAGAAATGCAAGATAACTTTCCTTTTGTGAGTAACTCAGTCTCTGGTGGGGGAAGAGACAAGCAAGCAATGATAATTAGTGTAATAAGTTTGTGACAAAAATCCTAGGGAGCGGTGGGAGCACCTGAGCCAGGAGGTGGTGGCATGGGGAGTGAACGGAGAGCTGAAGTGAAGGAAGCTTGTCCGAAGGCATTGGTGGTGCCAGGAAGAAGTAGCTGATGAGGGTAACCTAGGAAGAGGGAACAGTGCGTGCAAAGGCAGCGGGCTGAGCACACGGTACTTTGGGAACTGCAGCTAGTTCGCATGGCTGAGGCCCAGATGCTGGAACAAGATCACAAGTGCCTTGTGGGCCACGCTCTGGAGTGTGGGTTTTCACCGGAAGGAATGGGGAAAGTTGGAGGGTGATGAGATCAGGTTTTTATTTTTGAAAGATTAGTTTGACAGCAGTTTTGCAGATGGATTGGAGCGATATAAAATAGGAGGTCGAGGAGACTAAGCAAAAGATGAGATTCTAACCTAAGGCAAAGGGAACATTGAGAGTGAAGCAGAGTCTAGAGAGATTGTGGAAGTAAGATCATCAGGATTTGGTCATGGAGGGAGGAGGGAATCTAGGATGACTCTTAAGTTTTCCTTGGGTAACTGCATGGATGGTGGTGTTTGATGGAAGATAGAGAATAAATATATGCCTATAATTAGGCTTTTATGGAAATATGTGGTTCTTTCTCTTATCTCCGATTCTGACTGAACTCTGACTTTCCCATAAAGTATTTCAAAGGGAAAACATTTAGAAAATACTGGGTTAACAAAGTTAGAGATTTCTTCTCAGAGGCTCTATGGAATTTCTGAGTCTTTACTGTACTAATGGGCATTGCCTTACTCCAAGAGTGGGATGGGATTTCTAGGGCTTCCCAAACTTTTTTGACCAAACACTTTTCAGTGGTAGAGGTACACTTTATGTTCCCCAAACACAGTCTGGAAGGTTCTGTCTCGAAACATTCCTGTAGGCCCTTTCTGTTGTGGACTTACTCTCCCCAGTTTCCCTGGGAGAAGGAGGCGAGGTTACTCCTTTCATTTTCCAAAGTCCACGTCATCTGCTTGTATCAATTGTCTTTCCCACGTCTGTGTTATTCTCCCCTCTTAGGCTCCTGACATGCTTGGATTTTTATTGAAATATCTGATTTGCTGTTTCCCCCTGCTCCATCTCCTGTCGTCAACCAGAGACTTGTCTCTCTTATTAACGACATATTTGATCCGTTTTCCTTTGCTTTGCCACCTCATCTGACTGTGCCAGTGTCCTCTGTTAGCCCTGCCCCCACACAAAGATGACCTGTCTTCAGACCCTCCCTGCAGCCAAGATCTGCCGTAGTCCCTGTGCCCCCCACCCCTCTCAGCCCCTCTTCACAGCTGAATTTTGATACCTGGTCCTCAGCAGGACGTCGCACAGCTTGTTTCCTTGCAGTTTCTCCTCCATGTGCCTTACTGTTTTCAGTGAGTCAGGGTTTTTTTTTGCTGTTTCCAATATGACCTTTATGTTTGTGACCCTTACATATTTCTTTCTGACAATTGACTGTTCAAAAAATAGCTTTATGGGTGTACTATTCACGTAAAATTTATTAGTTTAAGTGTATCACTCAGTATTTTTTTATACAAACATGATGTAATGTTTAGAATCTTCCCATCACCCCGAAAGATCCTTTGTGTCTGTCTGCCGTCAGTCCTTGTTCTCGCCCTCTGCCCCGACACCGTTAATCTGCCTTGTGTCTCTGTGGGTTTGCCCGCTCTGAACCTTTCATACAAATGTAATCATAAAATGTATCATCCTTGGCCCCTGGCTCCCTGTCTTTGGTTGTTTTTGAGGTTCATTTATGTTGTAGCACATTCATTTTTATTATTGAATGATATTTCATTCTAGGGGTATTTTACATCTGCCTTTGATATTGTGTCTAAGAAATCTTTGCCTAACTCCAGGTGACGACAATTTCTTCTATGATTTCTTCAAAGTTGTGTACTTTGAGTTCTGCCAATTTACCTTTAAGCTCCCCTGTTATCTTTAATCCTTTTGTTATATGCTTCAATTTATGTGTTAAATGCTTTGATTTAACATTATTATCATCATTATTTTCCGCTTTGACTTTTGTAAGGAAATTGAAGCCCAGAGAGTTGAAGTGCCGTGGTTGCACGAGTGAGTGTAGAAGTTGCTTTGGAAAAGTAACAGTTGTTCCACTGACACATAACTTTGTGCAATGGAGATTATTTCCATCCTATTCAATGTATGACTTATCTGTGATGTCTTAACATTCTTACCTAAATCGTGGTTCGTGTCGTTTAGGCCCAGGATAAAGGACAGACGGCCAAAGCAACAAAATTTTTAGCCTTGGACAAATGCTTACCACATAGAGACTTTCTTCAGGTAAGGAGAAAACAAAATAACTTTGAAATATAGTTTTACTCTTTCAATAATTAAAAAAAATTAATTTTTGTTTTCCGAATTATTAATTAGTGCTTTTTGTCATTTATGTTGTCTAAGAATTCCTTGGAATATTTATATTACATTAATATTTTTAGGCTACTGAATTAAATTCCTTTAAACTTTTATTGTTACATTGAAATCCGTAGAATACTATTTCTTAAAATTGCCAATTTCTTCCTGTAGGTAATAGAAATAGATCATGACCCCAATGCTCCTACTCACTTGGAGTATGATATTGAATGGCTCACTATTCTCAGGGCTACAAACAATCTCATTAATGTGACTGGGCGCCTATGGAATATGCCTGAAAATAATGGTCTGCATTCAAGGTAAGTAAGTGTGACCTTATTTAGGACTTGCTCTCCCCGTGCATGTAAGGTTTTTGTGTCCCCATCTCCCCCTTTTCTTTCCTTAAGGGGAAAACTGTTAAATGAGTGTAAGAATAATTCAGGTTTTATAAGAAAATGGATTGTTGAACATTAACCCAAATAAGTGTGTAAGTGAGTAAGTCTGCATGAAACGATAATATGGTTCACATATTAAAATAATTTGTATTTGCTGTAGGATGTAAGGACAGCTTTTTCTACTGTTTTTATTTCAAAATGGTCCTTTACTAAATGAATTATAATTTTACTAAATGGAATTTAGACGTATGGTTTACTTTTTATCCTTGCACCTGAAGTTCATAGTTGGATTTCATCATTTATTATTTGAGGCCAGTGAAATATAAAATGCCATTGTTTTGTTCTTTTATAGGTGGGATTATAGTGCAACAGAAGAAGCTATGAATGAAGTATTGGAAAAATTGAATCGTGACCTCCAAGTTCCACTTAACTTTAGTGTGACAGCTGCTTGCTATGAACCAAGCAAGCCACAGACACAGATGCAACTGGTTCATAGGATCAATCCGCAGACTACTGAGTTTTGTGCTAAACTTGGCATCACAGACATTAATGTCAGTCTTCAGAAGGCCAAGGAAGAACACCACTTGTGTGGTGAATATGAAGAGCAGGATGAAGCAGGGAGTAATGACTCCGGAGAAGATCCTAGTGAATATAACACAGACACATCTGCCCTGTCCTCTGTTAATCCCGATGAAATAATGTTAGATGAAGAAGAGGAAGATGAAGACAGTTTTGTGAGTGCACATAGTGACACGAATACAGCATCTCTGGAACCTTCTTCTGATCAAGCTTCTGACTTTTCTGCAAGCTTCTCTGATGTCAGGGTCTTGCCAGGTTCCATGTTTGTTTCTTCTGATGATACACTGGGCTCCCCAAAGGGCAGAGAGGAGAAACCTGGTGAGGCTGTGGAGTCTGGAGATGGGAAGGACTTAACCGAAGTGCCATTGAAGAGGCCGAGTGATGAGCATAGACCTGAAGAAAGAAAGAAAATTAAGAGGAGGAATCAAGCCATCTATGCTGCAGTAGATGACGATGGTGCGGCATAAGACCCTTCATGTGTCTTAGTGTCTATGTAGATATGTGATTTTTAAGACTATATTTTTAGAGTTGGGTTTTTGACTCAGGACTTAACTTTGTAATAATGAAGTTACACAGAGAATTGATTTTGCCTTTAGGCTTTTATATATTTCAGATACAAACATATTAAAATTTCATCTATTTACTTGATTGAGTACCCTTTTTTTGAAGATGGATATTACTCACTTTCAATTTTTCAGCAAAACTTATTGAATACCTACTTTGTGCCAGGCACTCTCCTGTAAGACGGCACTATAAAGTTGGCTGACATGGCTTTTTATTTTTTGCCTTCCAGGAATTACTGCTACTGTGAATATTTTGGTTAATAAAATATGGCATATTTCTATTTTGTTTTACAAAGTTAAGTCATTATTGTATATAAAATTATGTATGGTTTCTTTTCATTTATTGTAAATATTTTCCCTGGTTGGCTCTTAATGTCTATCAAATATAATTGATATGGAAGATGGGAAATAAGATTTCAGGAAATTAATTTAAATACTAAACATTGATAAACATAAAATTTTATGCTGAAGTGCTGCAATTAATATAACTCTCTTGACTTTTGCATATTTCATTTGAGCCTTAGCTTTCATTTTAATGTGACTACAGTAACCGTGCATACGTCACGAGGTACAGGTTGTTCTGGGGCACAGTTCAGCTTTGTGTTAATTATGAGCCGGGGTGGAGTTGCACAAATGCTGCCCTTCATGCTGCACAATGGCTGCTAGTATTAAAGTATTTTTAAAGAGCTGTGTGGAAAAAGTGCACCTCTGCCCTGTCTTTGGGTAAGCTGCCTAAGGAGACTGTGGCCCTGCACTTTGGGTCAGGAGTCATGGAATCCAAAGACTGTTCTGGGCTCTTATGATCCCACAGTAGTGCAAGTCCAGGAGACAGTCTAGAATGGTGGGACAGATGGCTGCCCTTTTGTCAGCTTTTGTCTTGAAAATGGTCTAGGACTTTGGGATTTTTATCTTTATTGCCTTTCATTTTTTTTTGTTAGCTTTCTTATTTGAGTTAAGTACTTAATTTGCCTACTTTAATTCTCTTTATTTATATAAAGTATTTAAAAGCTACGGATTTCACTATCACTGATTTAATTGAATCCCATAAAGTCTGACATTTAGTATTTTTTCCTCAGAAACTCTTAATTTAGATACAAGAAGATAGTACATAATTAGATTTAAAATAAGTAATAGCTAATAGATGGTGATTCTCAAAAGAAATGGACAATATCTGTAGCTTATGTATTAAAATGAAAGCACAAATACTAAAAAATAAATGAGAGAAATAGCCACTGAAACAGGATATTTATATAAACATAAGATTGCACAACTTGATACAATATGTATAAATTTGATGAATGAATGATTAATTTCTTATGAAAATCAAATTTTCTGAAATTTATCCTATTAGCAATAGAAGGTAAAAACATTTCCAGAAGGAATCGAGAAAGTTATCTAAAGATTACCCCTATAGCCCTGGTTGGTGTGGCTCAGTGGATTGAGCAGTGGCCTGCAAATCAAAAGGTTGCCAGTTCGATTCCCAGTCAGGGCACGTGCCTGGCTGGGTTGCAGGCCAGGTGCCCAGTAGGGGGTGTGCAAGAGGCAGCTATATATCTCTCAGTCATTGATGTTTCTTTCCCTTTCTTTCTCCCTTTCTTCCCCTCTGTCTAAAAAAGTAAATAAAACATTAAATAAAAAAAAGATTACTGCTATAAAAGTACTTAGCCCAGATGGCTTCAGGAAGAAACTACCAAACCTTTTAAAGACCAGATAATCCCTAACGTTATGTAAACTTTTCCAAAATACAGAAAGTGAAGGAAAGTTTTGTTTTATATGAAGCAAGTACTGTATAGCGTTGAGACCTAAATTTGATAAAAATGACACACAAAACAAGCCAATTTCACATATAATATTAATGCAAAAGTCCTAAATAAAATGTAAATAAAAAAATAAAAATAGCCCGGCTGGTGTAGCTCAGTGGATTGAGCACGGGCTGGGAACCAGAGGGTCCTGCTTCGATTCCCAGTCGGGGCACATGCCTGGGTTGCAGGCCAGACCAATGAGGGCCATGTGAGAGACAACCATACATTGCTCTTCCTCCCTTCTCCTCTCTCTGAAAATAAATAAATAAAATCTTAAAAAAATAAAAAAATATTAGCGAACAATCTACTACATTTCTAGATCATATAGCATGACTGATACTTTGACAAAATTCAAGGGCCAGTTCTGATTTTTTTTTTTAATAGTAAGATCTAGTATTCTGTTTAATGGAAATACTCTCAAAGTCAAGGAGCAAGATGAGGACACCTGTTACTTCCATTACATTTTAACATTGTATTGATAGAAAGTGCCATCAGACAAAACAAGGAGGGGAGTCAGAATTGCAAAGGGGGCACATTCATGAATTAAAATATTTTAACTTTCATGGCTGAAAGTCTTTTAAAAGAGGGTTTATTAGGCAATTGCTAGCCAAAGAGACCAATCTTGGGGAATGGAGTTGTAAGGAGTAACAAAAATAATACTTTTCCTCTCACTTTCTAAGTGTTGGAAACTACCCGGCGTGGTTTCAGAAGCTGTACCCCCCCCCCCCCCCGCCCCCGATGGCTAAGGCTGAGTAAAAAGACCTTGGGACCGTAAGCCACTAAGGAGACAAAACTCATCCTCTCAGCAGGGGCGAAGCCTCTGCCCCCTTTATTTCACCCTGCTTGGGCCCTGGAGAATGGCTGGATAGTCAAAGATGGGTAAGATTCCTCAAGGGAGAAACAACCTAAGACAGGTACAGTCACGAAGGAACCATCCGGGAAGGATTTAGGGGACTATAGAAAAGGGGTGATGGACCTTCACCCCTTTGCCATAGACTGAGTCCTCATTCTATCTGTAAAAAGTCTCCTAATCTCTTGGCTGCTCGCATCCACCGCCTGGCTCAAGCCTGAAACTGTGCCGGAGGCAGGTGCAGCCCTATGTGCTGGAACGGGTGGTTTCCAGGGGATCAGACCTAAGAAAGAATGCATAAAATCCTGTGAAACCTGCTTTGCTAAGAACACCCTCAATTTAAATGTTAAGGGTCCAAGCATAAAATAAGTTTGTTTCCCAAAGTTTTATGGTCCTTTGGCTCACTCTATCTATCTGACCCTGACTCAGAATAAGCCCTTATAGTTCTTTGAATGTTATCTATTCCTTGAGCATTACTGCCTGACAATAATTGATGTGCTTTACCTATATACCCTGTATTCCTATGCAAACTAAACCCAATAAAAGCCCATTGAGAAAAAGGCTCTAGGCCTTTCTCTGAGAGACTGGCCACCTTTCCTCCCCAAGCAGATCATGTCTTGGTAGACTTATTCTCATCTGCGGTGGCTGGGAGAGCTCTGTGGGATGGAGCCCCCCTATATCTAAGTTCTAGTAGGTCTAATGATCAAGTTAACAGATTAAGAAGAGAAAATCAAATTTTAATACACATGCATGGAAAAGTCACATAAGCATGAAAATTTCAAAGCTGGACAAAATTGGGCACATACGTCATTTGGCACAAAGGAGAAAGGGGGAGGGGCAGCGATGGGATTTCCAAGAGAGCTGGTGATTTACAGGTGGTTGAGGAAGAGCAGAACACACATGGCAGGTACATTTTTGCTAGGCAATCCAGAAAAGAATGAGACGGAGAGAAGTATGGTCAACAGGCTCCGGCTTAGAGTCTTGCAGTCTAATGCTAAAGTGATTATATTAAGGTTCTCTCATCCCTTAGGCAGGAAAGGGGGGAGGGTCAAAGGTTTTTTCTGAGTTTTTTGTTTCTTAAAAACCAGCTTGAAATCAATATCCCAAAAGGCAAAACTCTTGGTCCCCTTAGGGCTCTAAACCACCAGTGGCATGACTAGGTAGGAAAGACATGTCCATTGTCCTGGAGTTTTGCAAGCATTTTTATACATCAGGTAGAAAGGAGGAAGATGTTAGCCTTTCTGAAAGGATTGACGTTAGCAATAGACAAAGGAATATGAGAAAGGGAAGTGGGGCTAGCTCTTGGATAGGTGCATCAGGGTCCTCAAAGAAGTGTCTACTTCTGTGGATTAGCTGCGGGCAGCAGATTGGAAAGTTCACATGTAAATAAGAAGTGGAGGCTCCTGGGGTTACAGGAATCGTCAGAGCTGGTCCACAGCTATTACTAAGAGGCAACAGTTCTGTTTCTTTCTCTCATTCTCAGGCAGCTGGGTTTTTTGTTTTGTTTTGTTTTGCTTTAATTTCGAACATCTCAGAATCTTTTTTTTTTAATCATATATACAGATGACTTGATAGCTTAGGTAGAAAGCACAAGGAAATCAAAACTGAAACTAATACATTAACGTAAGTACATATGCCCTGGCTGGTGTGGCTGAGTGGATTGAGTGCCTAACTGCAAACCAAAGAGTCGCTGGTTCGATTTCTAGTCAGGGCACACGCCTGGGTTGTGGGCCAGGTCCCCAGTAGTGGGTGCACGAGAGGCAACCACACTTTGATGTTTCTCTCCCTCTCTTTTTCCTTCCCTTCCCCTATCTCTAAAAATAAGTAAATAAAATCTTAAAAAAAATAAAGTACATAAAGTAAGGTAGTAAATAATAAGATGTAAAATTAACATAACAACTGATAGTTTTCACATACACAATTACCAGTGAGTGACATGTTATAAACAGCAACGAAACACGTAACATGAAATGTGCAAAACTTATACTGAGGAAAACTTAAAACATCTGAAAAATACAAAAGAAGACTTGAACAAATGAAAAAACATCTATTATTCTTGGATAGACTGAACATTTTAGATACCAATTCTTCTCAAGTTAGTATATAATTTTAGAATGATTCTCAATGAAAATATCAATGCATTTTGTTTTGTTTGTTTTCTGGAGCTAGATGAGTTGATTTTAAAGTTCATGTGGAGAAGTAAATTTAAACAGGAAGAGGAAAACAAGACAACTAACTTATATGTGAAGTGATGCTCAAACTCTAACTTAGTTATCAGAGAAGTGCAATTAAAGCAGCGGTGAGAACCTCGCAGGGACGTTGGTGTCCTGCTGAAAGCTAATCGGTCACCAGCCCAGAACTGAGTGATGGGCACGTGAGAGCAACGGCTGTGGTGGCAAGAGAGAGGCCATGCACTGGTCCAGCAGCATAGACTCCCCCTTCCCAAGACTGACCTAGCTTCTCTGCCTTTGAATGTCCAACTTGTCAGCAACACTGAGTCCTTCAAATGGTGCCAGTCCTTGAGGACCCCAGCTGGCTAGTTGGTGCCCAGGTGGTTGATTACATTAGGCCTCTTCCAATGGTTCATCTCCACAGGAATGAATATTCCGGGCATGAATTTGCCTTTCCTGTCTGCAAAGCCTCAGCCACTACACTCCTGGGGTTATGGAATGCTCAGTCCACTGATGTGGAACTTCACATAGCACAGCATTTGATTTCGGGCAGCAGTCACTTTACAGTGAAGGTGCAGGAGTGGGCTCATGGCCATGGGATCTACTGGTTCTTTCATGCATCCCACCACCCAGAGGCAGCTGTCTGGAATGGCCTTTCTGGAATGGCTGAAGTGCTAGCTTGGAGAAAACACTCTGAGAAATGTGGTGCCATCTTTCAAAACACAGAATGTTTGTATCAATGCAGAGACCTGTGTATGGTGCTCTGTTCCCAATAGGAACAGTGCACAGACCCTGGAATTAAGGGGCATAAATAGGAGTGGACCCAATGATTGCCACTCCTAATGGTGACGTATTGGAGGATTTCGTACTTCTGTCCCTGCACATCTGGGCTCTTCAGTGTTGGAACTTCTGATCCCAAATAGACTGGTTGCTTGCCAGGTAATACTGCAGGGGACTCACTGAATTACAAACTACTGAAGGCCATGTTGGACTTCTTGTCTCTAGGGACCCCTGAATAATTTATCTTTTTATGACATAGCAGCTGGGAGGAATATAAAGAGGTCCACCATGGTGTCTCCTATCGCAAATTCTGGCCTGCAGAATTCATATAGCTATGACTGACGTGTGAATAAACTCACACAGAAATACTGGACTAGAGGAATCCAGGACTACGCAACCCCTCCCTCATGATACGGGAGAGGCCCCGAGCCTTGTGTTGAGGATTTTTTATTGATGATCCAAGGTACATTACATCAGAATGGTCTTCACTAACTGTGCATAGATTGTAGATTCAAGTTAGGCCTTAGATGGTCCAGGAAAGTACATCAAAAGGAGAGATATGCAAATGGAAGGACAACAGGTTTGGGCTGAACTCAAAAGGACTATAAACATTAGCCTAAGGGAACTAGGCATGCATCAGCATAAGTTCTTTTGATCCGGGGGAAGGGAGATCCTAGCAAGAACAAACTTTTGATTCTAAGAAATAGATTGTCCTGATTTCTCACAGGAAAGTCTGCCATCACACACGTGGGTCCTGCTTGCCGTCTTATGTTCCACGAGAGTCCATGCTCTCTTAGACGTGAAACATTAGAGCTACACTTTCCACTGTGAGACATATGAAATCCCTTTAGTCTCCCTCCTCCAATATCCATTCTGAATTCCCTTTCTCCCTATAACTATGAACAGGCCTGTGCAGCAAACCCGTACTGAGAGAGGGTATGACTATCAAGGGCTCAGGCACTTCAGGGAGGTGAGCTGTATGGACAACCAGCTAAGCTACCAACATCTGCTGAGGCGGCTCTGAGGGTGAAGGGGATTCAGAATGGATATTGGAGGAGGGAGCGGGCTCTATTGCAGCCCTGAGATCAACTACAGTGACAGGGGCTGTAGCTGATCCCTCTAACCTCCTTTATCAGTTTCCCTTCAGGAAGAAGGGCCTGTGGGAACCAGGAAACACTGATCCCAAAAACTATGTGGAGAAGAAGATCTGTGTAAGCCCAAGGGGTGCACTGTGGCAGCTGTGAGTGTGTGCCTCCCAGACCTGCGAGTGGAGGGAGCATCTCTGACCAAAGGCCCCCGCTGCTGCGCTGTGAAGTGCCGCACTGAGCTGTGCCCAGGCCACCCCTTTCACAGGCTTCTCCCAGTCACGACTGTGCAGCAAGAATACTGAGGTAGACCTGCTCCTGGGAGACACGGGACACCGTTAGTGGATGACTTTGGTTTGAGGACTCCCTGATGGCTTCCCTGAACCTTCCTGAGACAAGGACAGCCTTGGGCAAGGCAGCCTAGGACAGTTCCTCCCAAGCTTCTTTCAGACTCGCCTTGTGATTTGACAGCTGCCCAGCCTCACACAGCTCCCTCCCTATTTTCTCTCACATAGGCATTTCCCCTCATAAAATCTCACACAGTTCATCTCTTCTTGGGGTCTGCTTCCTGAAGGATTTGAACTAGCATAGCTTGTACCAGAAGGAGAGAGAAGAGTCAAGCATGACTCCCTGGTTTCCGACTTGGGAACAGGGGGCATTTGGTTGCCAGGCACTGAGATGAGGGAGACCAGGGTCCTCTGTTTGGAGAGGAAAGACATAACAAGAGGACAGATTGAGGGGCGTGTGGAAGGACAATAGGAAGGGAAGACAGAGATCTCAGGCAGGGCGGACAGTTCCACCTGTTACAGGTTTTGTTACAGATGAAGTTTTCCTTTCCCTGTTGGAGACCTGGTCTCAGTTCTCCAAATCTTAAGAGCAGCTCCAGTCCCCTCCATGGCTCAAAAACAGATTCTTATGAAAACATATAGAAGGACATTAAAGAGAAGAAGCTCACTGTGGGGCTTCTGTCTTAGCTAGGGCTGCTCTAACAAAATGCTGCAGACTGATGGCTTAACCAACACACATTTATTGCTCACAGTTCTGGGACTGGTAAGTCCAAGATCAAGGTGAAGATCAGGTTCCTGGAGGGCACCCTCTTCCAGGTTTGTAGACAGCTGCCTTCCTACTGTGTCCTCACGTGGTCTTTCCCTGGTGAATACACTGAGAGAGAGAGAGATCTCTGTTTTCTCCTCCTTGCAAGAAGCCCACCTTCATGACCTCATCCAAACTTAATAACCTCTGAAAGGCCACACCTCCAAATACCATTACACTGGGGGTTAGGGCTTTGTCACATAAATTTTGATGGTGGTGGCAGTGGGAGGCACAAACATTCAGTTTATAACAGTTTCTTTCCGCCATATTGGGTGGTGCTCATTCTGAGAGTCACTTGGTCTTTATAAAGTTCCCCTGCCACGTGGCTACTTGGCATAGGTGGCTCTGAGATGCTTCCAATTCCTTACAGAAAAAAAAAGAAACTAAACACTGACTTACAGAACTTGAAAGCAAGGCTCGTTCATGCAGCCTTCACTCTCAGACTGGAGCCCTGTTCTCTGTCGGCTTCTGGCAGACCCTGTTCTTCAGCCGGAAGGTGGCGTCTGGCGCACAACCACTTCACCAAGAGCAACGGATTCCCCTTATCTCCCTGCCCTTGTCCCCTGTCCCTTCTTTTATCTGCAAGTAAATTTAAATTGGGGGGAAATGAGAGGTGTGCTCAGAGTGATTTCCAGAACGAACCCAGAAATACATTCTTCATAGCTGGGCATGGCTTCGTAAACAGGGGCAGGTTGGACTGGTAAGACTGAGTGGAGAATAAAAAGCATTATTGCCAGAAATGCAAGGCTGGAACCATTTTCTTAGAAATGCAGAGAGGTTTAAAACAGTATCATGGGACCAGGCAATTTTGTGCTGGCATGAATTCACTGATTTCCGTAAAAAATTCTCTTTTCAGGATTTAATGTTGTTACTGTCACGCGTCAATGTCCTTCAGTTAATCTCACGTGGGCCCCCAAGTGTTCGGCCATGGATTCTACCTCTGCACGAACTGCCCCTGTTCACTCACATAAACCCTGGTCTCCGGTCTTTGTCGCAGCTTCGGAACAGTGGGAAGGAACTGGCAATGTCGATAAGACATCACTCTGTGTATTGGTTTTGCGCCGTTAACAGCTGAATGCTTTAACAACTTTATCAGTTCCACTCGCTTAACAAATATATTAGAAACCGGAACTGTGGTTCCAAGGGCTCCAAAGTAAATAGGACAAGTATTGTTGGCTTGAATATTTCCTCCTTGCAATAAATTGGAGTTCAAAGAAGCTAAGAACTAAGAGGTGCACTTTTCACATGTAAGTCAGTTTAACAAACATTTATTGTTAAAAGTTCCTTTAACTTTTCCTTCTCGATACAGTGAGTCCT
>PVJI01001276.1:0-32958 GCA_004026765.1 Micronycteris hirsuta
TTTTATTTTTATTTATTTTTTAGAGAGAGGGGAAGGAGGGAGAAAGAGAGGGAGAGAAACAGCAATGTATGGTTGCCTCTCACATGGTCCTCATGGGGACCTGGCCTGCAACCCAGGCATGTGCCCTGACTGGGAATCGAACCGGGACCGCTTGGTTCCCAGCCCGCGCTCAATCCACTGAGCTACACCAGCCAGGGCCCTAGTTTAATTTTTAACATGGTGAATTTTGTGGTCATCTTTTTTTAAGAGTTCATATCATGAAAATGAGAATGATTACAATACCAATTCCAGAATGAACCAGACATCACGGTCATTTAGAAGCCTAAACGACTGCACAATTTTACACCCAAAATGACAGCTAGAATGACACATACAACTGGGTTAGGGAGGTAAATAATTAAAAAGAGAATACTGAACAACATGCAGAAAAGAATTTGCAATTGGGCACAGGGGAGAAAGGAATGTGAAAGCACATGTAGAAACTGATTCTCCCAAGTCCCCAGTGAGACAGGCAAGTCGTTTTAAATTCATCAAAAGGGGTTTTTGGTCTCCCCAAAAGACACCAATTCACAGTGGAAAATAATGGCCACCAATTAAAAAAAAAAGAAAAGAAAGAAAGAAAAAGGAGGAAGAAGAAAGAAAATAGTGGCCACTGAATTAGCTTCAGCATATATGAATAAGCCTATTGCTCCTTTGATTTTTCTCTGAAACTGAGTAAACTTAAATTTCTATTCAAAAGCTGTAACTGAATTATCCTGTGGGTGAACAAAGGGAAAATTTTGATAATAATATGTTCGCCTTTTACAGTGTAGTGCTGATTCTGTCAGATCCTACCAATGATCACACTCTCTACAGTATACCAAGTGCTGAACCAAATCATGGCAATAAAAAAAAGTTCGCCTACTTTAATTTGAAAAATGGAATTTCAAATTGTCTTTTTGATTTCTATGAAGATTTTAAGGAGACTTCAGGGAAAATGAAACAAAGAAGTGTTCATTCTAGTTTGTCCATATACAAAGGAGATTTTGTTCATCTGCCTGCATACTTAGCAGACAATGTAGTTGTAAAGTTTTGCAAATGACGTTTAGTCTACATCTTTTTCCAAAGAAAATGAAAAGAGCTTACCTGCTAAATGTCCTGCATGCCTGTGCACAACATGGCTAACAAAGTGTGGTTCGCTTCCTGTAATACTGAAGCTTTCATAATGAAAGGCTGGTTTACTTTTCAGTTTTCTCCAAGCATGCACTTAATGAGTTACTTGACATTCTAGAATTGGAAGGAGATGGTCTGTTTTAGACATGTACCTACAAGATGGCTGTCAATGTTGCCAGTCATAGAAAAGATGTTAAAAAGTTAGTCTGCCATAAAATTATATTTTCAAAGTGTGGGATGAAAAGAATGTCCTTTTGTAATTTGTAAATATATTGCGAATGAGAATGGAGAAAAGAACTGTATTCGAACAGAAATGTATAACCTGTTCCTCCATAATTGTTTGATGATTTCAAAAAGGCCATAAGTGTCCTAAAAAGGATAAACTGACTATACCTGAGCTGTTCAATATTATGCGTAGACAGTGACAAAAACCCATGTAGTGAAAAATAGCTCTTTTATGGGGAAATAAAATGCCACCAGAAAAGGACAATCAATTTACACAAGACTTTCTCATTTCTTTACTAAATCTGGAATGTATTTGTAATCTAACTTTGTTCACAAGTTCAAATATCTCTGTGCATTAAAACTATTTTGAGAGAGAGAGAGGTGTTTAATTTATGTAATCCAGTATACTTCAAAAGGTTTGAGTAAGAATAATGGATGTTTTAGACATAGATACCCTATGTGATGAATTTATAAATGCAAAGGAGCTGACTGACAAAAGATGGTCTACCAAAAACAGCCTGTAGCTACAAAGTGGATGGACTTTTTTGGAGAGCTGGGAACCAGCCCCTGTAAGTCTAAAAATCTACTGCTAGTAAGATCCTAAGTATTCCATGCTCAAATGATTTTGTTGAGAGGATTGTTAGTTTGACGCCATCGTATTGAACAGATGCCAGAAATCAGTGTAATGTGGGTTTAATAAAAGCAGGGCTGCAAGTTGAAGAATTTTATGTTTGGCCATATTTAGTTTGATTACAACATTAAAAAAGGGTTTCTTAAAGGCTGCAGGCAAGGAAACAGAAAGAGGTAAAATATTGGTCATCATTGCACCTTCCAATTAACAAGAGGGTGCTCAATCCAGTTTTCATGGGCTGGGGACAAAATACAAGCCACAGAAATAGTCATTGAATTATGAGGGCAAAGATTCGCTATGGTTATTGACATGGCATCTGAAGGCCCAGTCTCTGGAATACAATCCTGTCTTCACTGTGTCCTTTGATGGGAATACTGAGATTAAGAGAATTGAATAAAATTGACCAGGCTCACACAGCTAATAAGTGGTAAAGCCAAGATTTGAATCCATGTCTAAAAGAGTCTAAAGCCTCAACTATGTCATATACTGCCTGGGGGGAAACTCTGGAGTCATTACAAAGGAAGACCCACTTATCCGTTCTTTCCATCAAACTCCAGGTATTTCATATTTCACAAATGGAAGGAAAGGTCCTTCACCGGCTGAGTATGATTTGCTTTATTGTGATACTCACTTTATTATGGTGCTCTGGAACTGAAACCATAGTATCTCTGAGGTATGCCTTTACTCGATTTATTGCAGTGGTCTGGAACTGAACCCACAATATCTCCAAGTTGAGTAGCCTCATGATGATGGAACAAAACTGTAAGGATTCATTTTGGGTGACAATTTCTTTGGGGAAATGACTGCTCCAATTATCTATCCCAAAATGGGTCAGCCTTCAGATTGGAAGTGGCAGTGTTGCAGCCTCTAACTACTTTAGCCCTTCTGTTGAGAACTGCAGCAACAGCTCTCATTGAGGTCTATTCATTTATGACAACATTGAACTAAATTCATGCCCAACAGTCATAGTGGAGACTTGCTAGTAATGTCTTCCTCTTTCATTTTATAACTTGACTAGGCAACAGAGCTGATTGTTTGTCTAGAGGTGAGGATAATAGGATCTTTGTTTGGTTCTTGTTGAAAGGAGATGACTAGTTGTGTTCTGAAGTATCAGCAGACTAGGATAAAGACCTATATGTGACATCAGAATTAGAGCTGAGCAGATATTTATCAAGCAATCAACATGTGCCAAATGGAGGCATAGGTAAACACAGCTTGTCTCTTTGCAAAACCACAGCAAAAATTACAACTAGATTACAAAACAAATATCACCCAGAATCTTCAGAAACTTGAGCTTTATGGAAGTCAGACAACCAAAGAATGAAAGAAGCCACATTCATCTAGATGGGTAGGAGGGGCAGAGACACAGAGAGGTGCGGAGACACACATAGATGCAAATGGACAGCCCTGCACCCATGTGTGATGGATAAAAACTGGGAGGGATATCTTGGAAATGAGGGATCCCAGCCCCACAACCAGACCACCTAGCCCAGGGTTCCAGCACCAGGAAAATAAGTCCCCATAATTTCTGGATATAAAAACCAGTGGGGGTTCAGGCAGCAGAAGAAACTGCGAGGTTCTCAGGGGTCTCCTCTGAAAGGGCCCACAATGGACTTAGGGCTTATGCAGACTCACTGCCTCTGGGCTTCAGCCCCAAGGCAACCGCTGGAAGGATACCAGTGGTATACAGGGAGAAACTGAAGTGACTGGCATCAGGGAAAATGCCAGGAGACAGCTTCCTCCTGGATAAACCCAGAGGCCAGGCTGCAGCATTGTTCCCTCTCTGAACCCTCCCCCACACAGAACCACAGAGTGGTGACATGGGTTGCCCCATCCTGGTGATTACCTAAGGGTCCACCCCATCCAACTTACTGGTGTGCCTTTCTGCAACAGGCCATGCTGTAACAGGGCATGGCCAAGGGGCGGCCCAAATAGGGATTTTTAATGGGGTTTAGAACTCGGAGTCCAGGAAATATTAGAAAAAAAATATGTATATAGGATAAACTCACCCCACAAGTCTGAGCTGGGGGATGGGATGCATGGAACAGGGCCATTGAGAGTTGTTTTGAATAGCACCAGTTTTGCAGATAACCTCTAGAATGGTCATTTAACATATTTATAACCTTTATCTGGTTTCATAGATATGTTAAACAGCTGTGACCATGTTTTGAGCCAGGGGGATAGGAGTGACTTCAACCCATGAAGTAACTGGCCAGCAACTCCCCCTGGTTACAAAGCCTGCATAAGAGCTTAGAGATTGGCTCCACACCACAGGGCCACACCTGCCTAGACTTACTATGGCAGCCCAGTAAAGCTGGAAAAACATGGAATGCTGGCAGCTGTGGCCAGTTGTGGGAGGAGTTGGAAATGGTGCAGCAGAAGAAGATTGGTGCTGGGATTTAAACCCAGGTGCCACAGCCATGTGGCATCTTTTTGGGACCAAGTGGCTTAAGCAGAGAAGAATCATGGACTTCTATTTCTTTTTCTGAGGTACAGTACCCCAGACTGGGCAGAGGGGGAAGGAAGGACTGTGTGTTTGTGGGTATTCTAAAGGACTTTGGGATCTCAATGAAGACATTAAGTCATTACTCTTAAGTTTGTATAACTCTTGAAATAAATGATCCTTTTCCTTTTCACCAATCTCTGGCATTGAGAGATGTCTTTCCCTGGCAGTGGGCAAGGTAAGCCTAGTACGGGGTGGGAGACCCCTGGAGCACAAGGGTGGGTCCATTTGGTAATAGTATATTGTTTACCCTACCCCCTGGGTCTGTTCTGTAACAATGCTCCTAAGACAAGGAAGTCAAAGCAGCTCTACCTAACCCACAGAAACAAATACAGAAAGGCTTCCAAAATGAGGAGACAGAGAAATATGGCCCAAATGAGAGACCAGAACAAAACTCTAGAAAAAAACTAAACTAAATGGAGATAAGCAATCTATCAGATAAAGAGTTCAAAACACTGATTATTAGGATGCTCAAGGAATTAATTAGGTACTTCAGCAACATAAAAAAGAGCCAGGCAGAAATGAAGTTTACACTAAGTAAAATAAAGAAAAATTTACAGGGAACCAACAGTGGATGGGATGAAGCTGAGAATCAAATCAATGATTTGGAACATAAGGAAGAAAAAAACATTCAATTAGAACAGCAAGAAAAAAAAAAAGAACACATACAAATAAAGGATAGGCTAAGGAGCCTCTGGGACATCTCCAAATGTATCAACATCTGAATCATAGGGGTGCTAGAAGGAGAAGAAGAAGAGCAAGATATTGAAAACTTATTTGTAAAAATAACGAAAGAAAACTTCCCTAATTTGGTGAAGGATATAGACATACAAGTCCAGGAAGCACAGAGAGTCCCAAACAAGGTGGACCCAAAGAAGAGCATACCAAGACACATCATAATTAAAATGCCGAAGGTTAAAGATAGAATCTTAAAAGCAGCAAGAGAAAAGCAGATAGTTACCTACAAAGGAGTTCCTGTAAGACTGTCAGCTGATTTCCCAAAAGAAATTTGGCAGGCTAGAAGGGACTGGCAAGAAATATTCAGCATGATTAAAAAGTAAGGACCTGCAACAAAGATTACTCTATCCAGCAAAGCTGTCATTTAGAATTGAAAGACAGATGAAGTGCTTCCCAGACAAGGTAAAGCTAAAGGAGTTCATCATCACCCAACCTTTATTATAGGAAGTGTTAAAAGGACTTATTTAAGAAAAAGAAGAACTATGAAAAACAAATGCTAACAAACTCACAACTATCAATAATTGAACCTAAAAAAACAAAAACAGACTAAGCAAACAACTAGGACAGGAACAGAATCATAGAAACGGATTACATGGAAGGTTAGCAGTTGGAAGGGGGAAGGAGGAGAATGGGGGGAAAGGTGCAGAGATTAAGAAGTACAAATTGGTAGGTACAAAATAGAGGGATGTTAAGAACAGTATAGGTAATGGAGTAGCCAAAGAACTTATATGCATGGCCCATGGATGTGAACTAAGGGGGTGACTGCTAGCAGGAATAGAGGGTACCTTGTGGAGGGGGGCAAAGGGGGAAAAATTGGGACAGCTGTAATACCATAATCAATAAAATACATTAAAATGTTTTAAGAGGTAAAAATATCCTCTATCATAGGATAGAAATGTCATTGTTATTTTTTATTAAGTACTGGTAATGTCTGGTTAATTAGTACTGTTGTATTTACATTCTCTTTTTGAAAAGTCTTACATGTATTGTATGTATCTTTAAAAAAGACTTTTGTAGAACACTTTTAGGTTCACAGCAAAATTGAGGAGAAACACAGGGATTTTGCATATACGCTCTGCCCTCACACATGCATAGCCTCCCTCATTATCAACATATCCCATCAGATTGGTATATTTGTTACAACTGATGAACTTACTTTGACATATGAAAATCACCCAAAGTCCACAGTCTTTACATTACATTCATTCTTGATGCTTTACATTAAATAAATTTGGAAAAATATATAATGACACATCCATCAGTATAGTATTATACAACGTAGCTTCATGGTCCTAAAAATCCTCTGTGTTTTGCCTGTTCATTTCTTGCCCTCCTACCCCTGGCAACTACTGATCTTTTTACTGTCTTCATAGTTCTACCTTTTTTCAGGATATCACATAGTTGGAATTGTTAGTGGCGATTGTTAGACCTTAGTTCTTGAGTTTGGCTACGAAAGAATTCAGAGTCAAAAACTCTAACTCAAGAAGTTTATTTAGAAAGTCACAAAGGTAGAAGAAGTGAACCAGCTGGGCTGTGTGGATTCAGGAGACAAGGTACAGAGGGTAAAAAAGAGCCCTTGGAACTTAGGAGAAAGAAATCAAAGGTACGTGCCTGAAAACTTAGAAGATGCAGAAGTGCTTGTGTGTGTGTGTGTGTGTGTGTGTGTGTGTGTGTGAACGTGCACACATGCACATGCGAGAGAGAGAGAGAGAGAGAGAGAGAGAGAGAGAGAGAGAGAGAACGCCAGCATGTGAGCCAGCTGGGTCCCTTGTGTTAACCATTTTTACTTGTTTTCTAAAGGTGAAGATTTTAGGGGAGGTCTCGGGGGATGATTTCAATAGACTATTCATCATCAGCTTTCCAGGTGTATCCTTTCAGAGTTGTGGTCTCAACTGATTGGTCAGCACCAGGGAAGGAGGTCATTAGACCTTGCACCTGGTCCTGAATTCAGCCTTGGCTTCATTGCTTCTGTCTTGTTTTGTTGCTTGTCTGAGCCTGGAGCTGAAACACAGCTGAGGCTTAGATATTGTCTGTAGTTTAACCAAAACTCTTTCTCTGTGGTCAACAGACAGAAGGCTTTTTTCCTAAGATTAGTTTATGCTGATCAGAACCTCATTGCCCTGGGGGCACTAATGCTCAAGGGAATGGTTGTGTAAGGACATGTATGGGAGACAAATGAGGCTACTCTTCTGTCCCTCTGTTCCTCCTCTAAGGGGTTTCTAAACCACATGACTAAAGACATATTTGGGGAGGAAAATTCACCCTGGGGAAGAGGTCCTAGCCTTTCCCCTAGTTTTGCCTGATGCTAGTCACCTGGGACTTTCTACCCTGGTGACATTCCCTACCTGGCCTATCCTTCTTGTCCTGTTCATGCCTAACTACCTACTCTATCAGAATCATGTAGCCTTATCCATGTTTGTTTCTTAGTTAAAATAAATTACTGTTTCAGAAGACAGAAACATTATAAAACCATTTTTATATTTCTTTCACATCCATATGTTGAACTAGTCCTATTGCCATTGTTACTAATCCTATCATTGTTTAACATTTATATAACAGTAAATAATACAGACAATACAATTTCAAATAAACACCTATTTTTTCATGTATGTATAATTGTATTGTTTCAAATAAACTATTCCTTCATATTTCTGTTTTTTTTAAAAAAAGATTTTATTTATTTTTAGAGAAAGGAGGAAGAAAGTGAGGGAGAGAAATATGTGAGAGGACATGGATGGGTTGGCCCTCTTGTGCCCTAACCAGGGACCAAGCCATAACCCAGGCATGTGCCCTGATTGGAATTGCAGAACTTTCATTTTCCTGCACCATCCCCAGCCAACTGAGCCACACTGGTCAGGACTCATATTTCTATGTTAAAGTAACATATACACATATATGCCTATTTTAAAAATATATTATTATAGATTTGGGGGGTGTCTAATAGGGCTGTGACCCTGGTTGCATCTCTAAAGTTGGTCTCCTGAATACAGGTCCCATCTCCTCCTCTGTCCTGGCTTTTTTTTTTAAATTACTTTATTGTTTTTCAATTACAGTTGTCTGCATCCTCTCCCTTCCCCTCCTCCCTCTGCCTCCATCCTCCCCCTTGGTTCTGTCCATGTGCCCTCTATAGTGCTTCCTGAAACCCCTTCTCCCCATAGTCCCCTCCCCCCTCCCCTCTGGCTATTGTTAGAGTGTTCTTAATTTCAATGTCTCTGGTTATGTTTTTCTTCCTTTTTTCTTTTGTTGATTATGTTTCAGTTAAAGGTGAGACCATACGGTATTTAAGCAAACATGCAGAGCCAACTAAGACTGGTGGCTGCCAACCAGGGTCACAGTCCACGGATGATTACTGGCAGGCACAGCAGGAGCAAATGGTTAGCAGTGAAACGTGGAAGGTGCTAGACGCTGGTAACCCAGGCCTGAGGAGGCCCTCTGGGAAGGCTTCCAGGAGGAAGCTGCCTCAGCTGGACTTTGGAGGCATAGGGAAGGAAGAAAGACTGCAGGGGGATTGGACCTCTGAGAGGGTGGCATGTGGAGGAGGGCGGAGCCTGGACTTAGTCCTCTTCTGGAAATTGACTGGTCTAAACGGGCTTGCGCAGCTCAGGTTTCCCTCCCAGCGCCCATCCCGTTTGGCGTCCAGGCTTTGGGGAGGCCATTGCGCTGCAGCGCCAGCTTCACAGCTCCACGGAAGTGAAGAGCCCTGAGTGCTTCTCCCGCGGCCCGGGTGCTACTTGTCGCCTCTTCCAGCTGACTACAGCGGTGGCCACGCCCCTCCTTCCTGGGCCCCACTCCTGTGTCCCCCCCACCCCCCACCCCGCGCCCTACACGGCGTCTGCAGGCAGCATTCCTCCCACTAAGTCAGCGCCCCTGCCTGCGCCGGGAGGCGCTGGGAAAGGAGGTAGGGAGAGGTTGGAGGGTTGCAGGGCTGCTGGGGTGGGGAGGGAGGAAAGGCCACTGCCAAAGCCAGGGTTTGCATCCTGTGTCCTGCAGGCCAAATCTGGCATGTCTTAGGTTTTTGTTACGCACAAGAGTTAAGAAGGGTTATTCCATTTTTCAAATGTTGAAAAATACCAAAAGATGAGTATTTTATAACAAATGAAAATCGTATGAAATTCAAATTTCAGTGTCCAAGAAAAGTTGTGTTGGGAGAGCAGTGCTCATTTGTTAAGTGTGTCACGGGCTGATGGTTGCTTCTCAGGGCAAGGCAGAGCTGAGCAGTTGGGAGAGACTGTATGGTCCATGCTGGCATTCCAGAGGGTGCTAAGGCCCCAGCTATTCAGGAGGTAGCTCTGTGGATAGTACACCCTGGGGTGGGGGGTGTACTGTGGCCTGAGGGAAACTCCCACCCTAGAGAGCTATTCCAGCCCTGCTAAGCTTCCTAGGGTTTGTCAGCTGGCAGGAGACCCCTCCTCACCAACTCTCTGAAGCTGCCATCTGTGGGGCTGGGCTCCCAGCTGCAACATGAGGACCCAGTTTTGTCCCACACTATCTCTGGGAGCCCTACACTATGTGGTGTGGCAAGGTCCCCAGGTGGGCCACATGCTCCCAGCTGAGTAATGTTGCTACTAGTTACCCATTAATTAGCTAGTCCTAACACAAAGTTCAAAGAAATTAGGCCTGCACATTTATTGCCTGGTGCCTCCCAGAGACAGGGACAGGCCTCATCACCTGCAGCCTAGGGCAAACTGTTTTGGCATCCAGGTTCTGGCCTTACAACTGTTCTGGTTTGATTCAGTATTTTTCAAACTTTTAGAAAAAAACAAAAACAAAAAAACTCCTCAACTCTTAGTAAGAAATACATTTACAGCCCACAGCTTCACAAAACTACCCCTATTGTACTCGATGTACTTTTATATATAAAGATTTTGTTCATTATTTTTACAGGGGAAGGGAGGGAGAAAGGGAGAGAGAGAGGGAAACATCAATATGTGAGAGAAACATCAATTGGTTGATTTCCGCAGGCCCCTGCCAGTACCTGCAGGCACCCTGACTAGCCCGAAACCCAGGCATGTGTCCCAGCAACCCTTTGCCTTGCAGGACAACACTCAACCAAATGAGCCATGCCAGTCAAGACTATACCTGATGTACTCTTGCCATTGTCTATTTGTTTCTATTTTTTATTTTTATTTTATTAAATTATATCTTATTGATTATGCTATTACAGTTGTCCTGATGTTTCCCCTTTTGCTCACCTCCACTGAGCACCCCCCACTCCCTCAGGCAATACCCCCACACTTGTTCATGTCCATGGGCCGTGTGTGTAAGTTCTTTGGCTACTCCCTTTCCTATACTGTCCTTTACATCCCCATGGCTGTTCTGTGAGTACCTATTTGTACTTCTTAATCCCCTCAACTCTCACCCAGTCTCCCACACCCCCCTTCCCATCTTTTTATGTTTAACCTTTGGCATTTTAATTATGATGTGTCTTAATGTGAGCCTCTTTGCATCTATCTTACTTGGGACTCTCCGTGCTTCCTGGACATGCGTGTCTACTTCTTTCACCAAATTAGGGAAGTTTTCTTTCATTATTTTTTTAAATAGATTTCCAATTTTTTGCTCTTTCTCTTCTCCTTTTGGTACCCCTATGGAGCAAATGTTGGATTGCTTAAAGTTGTCCTGCAGGCTGCTTATACTACTACCCTCATTTTTTTGGATTCTTTTTTTCTTCTTCTTGTTCTGATTGGTTGTTTTTTGCTTCCTTATGTTCCAAATCATTTATTTGATTCTCGGATTCATCCACTCTTCATCCATTGCTATTTCTCTGTAAATTGTTCTTTATTTCAATGGGTATATCCTGATTCTGACTAGGATCTTTTTTATGCTGCTGAGGTCCTCACTAAGTTTCTTGAGCATTCTTATAACCAGTGTTTTGAACTCTGCATCTGATAGATTACTTATCTCCATTTTGTTTAGCTTTTTCTCCACAGTTTTGACCTGTTCTTTCATTTGGCCCCATTTCTTTTTTTCCTCATTTTATCAGGCTCCCTGCTTTTGTTTCTATGTATTAGGTGGAGCTGCTTTGACTCTGTGTCTTGGTATTGTGGCCTAATGTAGTGGGTGTCCTGTAGCATCCAGTGGCACAGGCTCCCCTATCACCCAAGCTGGGTACTCAAGGTGCACCCTTTGTGTGGGCCATGTTTCAAACCATAACAGCATTCCAAATGAAACCAAAATTATGGCAAGCTCAAATTAAGGCAAACAATTTTATGCATTTCAACACCTTGGCTAAACACAGTTCTGTGAACAGTGAAAAATATGCAGCCTTGCTTTCTGATTTGATACAAAAATTTGAAAACAGATTTGAAGATTTCCATGAAAATAATTAATATTTTCCTATATTTGCGACTCCATTTCAGTCAACATAAATATATTACCTGCCAATTTTCAAATGGAATGCATAGAGTTGCAATCTGACATTCAACTTAAAGAAAAATTTGATCTAGTCTTTTTACTGGACTTTTATAGGTCCTATTTTCCCAGAGATAAATATCCCTTGCTTCACAATCATGCCTTATTCATGTCATCGCTATTTGGCAACATCTACATTTGCAAGCAAATATTTTCAAGAATGAAATACATTAAGTGTCAAATTAGAGCCAAAATATCTGATGAGCACCTTGAGAACTCACTGAAAATTGCAACTACTATCAAACCAGGTATTGATGCACTAGTTTCTCAAATAGTGTCAAACATCCCACTAGTTTTGTTCCCCTATTTTCTTTTACTTTTATAATAAAAAAGTATTAAAAAATCAGTTACATTTTATTACTCAGATACGTACATTTTCTATATTAGTGATCACAAACTTGGGACCTGCTTGATAATTTTAAAAGATTATTGAAAGGGCTGCTGCATAATTAGGGTTATTATATAAGGACTTTTTTTGTTAATCTGTGGTGGCAGATATCATGAAAATTATTCATGGAGACTTTTTTTTGCTCATCAGTTTTTGTTACTGTTTGTATATTTATTTATTTATTAAAGATTTTATTTATTTTATTTTTAGACAGAAGGAAAGGGAGGGAGAAAGAGAGAGAAACATCAATGTGTGGTTGCCTCTCATGTGGCCCCCACTGGGGACCTGACCTGTAACCCAGGCATGTGCCCTGACTGGGAATTGAACAGGTGACCCTTTGGTTCGCAGCCCGTGCTCAATCCACTGAGCTACACCAGCCAGGGCTGTTACTGTTTGTATATTTAATGTGTGGCTCAAGACAACCCTTCTTCCAGTATGGCCCAGTGATGCCAAAAGGTTGGACACCCCTGTTTTAGAGGAAAGCCAGTCTCAGGATGAGGGGAACCAGTAATAATTTACTTTCCTTAGACTAAAACAGAATTAAGGAACCTAACTAAAGATCCTCTCCTTTTAGGTTCATAAAGGAATCTGATTTAGTAGTTAGAATATATGATCCTGGCTATTATGACCTGTTCCAACTAATAAACCTATTGGTTTCTGAGAGCAAAAGAGAAGAATGCTTAGGTAAGTTCTGCTGCAAAACTCCTGTAGAAAAGTTTTTATTTTTCTGAGAGAGAGAGAGAATTTGTTGTTCCAGTTATTTATGTGTGCATTCATTGGGTGATTCTTGTATGAACCTGCAACCTTAGCATATTGGGATGATGCTTTAACCAATTGAGCTACCCAGCCAGGGATCCTCTAGAGGATTTTTTAAAACAAAAAGAAACAGACCAGGAAAAATGCATGGAAATTAGCTCACTGGCTTCACCAAGCCATCCCTGAGATTTTTCCCTAGAAAATAGACTGGACAAAAACCTAGCAATGTAGACGAAAACTTGATGAAACTATGCTCGCTTTCTTTGAACGTTTTAAGAAAACTTTCAAACAATAGGATCGTCTCTAGACAGTTTTAAGGTCACGAAAATGACTCAGTGTTCAATTCCACATTTATGGAAGGGTTAGATAAGGAGTTTATAACCCTGATTAAACAAAATACATTAAACTATCAGATCACACATCCTTATAAAGTAGCAATTTTGCTGGTCAATAACTCAAAAGTATTCAAAAGGAAAAAAACTCAAAAGGAAGAAAGGGAGTAAGCTACTAAAATTATGAATTTATAGCTCTAGTGATAAAGCAATCGGGTCAGACTTCCCAAAAGCTTATTCCAGGGCTGTCAAACTCATTTTCACTGGGGGCCACATCAGCCTTGCGATTGCCTTCAAAGGGCTGATGTAATTTTAGGACTGTATAAATGTAACTACTCCTTAACTAGGAGCAAGGAGCTCAGCGCTGTCGCCGGGTAGAAACAAGGTGGAGGGCTGGATTCAGCCTGTGGCCCTTGTGTTTGCCACCTGTGGCATATTCAGTGAGGGAAAGGAGAATCTGCTTTTACTGTAGAAAGCCAGGTTATCTTAAGAAAGATTGTGAAAAACTGAAATAGGGTTTAGAAAAAGAACGTGTTACTAGAGGAAACAGGTTCTTCTGCAGTTTTGTGAGAAAAGGATTTTAAGGACACTCACGTGGGGGAGTTTTAAGTGATATTGGCAAGGTTTATTAAACCAAAAAGTGAGAGTACATTCTCAGAGAGGTAGGGAGTGGGCAGGCTAAAGGTGGAGGTTGTCCTGAGGACTTTGTTAAGCTCTTTATATTTCCTTGGGTTGGGGAAAAGAGCAGGCTTTCTTTCAAACTATCCAATCTTTTTCCTGGCTTTTTTCCCTGGGCTCGTGCTTGTGCCTTCCTCCATCTATTCTGGATTTTCTGGGGCTTGTGCCCTTCTCCAATTCGATCCTTTCCCCAAATTGTCCCAATCGTGTATCCTCCCCCTTTTACGGTTGCCATTTTAGGTCTTATTATGCATGCAGTTGTGAAAAGGACCCCTCTGCACCATTTCTCCCTCCCCCCTTATTAGAACAGACTCCCTTTATTTTCCCCTGTGTAAACGAAAAGCAATTGTCTTTGCCTAGTGGAAATTTTGCTCTATTTGGCAGAACAGTGTCAGTTACTCCCCAGGGTGGCTATAAAGCTGTTTTTTCCTACTTAATCAGGCTTAACCAGGTGTCTAGTTACATTTGTTCCCTCCTCTCTTGTTAATATATAACTGCCAACTCCAACAACAGGAGATAGGAGCAAAGCTAGAGCTGCTCTGAGGATTGTGAGGAGGCATTTCCCCATCTCCTTAAAAATACTTTAGGAGAAATGAAAATTTCCATGAAAATGAAAAACAACTAATGCCCTTGTAGATACCAGGGCTTTCTCTATTCATAATCCTACCCAATTAAGTTGCCCTCTCTCTGAGTACTAAACTTCTATATAAATGGTAGGGATAGCTAATTAACCAACCAATCCATTTTAAAATCAGAACCCATTGTGACTTGTGGCCAAGGTGGAGATGTAGGTAGATAACACTGTGCCTTCTTGCACAACCAAAAGAAGGACAACAAGTTTAAAAACAATAATCAGAACTGCCAGCAAATCGAGCTGTATGGAAGTCCAACAACTGAGGAGTTAAAGAAGAAACATTCCTTCAGACTAGTAGGAGGGGCAGAGACAGGCAGCTTGGGTAGAGAGAACATGTGGAAAGGTGGAAGCTGGAAGATGGGGTGGTCCCACATTTGTGTGCAAATAAGTCAGGAGGAACAACTGGGGAGCAAGCCAGACCATGTAACCTGGGGAAATAAAGCCTCAAAACTCTGGATGTAAAATTCTGTGGGAATTGGGGTGGTAGGGGAAACTCCCAGCCTCACAGGAGAGTTTGTTGGAGAGACCCACAGGGTTCTAGAACATACACAAAACCACCCACCTGGGAATCAGCACCAGAAGGGCCCAATTTTCTTGTGGGTAGCAGAGGAATTGACTGAGAGCCGGCAGAGAGCCCAGCAAATGGCACTGTTCCCTCTTGGACCCCTCCCCAACATAAAACATCACAACGCAGCCAGGTGGGTTGCCCCACCCTGGTGAATACCTAAGGCTCCTCCCCTTACTACATAACAGGCATGCAGAGACAAAAAAATGGCCCAAATGAAAGAACAGATGAAACTCCAAAAATAGAACTAAGTGGTGAAGAGAAAGCCAACCTCTCAGATGCAGAGTTCAAAACACTGGTAATCAGGATGGTCACAGAAATGGTTGAGTATGGTCGCAAAATATAGGGAATAGTGAAGGCTATGCAAAGTAAAATAAAGAAAAGTATACAGGGAACTAACAGTGAAAGGAAGGAAACTGAGACTCAAATCAACAATTTGGAGCAGAAGAAAGAAGTAACATTCAACCAGAACATAATGAAGAAACAAGAATTAAAAAAAAAAACAAGGAGAGGCTGAGGAACCTCTGGGACAACTTTAAATGTTTCAACATCCAAATCATAGGGGTGCCAGAAGGAAAGGAAGCACAAGAAATGGAAAACTTATTTGAAAAAATAATGAAGGAGAACTTCCCCAACCTGGCAAAGGAAATAGACTTCCAGGAAGTCCAGAAAGCTCTGAGAGTCCCCAAGAAGTTGGGCCCAAGGAAGCACACATCAAGGCACATCATCATTACATTACCCAAGATTAAAAACAAAGAGAGAACCTTAAAAAGCAGCAAGAGGAAAGGAGACAGTTACCTACAAAGTTGTTCCCATAAGACTATCAGCTGATTTCTCAAAAGAAACCTTACAGGCAAGAAGCAGCTGGAAAGAAGTATCCCAAATGATGAAAGACAAGGACCTACATCCAAGATTATTCTATCCAGCAAAGCTATCATTTAGAATGTAAGGACAGATAAAGTGCTTCCCAGATAAGGTCAAGTTAAAGGAGTTCATCATCACTAAGCCCTTATTATATGAAATGTTAAAGGGACTTATCTAAGGAAAAGAAGATAAAAAACTATGAATTGTAAAATGACAAACTCAAAACTATCAACAACCAAACCTAAAAAAAAAAAAATCCAAACAAAGCAAACAGAATAGTAACAGAATCACAGAAACGGAGATCACATGGAGGGTTACTAGCGGGGAGGAGGGTGTGAGGGAAAAGATACAGGGAATAAGAAGCATAAATGGTAGGTACAAAATAGGGGGAAGTTAAGAATAGTATAGGAAATAGACAAGCCAAAGAACTTATATGTACAACCCATAGACATGAACTGGGGGCTGGGATGGGGAATGCTGGCTGGAAGGAGGGTGGAGGGGAAAAGGGGAGGAAAACATGGAATAACTGTAACAGCATAATCAAAATATATTAAAAAAATAAATCAGAACCCAGTCTTTTTCAGTCAGGGAATATTATAGGGTAAGATATATTTTTACTAGTCAAATCTGCCCCAACTCACCAGATATGGAGAGACTTTCTTGAAAACCATGATGCCCACATATTCTTTTTTGAGGAGGATGAAATGTGTTTAGACATAAAGGATGCTGACCTATTGAAAAAATAATAATTTTAAAGGGAGTTCCCCAAAAGGAAATTAATCTTGAGACTGAACATTTGCTGCATGACATTCCTAGGGAGCTCTGAGCTATTTTCAGTATAGACATTGGGAAGATCAAGTCAGTCAATCTTATAAAAATAATTATTGACTCTACCAAATATTTGCCAATATCCTTTAAGATCTGATGCATTAGCTGGAATTAAGTCCATCATATGAGATTACCTAAAAACGGGGCTTACAAGCCCCTGTACTTTTCCTACCCTTCCAGTAAAGAAACCCAATGGAAAAGAATGGAAATTTGTACAGGATCTCAAAGGTATAAATAAAATAGTTGTTCCCAGACACCTTGTGGTTCCAAATCCACATACTCTATTATCAGCCATGCCTGTGAATTGTCAATATTTTTTAATATATTTTATTGATTATGCTATTACAGTTGTCCCATTTTTCCCCCTTTCTTCCCCTCCGCCCCCATACCCCCCCATTCCCCGCCCTTTAGTTTTTGTCCATAGGTCATACACATACGTTCTTTGGCTTCTACATTTCCTATGCTATCCTAAACTTCCCCGTCTGTTTTCTACCTGCAATTTATGCTACTTATTCTTTGCCCCTTCCCCCCTCTCCCCCTACCTCTCCCTGTTGATATCCCTCCATACCTTATATAAATCCCTTTAACATTTCATACCGTAAAGGCTGGGTGATGATGAACTCCTTGAACTTGACCTTATCTGAGAAGCACTTTATCTGCCCTTCCATTCTAAATGAGAGTTTAGCTGGATAGAGTATTCTTGGATGTAGGTCCTTGCCTTTCATGACTTGGAATATTTCTCTCTAGCCCCTTCTTGCCTGCAAGGTCTCTTTTGAGAAATCAGCTGACAGTTTTATGGGAATTCCTTTGTAGGTAACTGTCTCCTTTTCTCTTGCTGCTTCTAGGATTCTCTCCTTATTTTTAATCTTGTAATTATGATGTGTCTTGGTGTGTTCCTCTTTGGGTCCAACTTCTTTGGGACTCTCTGAGCTTCCTGGACTTCCCGTAAGTCTATTTCCTTCACCAGCTTGGGGAAGTTCTCCATCATTATTTGTTCAAATAAGTTTTCAATCCCTTGGTCTTCCTCTTCTCCTTCTGGCACCCCTATGACACAGATGTTGGGTTATTTAAGAATGTCCTGGAGGTTCCTGAGCCTCTCCTCAGTTTTTTGAATTACTGTTTCTTCATTCTTTTCTAGATGGATGTTTTTTTCTTTCTGCTGGCCCACTCCATTGATTTGAATCCCAGTTTCCTTCTTATCCCTATTGGTTCCCTTCAGATTTCTCCTCATTTTCTTTATATTTTCTTTCACTTGTTCAACTAATTTCGACCAATTTTTTTCCAATCCTGTGAGCATCCTGATTACCAGTGTTTTGAACTGTGCATCTGATATGTTGGCTATGTCTTGGTCGCTTAGTTGTGGTTTTTCTGCAACTTTGATCTGTTCTTTCATTTTGGCCATTTTTTTTTTCTCAGTGCACCTGTTACTTTAAGGGGCGGAGCCTTAGGTGTTCACCAGGGCAGGAAACGCTGTGTTGTGACACAGTCTGTGGGGCGGGTCTTGAGAGAACAATGGCGCTTGCTCCGCTCTCCGCACTTACACTGCTACCCGCAAGCAAGTTGGGCCCTTCTGTGCTGGCTCCGGGGTTGGTGGACAGGCCTGCACAGTTCCAAGTCCCTGTGGGTCTCCCCAGTGAACTCTCCTGTGAGGCTGGGAGTTCCTCCCGCCACCGCCTCAATTCCCACAGGTGTTTTCAATTGGTGGTTTGAGGTTTTATTTCCCCGAGTTGATGGCATTCGGCGCAGTCTGCTCCGCTCCCTGCTTTTCCTCCCGGTTTGTCTGCACACAAATGAGGATCCACCCGGCCCACCAGTCTCAGCCCCACTGGGTCCAGGTGGGCCGGGCGCTGGCTGAGTTTTGGTCAGGCACACGCACCGCAGGTCTCCCGGCAGTTGCAGCATTGCCAGTACCACTCCGTAAACCGCAGTCTTGCCCACCCTTTCTCCGCCCAGCTTGCTGCCCGCTTACTGGTCTGCATAAACGTGTCTTCTTAACTCCTTGGTTGTTGGACTTCCTCTCAGTTCGATTTTCTGTAAGATCTGGCTGTTTTTGTTTATTTAAATTGCTGATTTTTCCTCGTTTGGTTGTGTGAGGGGGCACGGCATGTCTACCTACGCCTCCATCTTGCCCGAAGTCCGAATTGTCAATATTTTTAAGTAATAGATTTATGTGGCATCTTTTCCAGAATTCCTATAGAAAAAGACAGTCAATACACCTTTGCTTTCACCTTGGAAAATTATCAATTTACTTTGATGGTGAAACCTCAAGGACATATAGAAGAGTCCCAACTATTCCTCTTGGATACTAAAGGCTGAGTTGAATGATGTTAAATTTTCCAGAGATTCCTCTCTAGTCCAATATGTAAGTGATTTACTTTTATGCTCCAGGACATTATTAGATTCCCAAGAGGACACAATTTACCTGTTATAACAGCTAGCCATAAAGGGACATAAGGTCTCAAAGGATAAGCTTCAAGTCTGCTTGCCCTGGCCGTCTTCTACCTAAAGATGGTTACTAATTTATCCTGAAAGACTCCGAGGAATCCTACCCTTTCCTTTTCCAAGAGCTAAGGAGTATAGAGGTTTTGTAGAGTTGACTGGATACTGTCACAACTAGGTCCCAAATTTTTTATTAACGGCTCAACCTCTTTATGTCTTACTGAAATCAGGTATACCTGACCAAATCCAATGAAACCCTGAAGGGAAACAAGCTGTAGAAGCTCTAAAGGAAGAATTATTTAAAAGTCACACTATGGGACACCCCAATTATAAGCTTCTTTTCTTCCTTTTCATATGTGGACAAAAAAGGAAATGCTTTAGGAGTTCTAATTCAAACACATGGAGATCATGATAGACCTAATAGGATATTAGACTCAGTAGCAAAAGGGTGCCCTCCCTGTATGAGCGCCATCTCTGCTATAGCCATGTAATGTAAACTAACAGGAGAAATAATAGGCTCTCCTTTAACCATTTATGTTCCTTATTCTGTTAAATCTGTGATAAAATCTCACCATACTCAACATTACTCAGTTAGCTGACTGGCTTCTTATAGAATTTTTCTGCTTCCTGCATCTAATATTACTTTAACTGGATGTAACAGTCTTAACTCAGTAACTTTGCTATGTTCTTTACAGGATGAAGATACCCATGATTGCATATTACTGACTGCCTTCTTGCTTTTATAAATAATTTATAGGAAACCTATTGATAATTCTGACTTAATTTGGTTTATAAATGGATCTCATCTGAAAGATGAACAGGGACATTACCAAGCTGGATATGTGGGAACTTTAAAGATGGATGTAATCAAAAGTTCTTATTTACCTGAAATAAGATTTGCCCAACAAACTAACTTAATTGCTCTAACTCAAGCTTGTCGATTGGCCAAAGATGAAATAGCCAATATTTCCACTGGAAGTCACTATGCCTTTGGATTAGATTTTGGCTTTGAAGTGTTATGGAAGCAGCAACATTTCTTAACTTCCTCAGGGCAGTCTATAAAGAATGGAAAAAATGGTTGTAGAATTATTAGTGCCACACAGAAGCCAAGAAAATGGGCAATTATCACAATTCCAGGACATTCTAAAGCTGCTACCATGAAACCAAACAGAAATCATTTAACTGATATTGCAGATAAATAAGCAGCACTGAGGCAATCAAATTATCCAGACCTGAGAAGGTTCTTTGCTCCCTGCTAAATTAATAGAAGACTCTCTTTTACAGTTCCAAGAGACAGCTACAAAAGATATGACAACGAAAAGGGGGAACCTTAGATCCAGACAGGCAGATATATGGCTTGGACTCACTGAGAAATCCATTTACTTATAGGGGCTCAATTGCCTATACTACAATGTACATGAACTCATGGGGGTCCTAAAAGGATGATTTCATGGAGGAAGTAATATTACTGGAAACCTACTCCCATTGTAGTTCATAGTGTAGTAGATGTTCTATCTGTCCAAAATATATCCTTGGAAAACCACTTTATGAGTCCCAGGGACATTTCCTACTCCCTTTAGGTCCTGGCAATTGGGTTTTATCTAAATACCACCATCTTAATCATACAAATATGTGTTAGTTATAATTTGTATGTCCTCTCACTGGGTTGAGGCATTCCCTTTCAGGATAGCAATAAATTTAATGGTAGGTAGATTTTTATTGGAAAAAATAATTCCCAGTTGGGGAATTCCCTCTGATTTAATTTAGATAAATGGAAATGCAGGACTGGCCTGACTTTGAGGTAGCTTGGGAAGGAGACAGGCAAACTATATGGGGTTGAGGGAAGAAGTAAGGGGACAAACAGATTCCAAGACAGAGAGAGCCCCAGTAGGGAGGGCTGCTGGACCCCTCATCCTTGGCTAAGACCAGCTCTGGGAAGTGTGGTATAATTTATATAAAAGAATAAGTTCAGAGCAGCAGAGCCTACGGTCCTTTGGGGTCCACGCAGGACTTGCCTCTGAGGTGTGTCCCTGGGGTTTGGAGTTGGGAATGAGAATGAGCTTCATTTTCTCCCTTGCATCAGTACTGTATGATTTTTTTTAAACAAACAAACAAACAAGCAAACAAAAAACAGGGCCTCTATTAGTTATAAAGTAGTACAAGTAAGGTCTACTCGTCTGTTTTATCTTTAACAATGTCCACATTTATTGTTCCCTTTTCTCAAACTGAAGAACAATGGAGATGTGGATGGACTATTGTAGTGGGTCTCACCCACCACACATGAGTCTGTGCAGGGGTCCAGCTGCATTCCAGTTCTGAATGACAGAATCCTCAAGGGTCAGAGGGAGAGAGACTTTCAAACTCTACTTATTGTCACCCACAGTAAAAACTACTTTACAACATAACCTACATAGTCACTTACTCAACTTGAAACTTTCATAACACCATATTCACTCTTACTATGTGACATAGTCTATTTTTTTATTCAGTGAAGCTTATTTCTTTCAAGTTTGATTTCACCACATACTAATAAAGAAATCAAGCCCTGCAGTTTGAAGAACACCCTTCTAGGCCAATTTCAGGGAAAGTGAGGCCCTAAGAAGGGGAGTGAGGCTGAAAATGTTCTGGCTTTTCAGGATATATTCACTTATGACCTTGAAAACAATGCTACATTTTTATAGCTATTAAGAAATAGGTCTGAATAATAAGAGCAGCCTTTTTTTAAGTTTTAAGAGCTGGACAAAATTAGGCTAAGAGAGGGTCTTGAACCAGAGATTTCCTGCTCTTATTCAACAGTCTCACATTCCTAATACCAGAGGCCTAAAGTAAATGTTTTGTCTTTTACCTATCCATGCATCCACTTACTCAGCAAATACTCTAGATGGTACTGGGCAGAAGCAGGCATGCAAGACTAAGGTGCTTTCAGTCTCACTAGGAGGAAGGTATACAAGTACCCACAGATGACATTACAGTTAACAGAGATGTACAGGATAGGGGTGGGGTTACTGAGGAAAGTGTGAGGGCTGTCAGTCTGGCAGGGTGTGTGGCCCTGGGAGAATCATTTTCCTGAGCCACATTTTCCTCCCCTGTAAAATGAGAAGATTAAGATCTGCCTCTGAGTCATAGTGCTAGGTAGCACCCAGCATGAGTTGGGGAGGCCTCAGGAGAGCATTGATGGAGACCTGAGGCATGAGTGGGAGGAGAGGAGAAGGTATTCTGCAGTGAACCTGCTGGCCTGAGAGGATCCAAGGAGCTCTCAACGTGAGGCTGAAGGAGGATTTGGGGCCTGGGGAGCAGGGGGTGCTGAGAATGACAAGGAAGGGCTGGGGACACTGAGGCCCCCAATGGAGGCCTTGTCAAGCTACCACACAGCAGAGTTTTACCTTCACCATTAGGGCAATGGAGGCCATGGAAATGCTCTGAGGAGAGTGACATGGCCAGATTTGTGAGTTCTCTCCTGATTCAAACAAGGGAGTACGGGAGCCTTAAGGAAACTGGCCAAAATCTGACTCTGTACAGCACTTGGAAGATGCCCTGTGAGATGACTGAGGTACAGAAAAGGGAAGCTGGAGTCTTCAGTGAATGGATGATAGCAGAAGCAGGTGGCTGAGGCGTAAAGGTAGCTACAACCCCCTTAACTCTCCAGGGTAGGAACCATCAGTTTTTTTTCTAATTGGAAGACATGGCCCTGACCTCAGAAAGAATTCTCCAACACTCTGTCTTCTGAGTGATGGCCCCTGGAGAACCACAGCATGCTGAGCCATAGTCCCTGAACTCCTCAGGTAGTGCAAGACATTTGAGTACAGGAGGTGGGATGTTAGGTATAAAAACATACAGGACTTTGTATCACACAGACACACGTTTGAATCCTGCCTCTTCCACCCACAAATTAGGTGACTTTAGGAAAGTAAACTCTGCCCTAGTCTATAGTTTTATTGTCAAATGGGGAAATGGGTGGGTGTGAAGGAATTATGTGTTTAAAGTCTGTTGTAATCCCCAATAAGGGGTTGCTCTTCGTGTGATTCTCATATTCTTCACCTAAAGATGAAGAGGCCAAGTCAGGGAGGTTAAGTGAGTTCCCCAAAGCTACACAGCTCTCAGGCCCAGGAGCCCAGTGGAGGTCTGGCTCTAGTTGCCCATGTTCCTTCATGAAGCTGGTACTGCTCCACACCATGATTACATAGCAAGGAGAGCCCGGCTGCCTGCACCCAGCCTGAAACCAATGAGCATGTTAACCTAGTCCCAGAAGCTGGAGTGTGTAGCCATGAGTCACCTAGCCACTCCAACTGGGAGACCCCTCCTCCCTGGCCACAGGCGGGCTGAGACCTGGTTGCCAAGCAGTGAGACATAACATACATAAATACAATGCAGTTTCTTGCAGTGAGAGTGAGGCCTTCTTCTGGGGCTGCAGTTTTTTTCCCTGCTTCTCCCCTCAGGCCTCAGCAATTCCTCCAGCTTCTCCTGAGGCAGTAGGTTTGCTCTTCCTTGTGCTAAGAACTTCCAGACCAGAGACTGCAGAATGCTGAGCATGGACTCCTAGGGCTCCATATAGAGTTCTGCCTGGGTGATGCTTCGGATAAGGCTGCAGGGTAAGGTGCTGAAGGCAGCAGACAGAGTACACTTTTTACCATTCAGGCTGGGGGCAGGCCTTTCTGGGAAGAAATCAGGAGAAAGGCTTCTGCAGATGGGAGTGCATCCCTATTTCCTAGAGACAGGAGGGGCTTCTGCTGCTCTGGGTCCTCAGGATTTCTGTGGCAGCTCTTTGAGAGCCTGCACTTTTTTTATTCCACCTCAAATTACTTAGTTATTCAGTTTAGCTGCAGAACATTTTGAGAGGGTAGCTCCCCTGGGTGGGCCTCTTGCCTACATACTTGCCCTGCTCATGCCAAAGACTATGTGCACAAAGCTATTACTTTAGGACTCTTCTTGTGGTCAAGAACTGAACTTGGGGCTGCATATGTATCATCCCACTAAACCTCATGTAATGTATTATCTTTTATCTGCTTGCTTTATTAGGCTTAATTTACAGGCAATAAAATTCACCAGTTTTAGGTGTACAGTCTGATGAGTTTTGACGAAAGGATAGTTTTACAGTCACCACTGCAATGTTCATAATATGAAACATTCCCTTCACCCAAGGAAGTTCCCTCCTGCCCTCTGCAGGTAATCCTCTACCCCTAGCCCCTGACAAGCCCTGACCACTGTAGTCTTACCTTTTCTTGACTTTCATATAAATGAAATCATATATGTAGACTTTTATCTGGATTTTCAAATTCACTCTTATTATCATTGCTTTGTTCCTTTCTTTGCTAACCAGCTGATAATTATTTGGGTTGTTTCTGGTTTGGGGCTTTTATGAAAAAAGCAGCTATGAACATACATGTGGATATGTTTTCATTTCTCTTGAGGAAATACTTAGGAGTGGAACTGCTGGTTAATTAAATAGGTGTTATTATCTCCATTTTATAGATACAACATTGAAGCTTGGAGAAGTTAAGCAGCTTGCCTGAGTTCACACAGCTTGGCAGAAATTCAAAGCCAAGCCCGACCTTTATGCCAGGTGGCCACCCATAGGAGATAGGTATTTTTTGAGTTAAAAAATCTCTGGTCAGAAATTACTGTAGTGTGTATGTACATGGGCTGATTTGAGAAGTGTTCAGGTGGTAGCTTGCATAAGCAGACTGACATGGAGCACAAGCTGCTGAGCACAGCACGTGCACAGGGATGGAGGTCACTCCATGAGGGCAGTTCAGCAGTGACTTCTGGAAGCCTAAGCAGCAGGGCAGTAGGATTCTTTGTTTCATTTTGTAAAAATGGTGTTTGCCAGGTTTCTGCACTCTAAAGTCTCCATTTTCCCTTCATAATTAGTACTTTGAGAGGAGACACTTTGAAATTAAGTACCCAGTTCTCCATCAAGCTTTCACCCACTAGTTTTACTATTCATTTAAATTTCCTAACTCCACTATTCCTTTTACTTTTGCTGATTGGCATTCTTCTGTTAGGGAGATCTTTCTCCTCTTCCTCATTTATGTCAGTGTGCCTCATGGATTATTTTGTTACATCCAATAGGTACTACCGTTTAATAGTCAGTGTGTCCCAGATTTGGCCAGAAGCAGTCTTCTTAAGCTGACTCCTGTATCCCCTTTAACATGCATCCATGATTTTCAGAGCATTTCCTTACTCTATGGCACAGGTGGCAAACACAAGGGCCGCAGGCTGAATCCGGCCCTCCATCTTGTTTTATCCAGCCCAGCACCTTGTTTCTACCCAGCGGCAGTGCCAAGCTCCTTGCCTATAGTTAAGGAGTAGTTACATTTATACAGTCCTAAAATTACATTCAGCCTTTTGAAGGCAACCATGAGGCTGATGTGGCCCCCAGTAAAACTGAGTCTGACACCCCTGCTCTATGGTATAAGATGTTCCAAGCTCTTGTACTTCTGCAGCAGCCTTGGTCCCTTTTACTGGAGAATGGCATTCAGAAACCAAGATTGGGGTGCTAGATGTACTCCTTATTTCTGGGATGTGTCCTGGCTTCTAGGTTCCCTCAGGCTAGAGGGGTTTAAGACAGATGGCTACCGTATTTTGCCATGTATAATGTGCACTTTTTTTGCCCAAAATTTTTGGGGGCTGAAGGGTCAGTGGCATTACTCCCTCACAGAATACTGAACCCTGCCCCACTCAGCTTCAGCCAGGCTTACCTATGATGATGAAAGGACACCAGCCCTTGTGAACTGACTTAATAGGAACCAGCTGTGAAAGGTGCTACCTCACACTGGGTTCAGGGGTAGGATGAGTCATAAGTATGAGAATGATTTAATTCTTCACTCTTCTCTGCTGGTGTCAACCCCTTGATGGTATACTGAGGGGATTTAGGGTCCTGTAATCTAGCTCTAGAGGGGCATGGGAGGGCTTGGAGTAAAGGAAGCCAGTGGTTTCAAGAAAGTCAAGGCTAAACCTGGAGGGAAGAGCCCTAGGTACTCAGAGGGGCACCCTGGATCTTAGGCAGTCAGGGAGGAGCTATGGGACGGTGAATCAAGGGCAAAACCCTGAGACTTCAGGCACTAGGCAGGGCTTTCATGGCTGCTCCACTAGGTGTTCCAAGGGGCCTGGTGACAACCACCCAACCTTTCTCTGCCATTTTTCCTCATATGCAAATAAGAATAATAATTCTGCTGACCTACTTCTCAGGATGTTTGTGAAAAATGATTAATACAACATGGTAAATTAAAGAAAGTGGAGAAGTGGCAGAGAGAAAAGAGGAGGAACAGGAAGAGAATAAAGAGACGGTAAAAACAGGAGAAAGACAAGGCAGAAGTCAGAAGCTATAACTCAGTTAGCAGGGTGATAAAGCAGTGGTGGAGACCACCAGGAAGCCCCAATTTAACAGCTAACTTATAAAAAAACACACTATTATTGTTAACAATTTGTGTTTTAAAAGCATATCTTGTAAAGTCTTAGAATGCACTAACTTATGTAACTCTTTAAACATCTCTGAGTCCTCTTCCAATATAAGAAGTTCTCCCCCAACTGTAATCCATCATATTCACTTTGCATTGTATCATGAAAGTGAGACAAATTAGTTGACACTGGGACAAGTGCCTAGGAAGGTGAAAGGGATAGTCACTCCCTATATGAGTTTCACTTCTCAGATTTAAGTTAGCCTTGGTATCTCAAGTTGTCATTCTCATTTTGCCTCAAACACTAATGGGCGAAAAATATGTCTATTGCATTCCCCAGCAGCCAAGAACTGTCATTAATCCTATTTGCTTTATGAACATCTTTAATTCAAGCAATTAGAATAAAGTTAAAATTTTAATTATACACACCAAATATTCAATTGTTTTTGTAAGTATAAGAGAAAGTAAAGTGAAACTATGCTGTGTAAGTGAAAATCTAGGATAAAGATTTACAGTCATAGGATGATCACAACTATCTAAAAAAATCTAAAAAACATATCTGAAAATAAAAACACCAGCACAACAAAGAACTATACATAGAGAAAAGATTGAATGGAAACCAAGAAGAAATGAGAGGTTATTTTTCCTTCTGTTTTCCATGTATTCTATTTTTAGTATATATAACATATGTAACAAAAATAAATAAAAAAATAGCCTGGCTGGTGTGGCTCAGTGGACTGAACGCCGGCCTGTGAACCAAAGGGTCACCGGTTTGATTCCCAGTTAGGGCACATGCCTGGGTTGCGGGCCAGGTCCCCAGTAGGGGGCACGTGGGAGGCAGCCACACATTGATATTTCTCTCCCTTTCCCTGTCCCGTTCCCTCTCTCTAAAAATAAACAAAATCTTTAAAAAAATCAAAAAATGTCTCTTAAAAATATATATACTAGCAACTGATAGAAGAATTAGATGATCAAGGTCATAGAAAATTCAAGACAAATAATCCAGTTAGAAATCTTGTCATAAGGCCTCTTTCCTCATTCAGAATGCTTCTCGGGCAATTTAAAACTGCAGAAATCCCATAAATTACTTTTCTTTGGTTGTAGAAGCACTTTTTATCAGGGGATTTACCTTACTAATGTTTCGGTTTTTGAAACAGTGAGTTTCCACCCAACTGCCCTAGGGGTAATAATAATAATAAATCATTTATACAGCACACTGTCTACCTAAGGGGTCCCACTCTGGTTCCCTACTTCCTACCTCTCCATGTGCTTCTCAGGGCAGACAACACTGGCTGCTATGCAACAGCCATCCATCCCTCATCTTCCTTGTTACCTAGCATCAGTTTCTATCTAGATATGGCCTGGCAGTGTGCCCACCCCAGGGGTGAACCTCATGTAGCCTGAACCCATCATAGGAATGCTGACTCCTTTTTGGGTACAGGTACACGCCCCAGCTCTAGCCAGTGATATGCTATTAGGCTCAGCTATCAGTGACAGGCATTTACTTCTCTCTCATGTGAAAGTGTGGAGCCCTGTGGTCCAGACTAGGAAGGGGGTTCTGCTTCCAGTTCCACCATTACTAGAACACAGTAATGGTAGAACTGGAAGCAGAACCCCTTGCTCTCACTTTATCCCTTGCTCTCACTTTCCAAAATAGCCTGTAGGTATTTCAGGATGGAGGAAGGTATAAAAACAGGGGCAAAAGCAGTGGTCTCTTAGGGAAGGGTCTCTCAGGAAGGTTCTTAGATGGATACTTCTACTGATTCTCCTTTTGCCAGAAGTAGTCACATGGCCATATTTAGCTACAAGGGAGGCAGTGAAATGAACTCTTCATTATGGGAAGGGAGGGTATGTGCTCAACTAAAATTTGATTGCCATGGAAAGAGGAGAATGAACTTGGGCGCACCATGAGCAGGCTTTGCTGCAAAAGCAAAAGGGACAGTCTACTGAAGGCTGATGTGGGATTGTCCCTAATGAAAAGACAATCTGGAGCATACCTAACTTCAGATCTTAGTTTCTAATGTCATTATCCAATAAAAGGAAGCAGGGCTTCTTGGAGATATGGCTGATTCTAGGACTGGGGCAGGAAATATTCAAGATGAGTCTAGCACATCTGGTAGTGCCAGAAAGTAAGGAAGTGCTCAAAAGCAAAAAAATAAAAATAAACATAAAAACCCACCAAGATAAAGTATGCCAAAGGGTCATAGCTGCCATGGAAAAGAGTGCCTATGGGCAACCTGAGCAAAAATATAAATAATGTAGCATGTGATTATAACTCAGAATATAAAGTATCCGTGAGTCTATAATAGTTTAAATCAACAACTGTATAACTAAATGAGGTAGAAGAGACAAATCTCCCATGCAGAAAAATTCTAAGAAATTTTTGTGGACATTTTGTATTCAAGAAAGTGGAGCACAACTCCCTACTCCTTAGATATGAGCACAGGGACATTTTTTTTTTTTTTTTTTTTTGGCAGTACAAAGAAGAGAGAAAAGGACTGGAAAAAACCTGACAAACAGGCAACCAAGGTCAACCTGAACATTCCTAAATCATGTTGCTAGAATGTACCCTTCAATAGCACTTTACCTCTGTGCTCCTGATCCCGCAAACACATAACCTTAGTTCAAACATGAGAACAACATCAGAAAAACTACAATGGAGGAATATTCTATCAAATAATTATGAGTAATCCTCAGAACTATCAAGGTCCTCTAGGCAAGATGGCAGCATAGATAAATGAGGTGCTCAGGACTTCCCAGAACTACATCAAAATTACAACTTAACTACAGAACAACCATCATTCAGAATGTCATGAAATCTAGCCGAATATAAGTCTTATAACTAAGGATCTGAAGAAGAAGCCACATAGAGACTGGTAGAAGTAAAGAGGTGGAACAGACTGGTTCCACACCCATATATGGCAGTTGAGAATAGGTAAGGATACTTCAGTTGTGGAGGTTCCCCCCTGAAGAGCCATGGGTCTCAGTCCCACACCAGGCCCTCCAGCCCAGGGTTCTATTGCCAGGAACTTGAGGCTGTGAAAACCAGTGTTATAACTTCTGGCTGTGAAAACCAGTGGGGATTGTGGCTGAGTGAGACAAGAGTGCTTCTAGAGTTCTTCTTAAAAGGTCCAAACACAGACTTACTTGGAGTTACTCTCTGAGATCTAACACTGGGGCAACTTGTAAGGCACCAAGGACATACGAGGCAGAACTGAATTGTTTGGCGACAGGTCAAAAGATGGAGGGGCATCTTTCTCCAATACAGAAGTGCTGGCAGAATCCATTGTTCCTTTTCTGAGCCCTCCATCCACAGAGCTGGCAGGCAGGTGCCATATCTGAGTACCCATCAACCTTACTAACACTGTTTGTCCAATCCTGGTAATTCCCTGAGACCCCACCACACTCAACTTTCAGGTCCACCCAAGCGATTTCCAGTGGCTTTTCCATACAAATAGCATGTCTTGGTTCATGCTTTGGACTTTCCAATAGTCTTTCGAACAAACAGTATCTGGTGCCTGCATACCCTGTCCTTCTTGCTAAGTGGCCATGGGCCTGGCATTAGTAGCAGCTGGCCTTGGTTCTAACTGTGGCCTCTCCCAGCCACATTCAAGCCCAGCACAAGTAGCAACCATCTGCAGATCACTGTGTAGCTCATCCTGGGTGGCCCCAGGCAGAGCACAGGTGGTGGCTATCCTTGGTCTGAACCTCCTAGGAGGCCCCAGAGCCTGCACACCCTGTGGAAAGCTTCAGACCATGATGAAACACCATCCAACCACCTCTGTGAGTGACACACTTAAGGTGTGGACTCAGCAGGTATGTGAACCATGCTGATGTGAGTCCTGCTCTATGGGGTCAGTCCCTGCACAATTGACCCTCGACTATTTGTGGCCACTCCTCACAGCTGACTGGCCTAGGGGTAAATCCTTCCCATTGGCAGGTCAACAGCAATCAAGGCTCAACTACAACAGGAAGGTGCACACAGCCTACACAGGGGTGCACCTGGAACACCAAGCTCTGCTCTATGTAATACATAGAAACAAACAGGGGGGCAATCAAAATAAGACAAAGAGACAAGCTGAAGAAGAAAGAGCAGAAAAAACTCTAGAAAAAGAACTAAACAAAAGGGAGATAAGCCATCTAACAGATACAGAGTTCAAAACACTGGTTATAAAGATGGTCAATGAACATAGGGGAAGAAATGTGAACTGAGAACTTCAACAAAGTGACAGGAAACATAAAAATGGAGATAGAAAGTATTTTAAAAAACAAATGAATACAATTTCTGCAATGAAGACTACATTACAGAGAATCAGCAGTATAGTAGATCAAGCAGAGGATCAAATCAGCAGATTGGAAGATAAGGAAGCAGAAACACCAAATCAGAATAGTGAAAAGAAAATCCAAAAAAAGGACTTCCGGCCAAGCTGGAGGCATAGGTAGACACACTGTGCCTCCTCGCACAACCAAAAGAGGAAAAACAACAATTTAAAAAACAAAAACAGCCATATCTGACAGAAAACTGAACTGAGTGGAAGTCCGACAACCAAGGAGTTAGAGAAGACATGTTCATCCAGACCGGTAAGCGGGGCGGAGCCAGGTGGAGAGCACTCGGCAAGACGCGGTTTGTGGAGCAGTACCGGCAACACTCCAGCTGCTTGGAGAGGCCCATGGTGGGCACACCTGGCCAAAACGCATCAGGAGCACTCGGAGAAACTGGGGCTGAGACTGGTGGACTGGGTGGTCCCTCATTCTCAGTCAGATAAACCGGGAGGAAAAGCTGGGGAGCTGAACAGACCACGCAGCCCACCAATGTAGGGAAATAAAGCCTCAAACCACCAATTGAATACACCTGTGGGGGTTGAGGCGGCAGTGGGAGGAACTCCCAGCCTCACAGGAGAGTTTGTTGGGGAGACCCATAGGGACTTGGAAATGTGCAGGCCCACCCACTCACCCCAGAGCCAGCAAAGAAGGACCCAACTTGCTTGTGGGTAGCTGGGGAAGTGCAGAGAACAGAGCAAGCGCCATTGTTCTCTCAGGCCCCGCCCCCACAGACACCGTCACCACACAATGATGTGGGTTACCCCACCCTGGTGAACACCTAAGGCTCCACCCCTTAAACTAACAGGTGCACGGAGAAAAAAAAATGGCCCAAATGAAAGAACATATCGAAGCTCCAGAAAAAATACAATTAAGTGACGAAGAGATAGCCAACCTATCAGATGCACAGTTCAAAGCACTGGTAATCAGGATGCTCACAGGATTCGAAGAAAAATTGTTGCAATTTCTTGAACAAATGAGAAGGGATGAGAAGGAAACTGGGACTCAAATCAATGGAGTGGACCAGCAGAAAGAAAAAAACATCCCACCAGAAAAGAATGAAGAAACAAGAATTCAAAAAACTGAGGAGAGGCTTGGAACCTCCTGGACATCTTTAAATGTCCCAACATCCAAGTCATAGGGGTGCCAGAAGGAGAAGAGGAAGACCAAGGGATTGAAAACTTATTTGAACAAATAATGAAGGAGAACTTCCCCAAGCTGGTGAAGGAAACAGATTTTCAGGAAGTCCAGGAAGCTCAGAGAGTCCCAAAAAAGTTGGATCCAAAGAGGAACACACCAAGACACATCATAATTACATTACCCAAGATTACAAATAAGGGGAGAATCTTAGAAGCAGCAAGAGAAAAGGAGACAGTTACCTACAAAGGAATTCCCATAAGACTGTCAGCTGATTTCTCAAAAGAGACCTTGCAGGCAAGAAGGGGCTGGAGAGAAGACTTCCGCCAAGATGGCGGCGTAGGTGGACACACTGTGCTGCCGCTCACAACCAGAGAGTTTAAACAATGAACTCAATAGTGAAAAATAAACAACCAGAATGGACAGAATCAAACTGAAGGGAAGTCCGACACCCAGGAAGTTGGGGAGGACGTACATCCAGGCTGGTAAGCGGGGCAGAACCGAGCGGAGGAGCGGAGTGAGAGGCAGTTTGCCCGGAGGGACTCACCCCGCGAGCGCCTGAACAGGACACGACCCCGAGCAACGGGTGAACCTTGCAGGCTGGCAGCGTAACCGGAGAGGCCAGTGGGAACCAGCAGGGCCGACTGGCGGAAAAGGCAGTGGGGAACTGGGGAGCAGAGGGTGATAAGGAGCAGCGGTGAACGGCAGATGCCATTGCTCCCTCCCAGGCCCTGCCCCCTGAGGAAACGTCACAAAAAAACAACCCAGGTTGCCAGGCACCGACAAACACCTAAGACTCCGACAGGTGCACCGAGATAAAAAAAGAATGAAAATGGCCCAAACGAAAGATCAGAACACATTACAACTAATGGACGAAGAGATAGCCAAATTAACAGATGCCCAGTTTAAAACACTGGTAATCAGGATGCTCACAAAACTGGAAGAAATAGTTGAACAAATGAG
>PVJI01001276.1:33058-165696 GCA_004026765.1 Micronycteris hirsuta
GGTGGACCAGAAGGAAGAAACAAGAATTCAAAAAAATGAGGAGGGACTCAGGAACCTCAGAGACATTTGTAAACGACCCAACATCCGGATCATAGGGCTGCCAGAAGGACAAGAGGAACACCAAGAAATTGAACATATTTTTGAACAGATAATGAATGAGAACTTCCCAAATCTGGCAAAGGAAATAGGCTTCCTGGAAGTCCAAGAAGCTCAGAGAACCCCAAAGAAGCGGGACCCAAAGAGGAACACACCAAGGCACATCATAATAACGTTACCCAAGATCAAGAATAAGGAAACAATCTTACAAGCAGCAAGAGAAAAGGAGACAGTTACCTACAAAGGAATTCCCATAAGACTGTCAGCGGATTTCTCAAAGGAGACCTTCCAAGCAAGAAGGGGCTGGAGAGAAATATTTCAAATCATGAAAAGCAAGGACCTACAACCAAGAATAATCCATCCAGCAAAACTGTCATTTAGAATGGAAGGGCAGATAAAGTGCTTCTCAGATAAGGTCAAGTTCAAGGAGTACATTATCACGCAGCCTTTACTATATGAAATGTTAAGGGGTTTTATATAAGGACTCATGAGAGAAGGCACCGAGGCCAGATCAGCTACCGGGAACTCAGATCAGCCACAGCCAAGACGCTTGTGAGGTAAGCAAGCACAATACAACCAGAGAAACAAATTATAACCAGAGACATTGAAATTTAGAACAATCTGGCAGTAACCGGAGGGGAGGGGGAAGGGGATAATGGGGACAAGGGTATTCAGGAACTGCTATAAAGGACACATGGACAAAACCAAGGGGGAGGGTGGAAGCAAGGGAGGGAGGTGAGTTTGCCTGGGGTTGGGGTGGGCGGTAAATGCAGACAACTGTAAGTGAACAACAATAAAATAATTAAAAAAAAAAAAGAAGGGGCTGGAGAGAAGTATTCCAAGTCATGAAAGGCAAGGACCTACATCCAAGAGTATTCTATCCAGCAAGGCTATCATATAGAATGGAAGGGTAGATAAAGTTCTTCCCAGATAAGGTCAAGTTAAAGGAGTTCATACTCACCAAGCTCTTATTATATGAAACATTAGAGGGACTTATCAAAGAAAAGGAAGAAGATCAAAGCTATTAACAATAAAATGAAAACAAACTCACAACTATCAACAATTATAACAATTATCAATTATCAATAAAAAGAAAAACAAAACAAACTAAGCAAACAACCAGAACAGGAACAGAATCACAGAAATGGAGATCACATGGAGGGTTATCAGTGAGGGCGGGGAGAATGGGGACAAGGTACAGGGGATAAGAAGCATACATGGTAGATAAAAAATAGACAGGGAAGGCTAAGAATAATATAGGAAATGTAGAAGCCAAAGAACTTATATGTATGACCCATGGACAAGAACTAAGGGTGGTGGGAATGCAGGTGGGAGGAGATGTGCAGTGTAGAGGGGAATAAAGGGGGGGGGGAATGGGACAAATGTAATAGCAAAAAAAAAAACCTCAATTATTTAAATTCAAATATATTAGATCGTCCAATCAAAAGACATATAGAGGCTGAATGGATAAGAAAACAAGACCCTTATTTATGCTGTTTACAAGAGGCCCACTTCAGAGAGAAAGATACAAACTGAAAAATAAAGGGATAAAAAAAATATTCCATGAACATGGAAACAACAATAAGCTGGTGTAGCAATACTCATACCAGATAAAATAGACTTTAAATCAAAGTCTTTAACAAGACACAAAAAAGGACCCAACAATTCCACTTCTGAGTATTTATCCAAAGAACCCCAAAACACTAAATCAAAAAGATATATACATTCACATATTCATTGCAGCATTATTTACAATAGTGAAGCTATGGAAGCAACTTAAGTGTCTATCAGTAGGTGAATGCATAAAGAAAAAGTGGCCCATATATACAGTGGAATATGACTCCATCATAAAAAAATAATGAAATCTTGCCATCTGCAGCAACATGGATGGACCTAGAGGGCATTGTGCTGATTGAAATAATTCAGGCAGAGAAAGACACATGTCACATGATTTCACTTATATGTATAATCTAAAAAAAAATGAACAAGCAGAACAGAGTCATAGATACAGAGAGCATTTGACAGTTGACAGGAGAGTTAGCGGATGGGTGAAAAAATTGAGGGGAGTTAGAAGTACAAATTGATAGTTACAGAATAGTAATGAAGATGTAAAGTACAGTCAATAACATTGTAACAACTATATATGGTATCAGATGGGTACTAGATTTTTCAGGGTGATAAATTCATAAATTATATAAATGTCTAATCACAGGTTTGTACACCTGGAACATAAACTATTGTATGACTATAATTTAAAAATAAAAATATTTTAAAAAACTGTCAAGGTCATTAAATACAAAGAAGGTCATAGCCAAGAGAAGCATAAGTAGACATGATAACTAAATACAATTTGGTATAAAGAAAGGGATTTGGAAACAGAAAAGGTCATTAGGTTAAAACTAAGAACATCTGCATCAAGTATGGACTTTAGTTAAAAATAATGTATCAACATTGGTTCCTTAATTGTGACAAATGTACCAGACTGAGCTGTTAATGGAGGAAACTAGGTGTGAGGTATATGAGTACTCTCTGTACTATCTTCTCAATTTTTCTATAAATATAAAACTGTCCTAAAATTATAAGTTTATGAGAGAGGAGGGAGAGAGAGAAGGGGAGAGGAAGGGAAAGAAAGAATGAAAATTAATGACTCCTTCCTTCTTTCCTCTGTGGAAGGTCATAGTATTTGGAGGTGAGGTAGCCACCTTCTGACTGAAGAGATGACAATTCACAACCTAACCAACTTTGGATCCATATTTTGGATTTTTGTTTTTTGAGAAAATAAACCACCATTTTAGCTGTTTGGGGCCAGGTGTCTTATTTCCTGCACTTGAATGCATCCCAACTGACACTCCTTATATTACCATAGGTAGTTAGCTAATTATTAATAAGAAGGGGAACAAAGGGATTAGACATTGAGTTAATAACTGGGAAGCATGAGCCTTTTTGCTTTACCAGTCACACCCCAGGGAATCACAACATTGCTCTGCCAGGGAGATTAATTCTCCTCCCTCCCCTCTCTGCTACTGGATTGTTAGAGGGTGCAGGGGGAGGTTATTGACCATGAAGTCCTGTCAGTCTAACTAGAGGGTGGATGCTATCAAAATCCCTTGAAAGCTTAAGGAAGTTGATTGGTTGCTTTGGAAAAGCACTTGGTCCATCCCAAACCCAAGCTAATATAACCCCAGGAGAACAAAGAAGTGCTCTCTCTCTCTCTCTCTCACCTACCCAGTAATTCACTCACCCCATATGTTCATATGTTCTCTCTTGCCTGGAACCACATGACCATGTGGGTCTAGCAGCTACTGGGGCCCAGAGCAGACTGTGGGCTCCAAAAGACTAAACTTTAATAAGAAGCAGAAGGTCTGGGTACTGGCTTTGTTTTGGTCTTGTTGAGGATGAGGTTGTACTTTTTCCATGGTAGGATGGAGGGAGATGGGGCATTGGAAACCCAGAGCAGTCTTCCACACAAATAAATCATCTTGCCACACCACAATCTGCCATGCATGGGTCCTTCAAATGCTTTTCTCATGATCTTGTGAAAGAACTTAATTCCCACTGACAACACTTCTGTCACTTGCCTGGCCAGTATGATTGTGTAGACCCTCATCTCTTAACCAAGCTCTTTAGACTGCTCCAACACCCATTCCTTCCTAATTTGGTTGCTGTCTTCTTTCTTTGGCTTTACCGGCTGCCTACATTTCTCTCCAAACCTGGAGGCCAGCAACTCTTGTAATTCCCAGGACAGTGCATGTTTTTTCACACTTCCAAACTTGTGAACACTTGATTCCCTCTGCCTGGAATATCCCTTCCTCCACCCTTATTTCTCACAACAAATAACTAACTGTAGTTCAAGTTTCAGCTCAGCATGTATGGTTGGCAGGATTCTCATATGTCCCTGAAGATCCTTGCTCAATGGTGAACATAGCTTGCATAACCTGGGTACTGTGAATATAATGAGTTGTACTCCAACAATTACATAATTTTATGCACACAGATGACTTTAAAAACAGATTATCTGGGTGGGCCTGATTCAATCACACAGACTTTAAAAGCAGCAAGTATTCTCTGGCTGGTAGCAAAAAAGGAAGTTAGAGATTCCATGCATGAGGGGGATTTGATGTGCAAGAAATTGTGTTGCTGGTTTTGAAGATGGTGGGCTCTAGAAGTTGACAGCAGGCCCTGGCTGACAGCCTGCAAGGAAATGGGGACCTCAACTCTACTACCACAAGGAACTGAATTCTGCCAACAACAACAATAAGGTTGGAAGCAGATCTTTCCCAGGCTCGCCAGGTGAGAACAGCCCAGAGGACATCTTGATTGCAGCCTTATGATACCAAATGAAGAACTCAGCCATGATGCTGTGCAAACTTCTGACCTAAAGAACTATGAGCTAACAAATAGGTGTAGTTTTAAGTCACTAAGTCTGTGACAGTTTGTTATGCAGCAACAGAAAACTAATACAGCTGCATCTCTGAAGTCTTTCCTCCTTTCCCAGGGACACCTACAAGATCTTCCTATTTTCTTCTGTAGCATCTCATACACACCTTTGCTACAGGGTATTTACTGGTCTACTCTCCTCACAAGTTCTGAGTTCCTGGGAGATAACAGGGACTGCCACTTCATCATTGCAATCTCAGGCACAGAGCAGGAAGGTGAAAGATATGTGTCAAATGAAAGTTTTATCAAGAAAAAAAGTCCCAAGATAATTCATTTGTAATCATATACACTAAAATAATCAAGAATTCTAGATACTTAATGTCTAAACAAGAGCAAAAGTCACCAAAATAAAAAGGGAATGAAGAAAAACAAAGAATATTTTAAATATAACATGGGGTGTTTCTAAGGAATCAGTAGTGAATGAAGTCCCCAGGTGTACTAGGTGAGGGAAGGAGTGAGCAGAGCTATGAGGAAAAATCCATTTCTAGGTTACTTAGTAAACAGGTAATTATTGAATGCGTGCTATGTGGGTCAGGTCAGGAACTGTGGAAAACAAGGGTGGATGTTTAATTTAAATCCCACCCTCAAGGATATTGAGATCCTCCTTTCTGTGGCATTCCAGGCTTAGGATGTTAGAACCCAAAGGAATCTTAAAGACCTTGATTTTATGTGTATATAACCTTAAGAATCCTCCACTTTTTAAACAAGCAGGAACAAACTGATTTTCTATTTATTGATAGCTCTATATTTTCAAGGTCTTTCGGTATTGGTATCTGCTTTTCTTTGTGTTGGTTGCCTATTTCTCTGCAGAGCAGAGGGGCTATTCATCAGCTCAGTCTGACAGTTATTTAGGTGGTATTCAGGCGTTCACTATGACAATCAGTTGTGCCTTTAGCAGAGGTGTGCCTTTGACATCTCTGCTAAAGGGTCTGTAATAAAAATTCCAAGAAGGAGACCCAAGATATTTTGATATTCCATAACACCCTCTCCCTCAGTCCCTGCCACAGAGGCACCGACTCCAGCTCCACTAATGCCCTGGGATGCCTTAGTTGGGGCATCTACTTACCTCAGGCTGGTGGGTGCTGCTTCCACCTCTCTCATTTCTACTACTAGAGTGAAAACTGGGTCTAGAATAGGCAGGAAGGGGATGGGGTCCATCATGTACTGAGACACCAAGGACACTTTGAATGAGGGAAGGAAGCTACTGGAAGATGTTAGAGGTGTTTTAGGAAAGAAGACCTGGGGAGGGAAAAGTGCTTTTTGGATCAGAGAAGATGGGGTGAAAACACAGAATGCAGGTTAGTCACATCACAGAGGACCTCCTGTGGGCAACAGGGGAGGAGGGCGAGGAGGGATTTAGTATTAAAAGATTAGGGTTTAGAGACTCCCAGTCTAGATGGCAGAATTGGCAGACATGGGTCACCTCTTCACACAACCACATCAAAATTACAACTAAAATAGTGAACAACCATCACTCAGAACCATCAGAAATCAAGTATAACAGAAGCCTGAAAACTACAGAATTAAACCACATCCATCCAGACTGGTAGGAGGGACACAGACGTGGAATGGGCTATTCCCACAACTAAATGTGGTGGATAAAAATTCAGGAAGGAAATTTCAGGAGCAAGGAATCCCAGACCCACTCTAGGCCCCCCAGCCCAGGGTTCCAGTGCCAGGAAGATAAGTCTCCACAACTTCTGGCTGCAAAAATCAGCAGGTATTGAGTCAGTGGAAGAAACTTATGGAGCCCTAAGCAGTTCCTCTTAAAGAACCCACACACAGACTCTCCTACTCAGAATCACCCTCTCTGAGCTCCAGCACTGGGGTTGCAGCTTGAGAGGTACCAGTGGTATGCTGGGAGAAACTGAAGTGTCTGGTATCAAGGTGAGCAGAGGCCACTGTCCCTTTTCTGGGCCCCTCCCCCCATAGAGCCACAGAGCCTGTAAACTGGTACCATATATGAGACCCTATCAACCCTGCTAACACTGTTTGATCACCTTGTTGATTGATGCCTGGAGACTCTGCCCCACTCAAATTATGGGCCCACCCCAGCTGCATTTTCATATGAATGGCTGGTATAGGTTCATGCTACACAACTTCCTAAATCTTCTGAAACAAGCAACAGCTGGCCTCAGTGAGCCCCAGCATGGCACTAGCAGTAACCTTCCTGGATCATGACTTCGCTTTGCCTGGGAATCTCCAAGCCCAGCACAAGTAGCAGCCATGCCAGATTGCTTTATAGCTCAGGCAGGGTGGCCTCAGGCAAAACATAGGTGGGGCTGATGTTGGACTGCATCACCTGGGAAACCCCAGGGCCTGCACATCTGTTGGACAGCTACAGACCACGTTGGAGCACCACCACCCTGGCCTTGCACAGCTGATCCTCCATGGAGGATGGAGGTTGGTGGTCAGTGGTCACAGCCAATCCTTGAAGGTGACTGGCTTGGGTAAATCTCTCCCATTAATCTGCCAACAACAACCAAGTTTCAACTATAAAAGAAGGGTGTACTCAGCCCACACAAATGGTGCACCTTGAGTACCCAGCTTGGGTGATAGGGGATCCTGTGCCACTGGATGCTACAGGACACCCACTACATTAGGCCACAATACCAAGACATAGAGTCAGAGCAGCTCCACCTAATACATAGAAACAAAAGCAGGGAGCAGGAAGTCAGACAAAATGAGGAGAAAAAGAAATGGGGCCAAATGAAAGAACAGGTCAAAACTGCAGAGAAAAAGCTAAACAAAATGGAGATAAGCAATCTATCAGATGCAAAGTTCAAAACACTGGTTATAAAGGTACTCAAAGAACTTAGTGAGAACCTCAGTAGCAAAAAAGAGACCCACTCAGAAATGAAGGATACACTTCCTGCCAAGATGGAGGCGTAGGTAGACACACCGTGCCTCCTCACACAACCAAAAAGAGGAAACAACAATTTAAAAAAACAAAAACAGCCAGATCTGACAGAAAATTGAACTGAGTGGAAGTCCGACAACCAAGGAGTTAAAGAAGACACTTTCATCCAGACTGGTAAGTGGGGTGGAGCCAGACGGGGAATGCACAGCAAGATGGCGGTTTGTGGAGCAGTACTGGCAACGCTCCAGCTGTCTGGAGAGACCCGTGGCAGGTGCGCTTGGCCAAAATGCGGCTGGCCAACCAGGACCCAACGGGGCCAAGACTGGTGAGCTGGGCGGTCCCTCATTAGTGCACAGATAAAACGGGAGAAAAAGCTGGGGAGCAGAGCAGACCAGGCAACTGACCAATGCGGGGAAATAAAGCCTCAAACCACCAATTGAAGACACCTGTGGGGGTTGAGGCGGCAGCAGGAGAAAGTCCCGACCTCACAGGAGAGCTCATTGGAGAGACCCACAGGGACTTGGAACTACACAAGCCTGCCTACCCACCCCGGAGTCAGAAAAGAAGGGCCCAACTTGCTTGTGGGGAGTGGCAGAAGTTTGGAGAGTGGAGCAAGCACCATTGTTCTCTCAGGACCCGCCCCCACAGGCAGCATCACAACAGAGCCATGTGGGTTACCCCTCCCTGGTGAACACCTAAGGCAATGCCCCTTAAAGTAACAGGCATGCTGAGAAAAAAAAAATGGCCCAAATGAAATAACAGATCAAAGCTCCAGAAAAAATACAACTAAGCAACGAAGAGACAGCCAACTTATCAGATGCACAGTTCAAAACACTGGTAATCAGGATGCTCAGAGGATTGGAAGAAAGATGGTCGCAATTAGTTGAACAAATGAAGGATACAATAAAGGAAATGAGGGGAAATCTGCAGGGAACCAATAGGGATGAGAAGGAAACTGGGACTCAAATCAATGGAGTGGACCAGCAGAAAGAAAAAAACATCCAACCAGAAAAGAATGAAGAAACAAGAATTCAAAAAAATGAGGAGAGGCTTAGGAACCTCCGGGACATCTTTAAAAGTCCCAAGATCCGAGTCAGAGGGGTGCCAGAAGGAGAAGAGGAAGACCAAGGGATTGAAAACTTATTTGAACAAATAATGAAGGGGATCTTCCCCAAGCTGGTGAAGGAACTAGACTTCCAGGAAGCTCAGAGTCCCAAAGAAGTTAGATCCAAAGAGGAACACACCAAGGCACATCATAATTACATTACCCGAGATTAAAAATAAGGAGAGAATCTTAGAAGCAGCAAGAGAAAAGGAAACAGTTACCTACAAAGGAATTCCCATAAGACTGTCAGCTGATTTCTCAAAAGGGACCTTGCAGGAAAGAAGGGGCTGGAAAGAAGTATACCAAGTCATGAAAGGCAAGGACCTACATCCAAGAATACTCTATCCAGCTAAACTCTCATTTAGAATGGAAGGGCAGATAAAGTGCTTCTCAGATAAGGTCAAGTTCAAGGAGTTCATCATCACCCAGCCTTTATTATATGAAATGTTAAAGGGATTTATGTAAGTCATGGAGGGATATCAACAGCGGAGTGGGAGGGGGTGAGAGGAGGAAGGAGGAAAAAGTACAGAGAATAAATAGCATTAAGTGGTAGGTAGAAAACAGACAGGGGAGGTTAAGAATAGTATAGGAAATGTAGAAGCCAAAGAACTTATGTGTATGACCCACGGACAAAAACTAAAGGGTAGGGAATCGGGGGGGGGGTGCAGGGCAGAGGGGAATACAGGGGGGAAAATGGGACAACTCTAATAGCATAATCAATAAAATATATTTAAAAAAAGATACCTTGAAACAAATGAAAATGAGGACACAACAAGCCAAAACCTGTGGGACACTGGGAAAGCAATCCTAAGAGGGATATTCATAGCATTACAGGCATATCTCAATAAACAAGAAAAAGCTCAAATAAAGTACGTAATTTCACACTTAACGGAACTTGACAAAGAACAACAAACAAAGCCCACAGTGAGTAAGGAAGGAAATAATAAAGATAGAACAGAAATAAATAAAATGGAGTCTGAAAACTATGATACAAAAGATCAATGAATCCAAGAGCTGGTTCTTTGAAAAGATAAAAAAGACTGACAAACTTTTAATGAGACTCATCAAGCAGAAAACAGAGAGGAACCAAATAAATAAAATCAGAAATGAAAGAGAAATAACAACTGACACCAAAGCTATACAAAGGATTGTAAGAAAATATTATGAAGACCTCTATGCCAACAAACTGGACAACCTTGATGAAATCATTAAATTTCTAGAAACGTACAATCTTCCAAAACTAAATCAGGAAGAATCAGAAAATCTGAACAGACAGATTGCATCTAGTAAAGTTGAAGCAGTAATCAAAAAACTCCCCCCAACAAACGCTCTGGACAGGATGACTTCTCAGGTGAATTTTACCAAACATTTTAGGAGAATTAACACCTCTTCTCCCAAACTATTTCAAAAATTTCAAGAGGAGGGAAGGCTCCCAAACTCATTTTATGAGGCCAACATTATCCTAATCCTAAAACCAGATATGGACACTATAAAGTAAGGAAATTATAGGCCAATATCCCTGATGAACATAGATGCTAAAATCCTCAACAATATATTAGCAAAATGAATACTGCATCTAAAAGATCATACACCATAATTAAGTGTGATTTACTCTGGTAATGTAAGGTTAGTACAATTTGCAAATCCTAAATGTGAGTCACCACATAAATAAAGAGAAGTATAAAAACCACATGATCATATCAATAGATGCAGAAAAAAGCATTTGATAAAATTGAGCATCCATTTATGAACTTTCAGCAAAAGGAGAATAGAGGGAACATAATTACATTTACAAACATAGTAAAGGCCATATATGACAAACCCACTGCCAGCATCATAATCAATGGGCAAAAAGTTCAAGCATTCCCCTTAAGATTGGGAGCAAGGCAGGAATGCCCACTTTTACCTCTCTTATTCAACAGAGTACTAGCCACAGCAATCAGATAAGAAGAAGAAATAAATGGCATCCAAATTAGAAAGGAAGAAGTAAAACTGTCTTTATTCGCAGACGACATGATACTGTACATACAGAATCCCAAAGATTCCACCAAGAAATTACTAGAACTGATAAATGAATTCAGCCATGTTGCAGGATACAAGATTTATATCCAGAAATCAGCTGGATTTTTACATGCCAATAACAGAATGAAAAATTTAAAAACAATCCTATTTACAATTGCTTCAAAAAGAATAAAATACCTATGAATAAATCTAACCAAAGATGTAAAAGAACTGTATTCAGAAGATTATAAGACATTGAAGAAAAAAATTGAAGAAGATACAAGTAAGTGGAAGCACACAGCATGTTCATGGATAGGAAGAAGTAACATCATTAAAATGTCCTTACTACCCAAAGCAATCTATAGATTCAATGCAATTCCTATCAAGATTCCAATGACATTATTTCACAGAACTAGAACAAATATTTCAAAAATTTATATAGAACCAAAAAGGCCCCACACAGCAACAGCGATCCTGAGAAAGAAGAACAAAGTTGGAGGAATCACACTACCTAATATCAAACTATACTATAAGGCCATAGTATTTAAAACAGCATGGTACTGGCATAAAAACAGACACATATATCGATGGAACAGAATAGAGAGCCCAGAAATAAACCTATACCTTTATGGTCTATTAATATTTGACAGAGGAAGCAGGCACATACAATGCACTTAAGATGGTTTATTCAATAAATGGTATTGGGAAATTGGACAGATAACATGCAGAAGAATGAAACTAGATGCCCTTCTTACACCACAGCCAAGAATAAACTCAAAATGGATCAAAGACTTAAATGTTAGACCCGAAACCATAAAAATCATAGCAGAAAACATAAGCAGCAAAATCTCAGACATAACTTACAGCAATATTTTATCAGATATCTCTCCCCAGGCAAGGGAAACTAAAGAAAAAATAAACAAATGGGACTGCATCAAACTAAAAAATTTTTGCACAGCAAAGAAAAACATCAGCAAAACAAAAGACAACCCACAGAATGGGAGAACATATTCACTGATACATCTGATAAGGGGTTAATACCCAACATATATACTTACAAAACTCAACACCGAAAAAGCAAACAACCCAATTAAAAAATGGGTAAAGGACCTGAATTGACACTTCTCCAAAGAAGACATACAGATGGTCCATAGACATATGAAAAGATGCTCAATCAGTAATCATCAGAGAAATGCAAATTAAACTGCAATGAGATACCATCTCATACCTGTCAGAATAGCTATCATCAGCAAATCAACAAACAAGTGCTGGGGAGGATGTACAGAAAGGGGAACCCTTCTGTACTGTTGGTGGGAATGCTGATGGGTGCAGTTACTGTGGAAAGCGGTATGGAGATAACTCAAAAAATTAAAAATTTATCTACCTCTTGACCCAATGATCCCACTTCTGGTACTATATCCAAAGGAAGCCAAAGTGCTAATTCCAAAGAACATAAGCACCCCTATGTTCATTGCAGTGTTATTTACAATTGCTAAGACATGGAAGCATTTGTGTCCATCAGTAAATGAGTGGATAAAATAACTCTGGGACATATTTACACAATGGACTCCTACTGGGCTGTAAAAAAGAAGAAAGTTTCACCCTTTTGGACTGTATGGATAGACCTGGAGAACATTACTCTAAGTGAAATAAGCCAGTTACAAAAAGACAAATACCATATGACTTCACTCGGATGTGGAATCAAATGGACAGACTGAAGTGACAAGCAAAATAGAGACAAACCCATAGCAGGATGACCCCTAATGTGGTCAAGAGTAGGGTTTGGAAGGATTCCGCAAAAAGGAAATAGGACTCAGGCACATGGACAAACTGTGGTGATTGCAGGGTGTGGGTGAAGGGGGTGTAAGGGGACTAAATGGTAATGAAAAAATTAAATAAAGAAACTACTTTTTTAACATTGAAAAACATTTAAAACAAAAAAAGCCCTTTAGAAAAAATTCTGAAACCAGAATGAAAAATTAAGGGGCAGGTGGCTTTTCACCTGCAAACGGCTTGCCAGGAACTTGGGGTCGAGGCAGAAGCTCCAGGCTCTGTACCGCCCAGCCAGGACCAGGACAACTGTGGGCCCTTTACGACTTTTGCTTTTAAGCCTGGCGCGGACCAATTCCGCAGGCGCTAGCGGACTCTGGTGTGGCGAACGCGTAAGCTTGCGCGTCTGCGCGCTCCGCGCCGGAAAAGGTAGCTGGGAGGAACTGCCAAGTGCCATTGGTGGGGGCCTGTGCTTGGGCTGGGAATACTAGCTCTGCTGAGGGGTGGGACAACCAGCGTGCGTAGGCGCGGGCACGCTCCCCTCGCTTGGTTCTGCGTTCTAGCCTCGGCGCGCGCCCGTAAGGGTTGTTCTGGGCGGGGGCGGGGGAGGGTTGGGGGGCGCTGCGCGCGCACGTCATGGGGCGTGACGTCTGCCGCGCTACGCATGACGTCACGGCCCGTGAGTAGTGGCGGCTGGGCTGCCCTCCGCGGCTGCGCCTGAGCAGGGCCGAGCTGCTGTAGGGTGAGGCTTTCGGTGGTCTCCAGGCTCGCGAGGCGAAGACGAGGACGAGTACCCGGAGGTCCGGCACCCTCAGCCGAGGAGTCCCCACTCCCGCCCGTTCTTCGGCATTTGGCGGCGCCCTGCTAGCGGCTTCCTCTTTTCTTGCCCAGCTTCTTCCAGGCCCGAGGGGCGCCGAGTGGCCCCGGCTTCCCACGAGAGATTGCGTGTCCGCCACTCGGTTCGGCCGGGGCTCCACTTGAAGGAGGGACGGGCCTGGCCGCGGGGCCCGCGCCCGACTCCACGCGCGCCCCTCCGGCCCCCGGGGCCACCACCTCCATTGACGGGGGGTGGTGGGCTAAGAGGCCGGCGGGGGCCACTCCGGGCCTGCAGCTCCCCACGTCCCGCGGAACGGCCGGTACGTGCTTCTGTCCGTCTGTGTGTGTGTGTGTGTGTGTGTGTGTGTGCGTGTGTGCGCGCGCGGACTGCTGGGTTGTGTAGCTGTTGGACACGTACTCAGCAGGGATGTTAGAAGAAAGAATGCAACTGGTCCCTGGGAGAAGCAAAAATGTTACATGCAGTAAGCGAAAAAGTGCTAATCTTTGCACTATCACATTATGGTAATCTATTGATCAGGGTTGATTTCATTTTCTCTCTTTACCGAACATTTATCTACCCACTTAGCACTTACTGTGCGACAGGGAGTTGTATTGTCTCACTTCATCTGAGCCCAATGCGGTGGGTACGTGTTTCCCATTTTACAGATGAACATACTGAGTGTCTGGTCCAGGAATTTGACCAAGGTCATGCAGCTGGTAATCTGGGAAGCCTTGATTCGAATAGGATGTCTTTTCTATAGACTGTATTTCTGCGTCTTTCAAAATAAATATTTAAGGAAAAAGAATGCCTGGAGAGTTTCTTCCTGGGAGTAAATTCTAAATATATAGGTAAATGTAATTTACTTGCCCCTAATATAGACTGATGTGTTTTGTTGCAGCCTAGCTAAATCATTTTCTTGGTTTAAAAAATTATGTTATTTTAGAAAATGGCATCGACACCTTTAACCTTTTTTGCAGTAGGACTGAAGAGAAAAAAATTTCCCCTCTTAAATGTATTTGGGAAAACTGCATATTTCCTGAAAAGTTTAATTTTTCTTCTGCAGTTTATTCTTGATGCATACCGGGAACTTGCAGTTGGGTTACTTGCTTGATGTTTCCTTATTGCAAAATTTGCTGGATTATGTGGAGGTGGCAACACACTTAGTAATTTGTGCATTGTCTTATGCAATATTTCTGAGTTGAGTGTCAAAAATTTGAAGTGTAGAATATTGTAGAAAGTTGTGTTTTAATGGTGTGATATTTTTCCCTTCATTTATGTGTAGCCACCAATCAATGTTTATAAACAAACTGCCAATTCTCATTTTAGCATTGGCCTGTGCTATTTCTTTGATGTGGTTAGTGAAAAAGTAAAGTCTTTACATTTTTCTTTACAGAGGAAAGTGTTGATAAATTTCTTTGAGTAATTGAAGCTTCATGCATAATTACAAACGTTTAAAAAATCTATTAATGCACAGTTGTAGTACTGTATAATTTTCTTTAGATTTAAGAAAATTCGTACTTGAATGTTTTTGTAACATTTGTGGAGAAGATACCAAATTATAGAGTTAACAAGTGGATGGTTCATAGATTGACTTGTTGTTTGGTTAAATATGAACATGTTGAGCCTTGTTGAATTATGTTGAATATGATACCATTAAAGAATGGTTGTCTAGTCATGCTCCCCATGTGCCTCTTTTGAGAGAATAAGCTGTTAAAAAGCTTTATCTCAAATAATGGGTTTATCAGGTACATTATAGACTCAATCTTTTAAGCAATGTTTTAGGTGGAGCTTTCATTCCTGGTTAATGTTATTGCTACTAAAGGGGTAAACTATATTTAACAGATGCTAAAAATGCAGTCATGTTTGGTTCTTGACAGTTCCTACAGCTTTGGTTTCAGGTTGTATTTTTTCCATTGTAAAATTGGCGCTCTCTAGACTGCCCCCCGCTTTTATTATGAAACAATTTTAGGCATACAGAAAATTGGTAATAGTGATTATCCATATGATGACCTTCTAGAGTCAGCATTTGTTGCTATCTTGCCATATTTGCTTTATAAATATGTATATAGTATTTTTGGCTGAACCATTTGAAACTAAGCTGTAGAGGTCATGATACTTCATACCTAAATATGTTAGCATGCCTCTTCAAAGATAAGGACATTTTCTTACATATCCAAAATACCATTATTGTTGGTTTTCTTAGTTAATATTTTATTATTGATAATTAATTAATAGTTTCTTATTGCTAATTCCTTAATAAAATCTAATATTCTGCCCTGGTTGGTGTAGCTCAGTGGATTGGGTGCCGGCTGCGAGCCAAGGGGTGGCTGGTTCGATTCCCAGTCAGGGCACATGTCTGGGTTGCAGGCTGGGTCCCCAGTGGGGGGCCCATAAGGGGCAACCACACATTGATGTTTCTTTCCATGTTTCTCTTCCTCTCTTTCTCCCTCCCTTCCCCTCTGTTTAAAGATAGATAGATAGATAAAATCTTAAAAAAATATATAATCTGATACTCATCCATATTTAAATTTCCCCATTTGTACTGAAAATCTTTTATGGCTTTTTACAACTAACCCCACCAAACGAGGATCCCGGTAAAGGTTTATACACTGCATTTGGTTGTTAAGTCTCTGATCTCTTCTAATCTAGAACAGGCTTACATCCTCCCTTGAAAAATAAGAGTTTTTAAAGTGATCAGGTTAGTTGGCCCATACAGTGAATTACACTCTTGATTTGTCTGATTTTTCTTTCCCCTCATGGTGTCATTTAAAGTGTTCCTCTTTTCCCCCTTTGTTAGCTGACTATAAGCTAGGTTTAAAGGGTTGATTAGTTTCAAATTAAATCTTTTTGGGAAAGAATAACTACTAATTGATACTGTGTACTTCATATTGCTTCCCATCAGGAGACGTATTAAGTCCAGTTATTTGTGGTGCTGAGTTTGATCATTTGGTTTTGGCGGTAAGGTATTTTTTTCTCTGCTGCAATTAGCATGTAATGTGTGGCATGATAAATTAGCACGATAGTGCTGGCCTCTTCTCCATTAAGTTCTCGTGTAATAGTTGTAGCATCTATTGCTGATTCTCGTAAGGCTAACTTTTGAATTTCAGTATTAACAATCGTTTCTTGATTTATAGATAGAAACAAAATCACAGGATTTTGTAAAGTATTCTGTGCAGCTATATGTATTAATCAGATTCTGATTTTGTGTTTTTTAAGATTTTTAATTATGAATTTAAGGTATCTCCTGTTATGCATTGAAAATGAAAAACCTGGCTTGAGAAGAATGGAAAACATGTAATGCTTTTTTCATGTATTCTCATTCAAGGAATGTGTTTAAGTTTTTTTCAGCCAGTATTAATTGCACAGGAATAGCCAGAAGTATAATAAAGGAAGAGTGCATTTATTAAAAAACCTTTTGAGAAAACTGGCCATTTTCTGGTGTAATGGAAGTAGCACTGGATTAAGAGGCAGAAGATCTAAATTATAGTCCTAATTTTACCACTATGTGAAGTTCAAGAATTACAAGTTTTGCCCTGGCCAGTGTGGCTCAGTGGTTGGACTGTTGTCCTGTAATTGAAAGATTGTGTGTTCAATTCCTGTCAGGGCACATACCTAGGTTGCGGTTGATCCATGGTCCCTGCACGGGTTCCCGGTCTGGGTGCATACGAAGGCAACTAATCGATGCTTCTCTCCCATCGATGTTTCTCTCCCATCGATGTTTCTCTCTTTCCCATCCTCTCTTTCTCTGAAAAAGTACATGAAAATATCCTCGGGTGAGGATTGAAGAAAAAAAAACCGAAAAAAAACAGCCCTGGCTAGTGTGGCTCAGCGTATTGAGCGCCAGCCCACGAACCACACGGTTACAGGGCCAATTCCCAGTCAGGGCATATGTCTGGGTTGCAGGCCAGGTCCCCAGTAGGGGGCGCGTGAGAGGCAATCACACATCGATGTTTCTCTTCCTCTCTTCCCCTCTGTCTAAAAATAAAATAAATAAAATCTTTAAAAAAAAGAATTACAAGTTCTTTAAAACTTTGCTCTCATTTTATAATGATTAAGTCAGTAAATGAATTTGATAATGAAATGTGTTGATGACATTTAGAGGTGAACCTCATTTTAATTAAGCCAGATAGAAATAAGTCAAATACAAGTGATATAACGTTGAATTCATTTCCCAACTAATTAACTGATACTTGGTAGATGGTTTCTAAAAAATTTACTTACTTACTTAATTAATTAATTTGAGGGGAAGGGAGAGAGAAAGGGAGGACGAGAAGCATGGATCAGTTGCCTCTTGAAAGTGCCTCCACCGCAGATGGAACCCACAACCTAGGCATGTGCCCTGACCAGGAATCAAATAGGTGACCTTTAGATTTTCTGGTAATGGCTAACCATCTCAGCCACACTGGTCCGGGCAAAAGGTGATTGTTTTAAAGAAGGGTTCATAACAGGATTTACTTTAACACATTCTTTCATTAATAATAAGATTTAATTCATGAAGTTTTTCCACACATCTTTTGTAAATTAGGATGGACTGTATATGTGGAAATAAAAAAAATTTTTTTATTCTCAAGTGTGTGAGGTATATGTCTATACAGGTACACACACACACAGCTATAAGAAATATATCGGTATAAGTTTGTCTTTTGTCTTGGATATCCCTGGGATTTGTTTGCAACATTGGTTGACTTCCTTTCTCATGGTGGTTAATTACATGATTTCTTTGTAGCATCTCAAATTGTTGCTTTTATTGTTCTTAAATTCTTAGATTGTTTTTTAATTTTTTGATTATGCTCTGTCTACCCAGTTGATAGGAGAATGAGAATAGAATTTTTGGAGTCCCTCCTGTAACTAGTACACTGTCTTTCTTAAACTGTGCTCAAGAGTGTTTTGTTTGAGATTCACAGTAACAGAGTATAATAGCATAAATTTAAAAAGCATTGTGTGGTTTATTTATAAACTTTGAAGTTGTTTCTGAAGATAATTTTTACTACCATTTGTGTAGGTAGTCATTTAGTGTGAACTTTAATAAATAATAATGGCAAATCAAAAGAATAGTTGAAGGTGTGATTTTTAAAAACATTTTATTGATTATGCTATTAGAGTTGTCCCATTTTCCCCCCTGTATTCCCCTCTGCCCTGCACCGCCCCCCCCCATTCCCTACCCTTTAGTTTTTGTCCGTGGGTCATACACATAAGTTCTTTGGCTTCTACATTTCCTATACTATTCTTAACCTCCCTCTGTCTATTTTCTACCTACCGCTTTTGCTACTTATTCTCTGTACTTTTTCCTCCTCTCTCCCCCTCCCACTCCCCTGTTGATATCCCTCCATGACTTATATAAATCCCTTTAATATTTCATATAATAAAGGCTGGGTGATGATGAACTCCTTGAACTTGACCTTATCTGAGAAGCACTTTATCTGTCCTTGCATTCTAAATGAGAGTTTAGCTGGATAGAGTATTCTTGGATGTAGGTCCTTGCCTTTCATGACTTGGTATACTTCTTTCCAGCCCCTTCTTGCCTGAAAGGTCTCTTTTGAGAAATCAGCTAACAGTCTTATGGGGAATTTCTTTTTTTTTTTTTAAGATTTTATTTATTTTTAGACAGAAGGGAAGGGAGGGAGAAAGAGAGGGAGAGAAACATCAGTGTGTGGTTGCCTCTCACGTGGCCCCCACTGGGGACCCGGCCTGCAACCCAGGCATGTGCCCTGACTGGGAATCGAACCCTTTGGTTTGCAGCCCGTGCTCAATCCACTAAATGACACCAGCCAGGACATTTATGGGAATTCCTTTGTAGGTAACTGTCTTCTTTTCTCTTACTGCTTCTAAGATTCTCTCATTTTTAATCTTGGGTAATGTAATTATGATGTATCTTGGTGTGTTCCTCTTTGGGTCCAACTTCTTTGGGACTCTTTGAGCTTCCTGGACTTCCTGGAAGTCTATTTCCTTCACCAGCTTGGGGAAATTCTCCTTCATTATTTGTTCAAATAAGTTTTTAACCCCTTGGTTTTCCTCTTCTGCTTCTGTCACCCGTATGGCTTGAATTTTGGGACGTTTAAAGTTGTCCTTTAGGTTCCTAAGCCTCTCCTCATGTTTTTGAATTCTTGTTTCTTCATTCTTTTCTGGTCGAATGTGTTTTTCTTCCTTCTGGTCCACACCGTTGTTTTGAGTCCCAGTTTCCTTCCCATCAGTATTGGTTCCCTGTACATTTTCCCTTATTTCACATAGTGTAGTCTTCATTTTTTCATCTAATTTGAGACCAAATTCAACCAATTCTGTGAGCATCCTGATTACCAGTGTTTTGAACTGTGCATCTGATAGGTTGGCTATCTCTTCGTCGCTTAGTTGTACTTTTTCTGGAGCTTTGATTTGTTCTTTTATTTGGGCCATTTCTTTTTCCCTTGGTGTGCCTGTTATGTATAAGGGGCGGAGCCTTAGGTGATCACTAGGGCTGGGCAGCCCACGTTTCTGTGTTGTTGTGCTGTATGTGGGGAAGGGGTCTGAGAGGGAACAATGGCACTTGCTCCACTCTCTGCCTGATTTCAGTCACTTCCCCTGCTACCCACAAGCAAATTGGGCCCTTCTGTGCTAGTTCCCAGGTGCGTGGGTTTGTGTAGTTCTAAGTCCCTGTGGGTCTCTCCAATGAACTCTCTCCTGTGAGGCTGGGAGTTCTCCCGCTGCCACCTGAACCCACACAGGTGTTTTCAGTTGGTGGTTTGAGGCTTTATTTCCCTGAGATGGTGGGTTGGGCTGTCTGCTCCGCTCCCCAGCTTTTTCTCCTGGTTTATCTGTGTGCCAATGAGTGATCCTCCGGTCCACCAATCTTGGCCCCGCTGGGTCCGGGTCGGCCAGCCACGGGTCTCTCTGGGCAGCTGCAGCATTGCCCTTACCATTCCATAAACTGCAGTCTCGCCAAGCGCTCTCTGCCCCGCTTACCGGTCTGGATGAACATGACTTCTTTAACTCCTTGGTTGTCGGACTTCCATACAGTTCGATTTTCTGTCAGTTCTGGGTGTCTTTTGTTTTTAAATTGTTGTTTTTCCTCTTTTGGTTGTGCGAGGAGGCACAGTGTGTCTACCTACGCCTCCGTCTTGGCTGGAAGTCCGAAGGTGTGATTTTACCAGTATTCTTTCTATAATTTCCAAATTAGGACACCTGATGATCACTACCTCCGGCTGAATGCTCTTAGACCACTTTGTATCTGCCTCTACAATTGTACTCACCACATTGCACAGTAATTATCATCTCTCCTCCAGTAGGAAGTTAGCTTTCTTTAAAGACAAGGCAGTATTTTGTTGATTTTTGTGCCTCAACACCTACAACAATGCTTTGGGACAAATGTTTTTTTTTTTAATTTTTTAAAAATATATTTGATTGATTATGCTATTACAATTGTCACATTTTTTTCTCCCCTTTAATCCCTTCTGCCGTGTACTACACCCTACCATCATTCCCCTACCTTAATTCATGTCCATTTGTCACGCATACAAGTTCTTTGGCTTCTCCATTTCCCATACTATTCTTAACACTTTTTGTACCGCTCACGAGTTTTCTCGTGTTTCACGCGACATCTGTTAAGGACCGCATCACGAGATGATTTAATTAACGTGCATTTTGCCCAATATTGTGCTGTCCCTAGTGTATGTCTTAGAGATTTCTATGCGGTACGAAATGTGTTAACTCCCCCCACACCCGTCTGTTTTTCTACCTACCAGTTATGCTTCTTATTCCCTGTACCTTTTCCCCCATCCTCTCCCCTCTGCCTCTCCACTGAAAACCCTCCATGCCATCTGTTTCTGAGTCTGTTCCTGTTCTAGTTGTTTGCTTAGTCTGTTTTTGTCTTTGTTTTAGGTCCAGCTGATAGTTGTGAGTTTGTTATAATTTTACTGTTAATATTTTTTATCTTCTTTTTCTTAGAAAAGTCCCTTTAACTTTTCATATAATAAGGATTTGGTGATGATGAATTCCTTTAACTTGACCTTATCTGGGAAGCACTTTATTTGCTCCCTGATTGTAAATGATAGCTTTGCTGGATAGAGTATTCTTGGATGTAGGTCCTTGCCTTTCATCACTTGGAATACTTCTTTCCAGCCCCTTCTTGCCTACAGGGTTTCTTTTGAGAAATCAGCTGATGATAGTCTTATGGGAACTCCTTTGTAGGTAACTGTCTCCTTTTCTTTTGCTGCTTTTAAGATTCTCTCTTTCTCTTTCATCTTGGGTAACTTAATGATGATGTGTCTTGGTGTGTGTTTCTTTGGGTCCAACTTCTTTGGGACTCTCTGAGCTTCTTGGACTTCTTGGAAGTCTATTTCCTTCACCAGATTGGGGAAATTCTCCTTCATTATGTTTTCAAGTAAGTTTTCAATGTCTTGCTCTTGTTCTTCTCCTTCTGGCACCTCTGTGATTCAGATGTTGGAATGTTTAAAGTTGTCCTGGAGGTTGCTAAGCCTCTCCTTGTTTTTTTTTTTTTTAATTCTTGTTTCTTCATTCTGTTGTGGTTGAATGTTTTATTTCTTCCTTCTTGTCCAAACTGTTGATTTGAGTCCTGGTTTCCTTCTTGTCACTGTTGGTTCCCTGAATATTTTGCTTTATTTCACTTTTCATAGCCTTCACTTTTTCCTCAATTTGGTGACCATACTCACCCAATCCTGTGACCATCCTGATTATCAGTGTTTTGAACTGTGCATCTGATTGGTTGGCTGTCTCTTCATGGCTTAGTTGTATTTTTTTGAGCTTTGATCTGTTCTTTCATTTGGGCCATATTTCTTTGTCTCTGTGCACCTGTTCTGTCATAAGGGGCAGAGCCTTAGGTATTTGCCAGGGTGGGGTGACCACGTGCTGCATTGTGGCTCTGGATGTGGGGGAGGAGTCAGAGGGGAAACAATGTTGCTTGCTCAGCTCTCTGTCAGCTTTCAGTCACTTCCTCTGCTACCTACAAGCAAATTTATCCCGTGTGGTGCTGATTCCTGGGTGCATGGTTTGTGTACATTCTAAGACCCTGTGGGTCTCTCCAACAAATTCTCCTTTGAGGCTGGGAGTCTCTCCCGCCGCCTCAACCCCCAGAGATATTTTCAGTCAGAGGTTTTGAGGCTTTATTTCCCTGCAGTCCTGGGTTGCGCGGTCTGTCTCACTCCCCAGGTGTTTCTCCCCATTTATCCACACAGGAATGTGGGACCGCCCAATCCACCAAGCTGCTGCCTTGCCATGTGTCCTCTACTTCCTGGCTGCCCATCTCCACCCCTCCTGCTGGTCTGGATGAATGTTTCTTCTTTAACTCCTTGGCTGTCGGACTTCCATACAGTTTGATTTTCTGGCAGTTCTGGTTATTTTTTGTTTTTAAATTTGTTGTTGTCCTTCTTTTGGTTATGCAAGGAGGCAAAGTGTATCTACCCATGCCTCTGTCTTGGCTGCAAGTCAGAGCCAAATGTTTATTAACTAGAGAATTGATAAACAGAAGTGACCTCCCTTTACAGTGTTCTAAAATTCTTAAAAGGTGATGCCTGCCGCATCACTGATGATTTACAAATTTTTAAAAAATTTTACTGGTATACTTTGTTCTCTCTGGGTATAATTTATTTTATTTAGCAAACTTAAAACAATTTCTATGTTCTATATAGTGCTTTAAATATTACTTTGAATATACTCATTTAATCATTATTAGCAACCCAGTGAATTAGTTACTATTGTTATACTCATATTACAGATGAGAGAACTGGAACACGGAGACAATAAGTAACTTGCCCATGTTCACATTTCTTGTGTGTGATAGAGGTGGGGCTTGAATTCAGGCAGACAGTCTGGTTGTAGAATCTATGCTCTGAACAGTTGCACCATGCAGTCTCTCTGCTTTTTCAGGGTAACCAGAAAATTTGATTTGCTTTACCAAAGTAATATTACCATTCATGGAGTACCTAAAGTGTATTTGAGTGGGGAGAGCACTTCCAGAAGGCCTTGAAGATGAGGCAGCGGTTGAACTAAGTTAACTAAATTAGCAAACCCTGCACATTAACTGATTGTGATTATAATATTTATTGGAAAAAATACAGAAAAGATGAGGAAGAAAATATAAGTGGTAAGCAGTTAAGAAGAGTATGAAGTTGGGAGTCAGATCTGAATGTGAGTCCCAGCTCTGCTGTTTAACCTCTCTAAGCCTCATTTTCCTTATCTGTAAAATGGAGATAATTGTATCTAGCATACAGATTTTTATGAGGTTTAAATGGGATGATATGTTTAATATGTGCCTAGCATGTAAGTGTTAGAAAACATTATCAGTTGTTACAGAAATCTCCTATAGTCTACACAGGTGTAAACCAAAATTAATTTTTGACTGAAATGAAAATGAAAAGTATCTATTTGAACAAAAGGATCTGCAGCCTAGGATACAGATTCAGGGAGCAGTCTAAATTGTTCTACCAAGACAAAGGGGAGGCCACCTTTTATAGTGAAAGTTTCTGCCTACGTTCCCAATTAGGTCTGTTTTATGTAAATGAGTATCCAAATTGTATAGTTCTCTTTAGACGGCGCAGATCTTGGTCTGTTCATAGAAGGATGAAATCAGTGTTTCCCTGCAGTGGTTGACTTAGATGGCATAAACAAATGGGCATAGTGTGGGAAGCTGAGGGTTCAGTCTGAGGTTCTTCCTAGTATAGAGTTAAGTATGTGAGAGGCGCCTGTCAGTAGTTGGCCACTAGTCTCTTATTCATAAAATGTGGGCCCTCTATTGACCATAGACAGTTCATCTCAGCAGATAAATTCTTTCTTGGGGTTCCCACCTAATTTCTATAGAAGGGGTCTGTATTTCCCTCTTCTATAGAAACCTGTTGGCAGATAGCATTGATGATCACTCAGGTTTGTTTCTTAGGTATATATTGTTCCATATTGATACTAGAATGGTTTGGCTACCTGCTACAGGTTAATTTAGTCCTCTGGTACTTCTGAGGTTGGGCTATAGACAGTAGAGTGCCTAGGGCCACCTACCTATTTAAGAGGTTCATCAGGTACCTGTTAAATCTGGAAGGTTTTTGAGGCAGATTTTGTCATGAGGCATCGACTTAATGAGGCTGTAGCAAGACCTTTCAACATTGTCCTGTAAATCTCTGGAATAAACAGTATAAAAGAAGTTGAAAAAATAGAACAGGCATTAATTCTGCAAACATTGGGCAAATCAAAAGCAATTGGCAAAAGACAGTTAGACTTATGAGTCTAGTTACCCTGTATCTTCTTGATATATATTCAAATAATTTATAGCAGGAAAAGAGTTCAAATCACTGTAAATTAGAGGGGGTAGTGACTTGGAGTATCATTTCTATTCTTTGCGCAACCATCAACTTGATTCTTCAAAAGGGGTTTTAGGCACCTGGTTTATTCAGAACAACAGCTTGACAGTGAGGTACATTAAACAAATTGGGACAATAGTGAGTAGTACAATTTGCAATCCAGACTTTAAGGTAGTGCTGAGCTCAGTTGGGAGTCAACTGAAAAAATATCAGAATATTTAAGCCCTAACCAGCTAGTGGTACTGGTCATAGAAATGGAATGATCCTTAAGAGATTTTATGAGTTTAAAGCTTGGTTGTTTTTAATTTTGCCTGGAAAGAGATACTTAACCAGGTACAGCAAGAGGTATTAGGTGCAGCACAAAACTCGTTGGGCTGCAAGCAGATAATCTAAGGCAGCTATGTTGTCAAGGTCTACTCAAGCCAGGAGGTCTGAAGCTCTTTAAGCTCCATAGCTATAGCAGCTGAGCAGGCTATTCTGTTACTGTTCTGGTTTGGTTTTACATTACATCTAATTGAGCAGTGCCATAGGCCAGTCCATGAGCATATAGTTGTAAGGAAGCAGGTGCTCTCATATTAATCTCAAAATTCTACCTGCAGTCATCTTGGAATGATCAAGATTCAGTGACATCTGAGAAAAGTTTAAGGAAGTGGGGCTCATGGAAATCAGGAGCTAAAAAAAAAAAAAAAAAAAACCATAACAACCCAGTCTTACATGCTTTCTTGTCTTTAAATGTCACAGTCTTGATAACATTTAAAATTGTACAACTGGATTTATTGCTCCATACATAAGGTAGTATTGGAATTAGAAAGTACTAATATCCACAGAAGCACTAGAATCATACTCAGATTTACAAAGAGACATAATTTATTTATATATAACTAACTGAAATTTGTAATGGTTTATAGAACAAAATCTTTATGAACATAGTACTAAAGTGTGTTAGATTATATCACTTAAGCAAGCAGCTCACATTTATAAGGGTTAAGACCCATATTTTCAGAGGCAGAAAAGGAACAATTCGTCTTTCATTTTTACACATTCCCATGAGTCTGATAATTAGTTTCATTGCAATGTTTAGTCTAAGGGAGGCCAAAACACCCAGTGAATCACACCTGCTAGGTTCCAGAATATTGCTGGTTTGTACAAGAATTCTGTTTACTGGAAAGTCATGTTGAAACATTTTCTGGATCAACAATTGAGAAGTTAAGACCAGCTGCCATTGAAGACAGACTCTTCCTCATCAGGTAATAGTTTGAGCTTTTCTACCAAATTAAAATTTCTTAGTAAATAGGATCAGGTCTCATTTCTCTTCTGTATTCTCTGTAGCATCTACCAAAGTGTTGTCGACATGAATATCATTTGGTGGATGTTACCTAGAAAAGGATTTTTCTGTGTGTGTGTGCCTCAAAGAAAACATAGATTTATCAAATGGCACACTTTAACTTCAGTAACACAATTTATAGACTCATTAACTTTTAAAATTACATTAAATGTTATCCATACTAATAGGTTTTTAAAAAAAATGTTAGGCTTATTTTTTTCTGACATAACTTAAAATGCATTCCACTTAAATATTGGCATGAGGTAGAAGACAAGGAACTCATAAGAGAAGTAATCTTCAAAATACTGAACTTTATTCAATATGATAATCTCAGAGTGAAGTAAGAAAAGTTATATATATATATATATTTTTTAAAGATTTTATTTATTTTATTTTTAGAGAGAGGAGAAGGGAGGGAGAAAGAGCAATGTATGGTTGCCTCTCACATGGCCCCCACCGGGGACCCGGCCCGCAACCCAGGCATGTGCCCCGACTGGGAACCGAACCGGTACCCTCTGGTTCCCAGCCCGCGCTCAATCCACTGAGCTACACCAGCCGGGCTGTATTCTTAACCTGGCAGACTGACCTCTGTTGAGATATTACTTCTAACTTCTGTCTGAAAGAAATTTTCTTATATTTGAAATTACCTCTTTTCAGTTTAAAATATTGAAAAAGACAGTACACATTCTAAAATTTTCATAAGGATTGTATACCGTACAACAGTTTTTCTTAGCCGTCAATTTTATCTTACCATGTTGTTCTAAATAACCTCAATTGAAATACAGGTATTTTCCACTTGAATAACTGAACAAATGTCAATATGTGAGTCGAAATTTTTTCTAGCAAGATAAAAGAAATGATTTACATTAAAAATGACGTACCTTCCAAGCCCTGGTTGGTGTGGCTCAGTTGGTTGGAGCATTGTCCCTTAACTGAAAAGTTGTGGTTCGATTCCCAGTCAGGGCACATATCTAAGCTGTGGGTTTGATCCCCAGTCTTGGTGTGTATAGGAGACAATGACTCATTGCTTGTCTCTTGCATTGATGTCTTTCTCTCTCTCCCCCCTTCCTTTCTCCATTCTTCTCTCTCTAAAACAATAAAAAATTGTCTTCGAATGAAGATTAAAAAAAAATTGTGTACCTTTCATATACTAGCAACACTTCATTCTACCAGGACATACAAATTTGGCTTCATTGACTTATCAGAAACAAACAAAAATGCATATGGATCCAAAACAGCTCCTTGTACAAGGGAAATGCAAAGATAAGTTCTTTTAAATAAATCACAGGGTCTCAATTAAGTCAGGTTTGTACTTTCCTCAATGTAGTCTTACAGGATTTTGATAATGATTTTGTAAGGGGACAGTCAATATTTACCAAAGGGAATAGGTCTCAGGTTAAGTGATAACAGGGGAAGGGCTTTGGGCCAAGGCAGATGAAAGGATTCAACAAGTTTCACCATTTGAATTTTGTCAGTCTCACTGGTATGTTTTACAAAACCAGAGGACTGGGAATAAGTGCAATGGAAATGCTGCAATATCGGTCAAATTTTGCATACCTTGTGTAGAATTTCTCTTGTAAAGTGGGTCGCCCACTTTCTGTGGGGCTCTGGAGGGATTTTTCCAGCAGGGAAAATTCTTTCTTGAGGTATTTTAGTAACTGCTATAGCTTCCACATGGGGATGCTTCCACATGGGGATGCTTCTGCCTTATGAGAATAAATAAAAATCATCACTACTACATTGCTATTCTTGGAAAGGGGGCATTTGGATAAAACCCATTTCCAAACCTCAAGCAAGCCATTAGTTTTATTTCCCCTTTTTGTAAAGAGATTTCTTTACTTTAGTTATCCATTTAATTGTGGCAACAAAGACTTTACAAGCAATTATGAATGGTTAGAAGCAAAATTTAGCTTTTTTAAAATTAAGATTTGGTTACCTAAGCAATAAAATACCTGATGATACAGAGCACAGGAAATAATTTTATTAAGACAGTAAGACATAAAACCTTTTCTTTTATAGTTTCTTATTAAGGGCATACCAATAGTACATGAAAACATTGCCCTTTTAACAAAGAAGGAACTAACTTTACATCAGTTGTGATATTAAGTTCACTTAATTAAATTAAGTTTAATCATATTTTGCTTGAGTACACATGAAATTCCTTTCTCAGGATTTCTTTTCGACAAACCTTCTGCATCTTTCCTTGTCCCTTTTAGTTTGTCTCTTCTTACTCATTTAGAAATAACCAACTTAATTAGGATAAACCATTTTCTTTTAATTCTTTCAAAAATGCATTTCTGTGCCTTATACCTTCTTTTACTGAAAAGACATTATTTCCTGCCATATTAATTAGATTTCTTATACCTTAGAAACGTTAATTTCTAACGATAACTAAAAAGTAAGCAATCAGCATTTCTAGATTGGCAAATTTATGAATACATTTCATAACCTCTAGAAATATAGGTCTTTTACTGGCAAATATATTTTACAATTTTTAGAAATATACTTCTTCAACAAAGTATAAGACATTTTCGTTAACAGCCAAATTTAGCTTTTAGTTTTTCTGTAATAAGTCAAAAGTAGACTTATTTAACAGGTAATGTTTCCCAATTTGGAAATGATTTAGATATTTAATGGAGTTAACCTGACTCATCATTTAACTTAAGTGGGAAAAACTTAAAGCTTTCAAGTTACCAAAAGATTTTGGGAAAATATTTTTAAGTCTACGTGCCATACCTACAACATACATTGATATACATACGTAAACACATAGACAAAGAGATTTCCTGCTTTCATTTTAAAATACTAGCTTTTGTATCTGAGATAAAACAGTACAACACTCAAAAGAAAAACTGGATCCAAATTATGTTTGTCACAGATGGACTAAGTTAATGTTTTGCTCAGATGAATGAAGTTTGCGTACTATAAGAATTTTTAAAAAATATTTTAAATTATTTTATTGTTGTTCAATTACAGTTGTCTGTGTTTACCCCCCCCCCCACCAATCCCCTCCACCCTAGCCAAACCTACCTCCCTCCTTTGCTTCCATCCCCCCTTGGTTTTGTCCATGTGTCCTTTATATTTGTTCCTGAAAACCCTCCCCCTTCCCTCATTATCTCCTCCTATCTCCTCTCTGGTTACTGTCCGATTGTTCTTAATTTCAATGTCTCTGGTTATATTTTGCTTGCTTTTTTCTTTTGTTGATTAGGTTCCAGTTAAAGGAGAAATCATATGGTATTTGTCCTTCACCGCTTGGCTTATTTCACTTAGCATAATGCTCTCCAGTTCCATCTATGCTATTGCAAAGGATAGGAGCTCCTTTTTTCTTTCTGCTGTGTAGAATTCCATCGTGTAAATGTACCACAGTTGTTTGATTCACTCTTTTACTGATGGGCACTTAGGTTGCTTCTAGCACTTGGCTATTGTAAGTTGTGCTGCTATGAACATTGGGGTTTGTGGATTGTTTTGAATTGGTGTTTCAGGGTTTTTAGGATATAATCCCAGCAGTGGAATTGCTGGGTCACAAGGCAGTTCCATGTTTAGTTTTCTGAGGAAATTCCTTACTGTTTTCCACAGTGGCTACACCAGTCTGCATTCCTACCAGCAGTGCACTAGGGTTCCCTTTCTCTACATCCTCTCCAACACTTGTTTGTTGATTTCTTTATGATGGCCATTCTGACCCAAGTGAAGTGGTATCTCATTGTGGTTTTAATTTGCGTCTCTGATGGCTAGTGATGCTGAGCATCTTTTCATGTCTCTGGGCCTTCTGTATGTCCCTAGAGAAGTGTCTGTTCAAGTCCTTTGCCCATTTTTTAATTGGGTTGTTTGTCTTCCTGGAATGGAGTCATGTGAGTTCTTTATATATTTTGGAGATCAAACCCTTGTCCGAGGTATCATTGGCAAATATGTTTTTCCATATGGTTGGTTCTCTTTTTATTTTAATGCTGTTTTTCTTAGCCATGCAGAACTTTTTATTTGGATGATATCCAATTTATTTATTGTTTCCTTTATGTTCCTTGCTTTAGGGGACATATCAGTGAAAGTATTGCCGTGTGGAATATCTGAGATTTTCCTGCCTGTGTTCTCCTCTAGGACTTTTATGGTGTCACAACTTATAGTTAAGTCTTTTATCCACCTTGAATTTATTTTTGTGTATGGTGTAAGTTGGTGTTCGAGTTTCTTTTTTTTGCATGTAGCTGTCCAGATTTCCCAACACCATTTGTTGAAGTTGCTATTTTTACTCCATTTTATGCTTCTGTTCCCTTTGTCAAGTATCAATTGACCACTGAGGCTTGGGTTTATTTCTGGGCTGTCTATTCTGTTCCACTGGTCTATGTGTCTGTTCTTATGCCAGTATCTTACTGTTAGATCAAAGGGATTTAATTGATACCTTCAGAGCATTTCACCCCAAAGCATCAGAATATACAAACTTTCCAAGTGCATATGGAATGATTTCTAGGATAGACCACATGTATGGACACAAAACAAGTCTCAATAAATTTAAGAAGGTTGAAATCATATTAAACATCTTCTCTGACCATGATGCTATGGAACTAGAAATCACCTCAAGAACACTGAAAAACAGCTATGGCTGGTGTGGCTCAGTGGATTGAGCACTGGCCTGTGAATCAAACGGGTGCTGGTTCAATTCCCCGTCAGGGCACATGTCTGGGTTGCAGGCCAGGTCCACAGTAGGGGGTGCGTGAGAGGCAGCTGCATGTTGATGTTTCTCTCCCTCTTTTTCTCCTTCCATTCCCCTCTCTATAAAATAAATAAGAAAAAAAGAACACTGAAAAACACACTAAGGCATGGAAGCTAAATAACATGTTATTAAAAAATGAATGGACCAATAATGAGACCAAGGAAGAAATCAAAAGATACCTTGAAGCAAATGAAAATGAGGACACCACATGCCAAATATATGTGCGACACTGGGAAAGCAATCCTAATATGGAAATTCGTAACATTATAGGTCAATCTCAAAAAACAACAAAAAAAGCTCAAATAAATGATGTAACTTCACACTTAAAGGGACTTGAAAAAGAAGAACAAACAAAGCCCAGAGGATGTAGAAGAAAGGAAATAATAAAGATCCGAGCAGAAGTAAACAAAATACAATGTAAAAACTGATACAAAAAACAAAAACAAAAACCAATGAATCCAAGAGCTCGTTCATGGTAAAGATAAATAAGATGGACAGAACTTTAACTAGAGTCATCAAGCAAAAAAGAGAGAGGAATCAAATAAATAAAGTCAGAAATGAAAGAGGAGAAATAACAACTGACACAAAAGAAATACAAAGTACTGTAAGAAAATATTATGAACAATTATATTCCAACAAACTGGGCAACCTGGATGAAATGGATTAATTCCTAGAAACATAACAATCTTCCAAAAATAAATCAGGAAGATTCAGAGAATCTGAATAGACAGATTAGACCTAATGAAATCGAAGCAGTAATCAACAAACTCTCAACAACTAAAAGCCGTGGCTGGAGAGTATGGCTTCAAAGGTTAATATTACCAAACATTCTGAGGAAAACTAATACCTCTCTTGCTCAAACTGTTTCTTAAAATTAAAGAAGAGGGAAGGCTCCCAAACTCATTTTATGAGGCCAGCGTTATCCTACTTCCAAAACCAGATAAAGACACTACAAAGAAAGAATATTACAGGCCAATATCCCTGATGAACATAGATGCTAAAATCTCAACAAAATATTAGCAAGATGTATAATGCATCTAAAAGATCATGTACCATGGTTAAGTGTGATTTACTCAGGGAATGCAAGGTTGGTACAACATTCACAAATCAAAAAATGTGGTTCACCATATAAACAAAATGAAGGATGAAAATCACATGATCATATCAATAGATGTAGAAAAAGCTTTTGATAAAATCCAGCACCCATTCATAATCAAAACTCTCAGCAAAGCTGGAACAGAGGGAACATACTTAAACATAATAAAGGACATATGTGATAAACCCGTTGCCAGCTTCATACTTAACAAGCAGAAACTACAAGCATTCCCCTTAAAATCAGGAAAAAGACAGGGATGTCCACTTTCTCCTCTCTTATTCAACATAGTATTGGAAATTCTAGTCACAGCAGGCAGACAAGAAGAATTAAGAAGCATCCACATTGGATAAGAAGAAGTAAAAGTGTCTTCATTTGCAGATGAAATGATACTGTACATAGAGAACCCCAAAGATTCCACCAAGAAACTACTAGAACTGATAAATGAACTCAGTAGAGTAGCAGGATACAAAATTAATATCCAGAAATCAGTTGCATTTTTATATGCCAATAACGAACTAACAAAATGGAAATTAAGAAAACAATCCTAGGCACAATTGCTTCAAAAAGAATAAAATACCTACGAATAAACCTAACCAAGGATGTAAAGGACTTGTACTAGGGAAATTATAAGACACGGAAGAAAGATATTGAAGAAGATACAAATAAGTGGAAGCACATACCGTGTTTATGGATAGGAAGAATTAACATCATTAAAATATTTATACTACCCAAAGTAATGTATAGATTCAGCTCAGTTCTTACAAGATTCCAATGATATATTTCTCAAAACTAGAATAAATGTTTCAAAAATTTATATGAAGCCACAGCAGGTCCTGCATAGCAACAGTGTTCCTGAAAAAGAAGAGCAAAGTTGGACGAATTATGCTACCTAATATCAAGCTATACTACAAGGCCATAGTAATCTGAAGAGCCTGGTATTGGCATAAAAACAGACTCATAAATCAATGGAACAAAATAGCCTGGAAATAAACACATTTATAGTCAATTAATATTTGACAGAGGAAGCAAGCACATACAGTGGGCTAAAGAGAGTTTATTTGATAAATGTTCTTGGGAAAATTGGTCAGATAACATGCAGAAAAATGAAGCTAGACAACCTCCTAACACCACAGCCAAGAATAAACTCAAAATGATCAAAGACTTAAGTGTTAGACCCCAAACCGTAAAAATCATAGAAGAAAACATAGGCAGCAAAATCTCAGACATTGCCCATAGAAATTTTTTATCGGATATATCTCCCCAGGCAAAGGAAACTGGAGAAAAAGTAAACAAATGGGGCTGCGCCAAACTAAAAAGTTTTTGCACAGCAGAGCAAATCATCAACAAAACAAAAAGAAAACCCACAGAATGGGAGAACATATTCGCCAATATATCTCATAAGGGGTTAATATTCAAAATTTATAAAGTACTTAAAAAACTTAACACCAAAAAGGCAAACAACCCAATTAAAAGATGGGCAAAAGAACTGAATGGACACTTCTTAAAAGAAGACATACAAGTTCCCGCCAAGATGGAGGTGTAGGTAGAAACCCTTCGCTTCCTTGCACAACCAAAAGGAGGATAACAACCAATCTAAAATCAGTAAACAGTCAAAAGCACCAGAAAATCAAACTGCGTGGAACTCTGACAACCAAGGACTTAAAGAAGAAATCAACCAGAATAACCAGACCAGTAAGGTGACTCAGGAAAACCCCAGCAAAGTGGCTGAGGGGCGGGCCTGGCTGCCAAACTCAGAGGGCTGCGCTGGAGGGGCTGACTTAAGGGGGAAACTGAGACTCAGAGCTGACTGTGGGCTAAGGCTGCTATTGCCACACTGGGGGGGTTTCTCCCAGTCTGACAGGAGAGTTCCATGAAAAGTGTGCTAGAGACCAGCAGGCGAGCAGCACTGTTCCTTCTCTGTCCCCCACCCCCGGCAGCACCACAGCTGCATCAAAGATGGTTGCCCTGCCTGGGTGAACACCTAAGGCCCTGCCCCCTTATAACTTATCAGCTGTGCCAAGACAAAGAAATACGGCCCAAATGAAAGAACAGAGCAAAACCTCAGAACTAAGAGATGAGGAGATTGTCAACCTATCTGATGGAGAATTTAAAGCCCTGGTAATTAAAATGCTCACAGAACTGATTGAGCTTGGTTAAAAAAATGAAAGAACAAATGAAAGATACCCAAAAGGAAATAAAGCAAAATATTCAGGGAACCAACAGTGACAGGAAAGAAACCAGGATTCAAAGCAACGATTTGGAACAAAAGGAAGAAATAAACATCCAACCGCATCAGAATGAAGAAACAAGAATTGAAAAAAATGAAGAGAGGCTGAGGAGTCTCTAGGACAACCTGAAACATTCCAATATCCGAATTACAGGGGTGTCAGAAGGAGAAGAACAAGAACAAGAAATTGAAAACTTATTTGAACAAATAATGAAGGAAAACTTCCTCATTCTGGTGAAGGAAGTAGACTTCCAGGAAGTCCAGGAAGCCCAGAGAATCCAAAGAAGTTGGAACCAAATAGGAACACACCAAGGCACATCATCATTAAGTTACCCAAGATTAACAACAAAGAGAAAATCCTAATAGTAGCAAGAGAAAAGGAGACAGTTACCTACAAAGGAGTTCCCATTAGATTACCAGGTGATTTCTCCAAAGAAACCTTGCAGGCAAGAAGGAGCTCTAAAGAAATATTTGAAATCATGAAAGGCAAGGACCTACATCCAAGATTACTCTATCCAGCAAAGCTTTCATTTAGAATGGAAGGGCAGATAAAGTGCTTCCCAGATAAGGTCAAGTTAAAGGAGTTCATCATCACCAAGCCATTATTATATGAAACGTTAAAGGGACTTATCTAAGAAAAAGAAGATCAAAAATATGAACAGTAAATTGACAACAAACTCACAACTATCAACAAATGAACCTAAAAGAAAAGAAAAACAGTGAAAACAAAAACTAAGCAAACATACAGAACAGGAGCAGAATCAGAGAAATGGACATTACATGGAGGGAGTTCACTGGGGAGGGGGAAGGGAGGAATAGTGGGGAAGGGTACAGGGAAGAAGAAGCATAATTGGTAGGCATAAAATAGATGGGTAGAGATAAAAAGTGGTATAGAAAACAGAGGACTCAAAGAACCTTATATGTACAACCCATGGACATGAACTAGGGGGGGTTGCGGGTTGGTTGGGGCAGGGTGGAGGTAGGATAAAGGGGGAAAATTGGGAACACTAATAGCATAATCAATAAAAAATACTTAAAAAAAGATTCCAATGACATATTTCCCAGAACTAGAACAAATATTTTACAAATTTATACGGAGTCACAAAAAGCCCTTCATAGGAACAGCGATCCTGAGAAAGAAGGACAAAGTTGAAGGAATAATGCTTCCTAATATCAAACTATACTATAAGCCTATAGTATTCAAAATAGCATGATACTGAAATAAAAACAGACACATAGATCAATGGAACAGAATAGAGAGCCCGGAAATAAACCCACACTTTTATAGTCAATTAACATTTGTCAGAGGAAATAAGCACATACAATGGGCTAAAGATATTTAATTCACTAAATGTTGTTGGGAAAACTGGACAGACACATGCAGAGAAATGAAATTAGTCCACCTTCTTAAACCACATACAAGAATAAATTCAAAATGGATTAAAGACTTAAATGTTACACCCAAAACCATAATAATCCTAGAAGAAAACGTAGGCAGCAGAATCTCAGGTATTGCTCATAGTAATATTTTATTGGCTATATCTCTCCTGGAAAGGGAAACAAAAGGAAAAAAAAGAGGACATACAGATAGGCAATAGATACATGAAAAGATGTTCACCGTGACTAATCATCAGAGAAATGCAAATTAAAACCAAAACAAGATACCATCTCATACCTGTTAGAGTGGCTATCATCAATAAATCAACAAACAGCAAGTACTGATGAGGATGTAGAGAAAGGGAAATCCTTTTGCACTGTTGGTGGGAATGCAGATTGGTGCAGCCACTGTGGAAAGCAGTATAGAGATAACTCAAAAAATTAAAAATTGTTCTGCCTTTTGATCCAGCAGTCCCACTTCTGGGAATATATCTGAAGTAACCTAAAACACTAATTTGAAAGAACATAAGCACCCCTATGTTCATTGCAGCATTTTTTACAGTTGTCAAGATATGGAAGAAGCCCGTGTCTCTATCAATGTATGAATAGATAAAACAACTATGTCACATTTATACAGTGGAATTCTACTGGGTTTTAAAGAAGAAGAAAATTTCACCCATTGCCACAGTATGGATAGACCCGGAGAACAGATCTACCCTTCACTTCATGCTAAGTGAAATAAGCAGTCAGAGGAAAACAAATACCATATGATTTCACTCATATGTGGAACATAATGAACAAACTGATCTAACAAGCAAAACAGAGACAGACTCATAAATGAAGAGCAGATGACAACCAATGGAGGGGGAGGGTAGATTTTGGAGGGACTGAGCAAAAAGGAAAACAGGACTCATGGACATAGACAACGGTGTGGTGATTGCTGGGTAATAAGGGACCAATTGGTAATGGGAAAAAACATACAAGGAAGATTGAAAAAAGAAAGCAATTTTCTTTTTTTTAAAATATATTTTATTGATTATGCTATTACAGTTGTCCCATTTTCCCATTTTCCCCCCTTTCTTCCCCTCCATCCCCACATTTCCCCCATTCCCCGCCCTTTAGTTTTTGTCCATAGGTCATACACATAAGTTCTTTGGCTTCTACATTTCCTATACTATTCTTAACCTCCCCTGTCTGTTTTCTACCTACCTATTCTCTGTGCCTTTTCCTCCTCTATCCCCATCCCACTCCCCTGTTGATATCCGTCCATGCCTTATATAAATCCCTTTAACATTTCATACAATAAAGGCTGGGTGATGATGAACTCCTTGAACTTGACCTTATCTGAGAAGCACTTTATCTGCCCTTCCATTCTAAATGAGAGTTTAGCTGTATATAGTATTCTTGGATGTAGGTCCTTGCCTTTCATGACTTGAAATACTTCTCTCCAGCCCCTTCTTGCTTGCAAGGTCTCTTTTGAGAAATCAGCTGACAGTCTTATGGGAACTCCTTTTTAGGTAACTGTTTCCTTTTGTCTTGCTGCTTCTAAGATTCTCTCCTTATTTTTTATATTGGGTAATGTAATTATGATGCGTCTTGGTGTGTTCCTCTTTGGGTCCAACTTCTTTGGGACTCTCTGAGCTTCCTGGACTTCCTGGAAGTCTATTTCCTTCATCAGCTTGGGGAAGTTCTCCTTCATTATTTGTTCAAATAAGTTTTCAATCCCTTGGTCTTCCTCTTCTCCTTCTGGCACCCCTCTGACTCGGATCTTGGGACTTTTAAAGATGTCCCGGAGGTTCCTAAGCCTCTCCTCATTTTTTTGAATTCTTGTTTCTTCATTCTTTTCTGGTTGGATGTTTTTTTCTTTCTGCTGGTCCACTCCATTGATTTGAGTCCCAGTTTCCTTCTCATCCCTATTGGTTCCCTGCAGATTTCCCCTCATTTCCTTTATCGTATCCTTCATTTGTTCAACTAATTGTGACCATCTTTCTTCCAATCCTGTGAGCATCCTGATTACCAGTGTTTTGAACTGTGCATCTGATGGGTTGGCTGTCTCTTCGTCACTTGGTTGTATTTTTTCTGGAGCTTTGATGTGTTCTTTCATTTGAGCCATTTTTTTTTCTCAGCATGCCTGTTACTTTAAGGGGCGGAGCCTTTGGTGTGCACCAGGGCGGGGTAACGCAAGTGGTTGTGTTGTGATGCAGCCTGTGGGGGTGGGGCATGAGAGAACAATGGCGCTTGCTCTGCTCTCCGCACTTCCCCCGCTACCCACAAGCAAGTTGGGCTCTTTTGTGCTGGCTCCCGCGTGGGTGGGCAGGCCTGCAAAGTTCTAAGTCCCTGTGGGTCTCTCCAGTGAACTCTTCTGTGAGGCTGGGAGTTCGTCCCTCCGCCGCCTCAACCACCAGAGGTGTCTTCAGTTGGTGGTTCGAGGCTTTATTTCCCCGTGTTGGTGGGTTGCGTGGTCTGCTTGCTCCCCAACTTTTTCTCCCGGTTTATCTGCGTGTGAATGACCGCCTGGTCCACCAGTCTTGGCCCCGCTGGGTCTGGGTCAGCCAGCCGCTGGTTTTGCTGAGTGCGCCGGCCTGATGGACCCTCCACGGGCCTCTGCAGGCTGCTGGAGTGTTGCTGGTACCGCTCCACAAACCACCGTCTCACCACGCGCTCTCTGCCCGGCTCCGCCCTGCTTACCGGTCTGGATGAACATGTCTACTTGGTTGTTGGACTTCCACTCAGTTCGATTTTCTGTCAGATCTGGCTGTTTTTGTTTTTTTAAATTGTTGTTTTTCCTCTTTTGGCTGTGTGAAGAGGCACGGTGTGTCTACCTATGCCTCCATCTTGGCTGGAAGTCCCCAAGAAAGCAATTTTCAATCAATCATAGAATGCATTGCATTGTCTGGGAGAGGTTTGAGATACTATCTTTTAAGGGTCCTCCCTAAAGTGGGCTTACTGACACACACACACACACACAAATAGAAAGCTAATGTGCACATTAAAGTTGCTCAGAATACAATTGTGTGTAGGTCTCAGAAGGCCTGGTTTTATTTTATTTTGATTGTTTTAAAAGACTTTCTAAATTTAGTTTTTAGAGAGAGGGGAAGGTAGGGAGAAAGAGAGGGAGGGCAACATTGATGTGTAAGAGATACATGGATTGGTTGCTTCTTGCACGCCCCTAATCGGGGACCCAGACCACAACCCAGGCATAGGCCCTGGCATGGAATCTAATGTTGACCTTTTGGTTCATAGGCCAGTGCTCAAGGCAGTAATCCACACCATCCACATCTAATTATAAAATATATATATTTATATATATATATATATATATATTTTTTTTTTTTTTTTTGAGAGGGAGAAGGAGGGAGTGAGTGAGAGAGAGAGAGAGAAACATTGATGTGTTTGTTGTACTTATTTATGCATTCATTGGTTGCTTGTTGTATGTGCCCCTACTGGATATCAAACGTGCAGCCTTGGCATCTCAGGATAACAGTCTTAACAAACTAAGCTACTTGGCCAGGGCCGGAAGGCCTGGCTTTAAAGGAGCTGATTTTCCTGTGATGAGGACTCTGACCAGCGAGGTCCGTGTTTTGTGGCTGTGATGAACAAATTCTCGTGGACTGCAGAAGTCCTGTGGGGGAAAAGGGATGGCATGGCCACTCTATGAGTGAGAGAGGGCCTTGACCCTAGCCTGGATGAGCTTTTATGGCTTTCTGGGCACGTTAAGTTGAGGATGGTCCTCATTTACTATGCACAGGTTTGTTTTAGGTGATTACCTTTTATAGATAACAAAGGAAAGGATGTTGTAAATGCAAGGGAAAAGTGGTTGAACCAGTTACACTCCATCCTTGGGAGGTTTAGCACAGAATTTAGGAAGTTACTTTAAAGATATGCAGTAAACATTTGCTGCCTCAACTTGGGGTGAGGGAGTTTTAGCAAAAGAAAGCCTCAAAGCAGTCTAGGTACAATGCAGGCCTGGTTCCCCACCGGAAAACCAATCTGTGGGCCCAGCTCCTGTGTGCTGCCTTGCTCCTGCTGGCTTTCCAAATCAGGACTGGGCTACATTTGCCACTTTCACATAGTGGCCTCTTACATTCCTGGAGGAAGATGGAGCCAGTCTACACTTGAGTGTAAGATGGTTGCTGCCACATGTCTGGAGACAAAGAAGGGTGGGGGATGAGAAGTCTCAGATGCCATTTTTAACCCTTTTGCTTGTTATTGCATCTTGGTTAGAGTCCTGAATACATTTGGAAGCCTCAAGGTATAACTTAAAATTGATATACCATTTAGTTGTTTTTATAGCTATAGTTTTCTAATTTAGTTTTGAGGAAAGCAAGCTTAGGAAAGTAAAACTTTCCCATAATGGCCAGTTTAGCTTAAATCGTGGTAATTTGTGTCCAGAGACCTAGCCAGTTACAATTTAACATGGGTTACCCATTTGTACTCACCTGATGGAGGCATCCCCTCAAGTGTACCTTAAGTGTCACAAAATCTGGGCCTTATGGGTGAGGTCTGCCATTTTATGGACCAAGCCCAAACCTGGATGAAGTTTCCGTTCCTTGATCAGAAAAACCTTATGGACTAAGCCCTAACCCAGATGAAGGGTCCTGTCCCTGAGGTGTTTCATGTTAAGTCGAGATGGAAAAACCGAAACCCATATCTCTGACTTGAAGACAAGAGGAGATGGGAATCTTGAATCCAAATCTCCCATTGAGATGAGTGGAATCTGGCAAACAGAAAAAGAAGAAAGAAAATGTTCTAATGAAGAAGACCAGAATCTTGACCAAGGAGAGTGGTTTGGTTCCAGGATGACTTACCACTAATGTTGGGACTGCTGGAGGAGATGGTAGAGAATAATGGTCTCTTGCCTGTACCTTTCATAAATCCATAGTGGCACTGGGGATCAGAGAACAGTCACTCTGAATCCCACCACTGCCACCATTATTGTAAACCAAAATTAATCTTCTGTAATAAAAATAAAAACCATTTGAGCAAAAGGAGCTGCAGCTGAAATAGACACAGGTTTAGGTAGCAACCTAAATTGTGTTCCATTGAAACAAAGGAGAGGCCACTTTTTTTCCCACTTGGAACATGTACCTTGCAGATGGGAGTGGAGCTACTCTAGTATTAATATTCCTTCCTTCCTTCCTCCCGCCTTCCCTCCCTTTTTTCATTTTTTATCCTTACCCAAGGACAATTTTTTCATTTCCTTCAGAGGCAGAGGAAGGAGGGGGAGAGAGAGGGAAAGAAACATTGATTGGTTGCCTTCCATATGCACCTGATTGGGGATTGAACCTGCAGCCTAGGTATGTGTCCTGACTGGGAATGGAACTGGCAACCTTTTGGTGTACAGGACACTCCAACCAACTAAGCCACACTGTGTCCTGAGTGGGGATCCAGTATACAACCTTGGCGTATCAGGATGGTGCTCTCGCCTACTGAGCTACTGACTAGGGCCTAGTTTTAATATTCTTTATGAAGCATCCAGATAGAACCATCTGTAGATTTGTGTTGGGAACTTAAGAATTTGAGCTATCAGACCGATAATTTCTTAACTAGAATACACAGGCTTCTATGACCCACCTGTGTACATACAAATAATATCCTAACATCCCTTCTACCTGGATTACAGATTACCAAATTCTCTTTGTGAGTTGGTTCGGGACCTGAGGAAGAGTCAATGAGTTTACTCTTCATTAGTACCGAAGATAAAAGATTGATTCAGAGGTAGAGAAATCACGTTAAATAAATGAGGGAAAAGGCTGCTCCCTTATTTGAAGAAATTTATTTTCCCTTTGCTTCAAACATTTAGCAGAGATCATCTTACTTGTAAAAAACTGTTGAATCCACATAATACAAAAGCTTTGATCTCCTTTCCTCTGACATAAATCTTATTACCAATGCATTTCAAATCTTTAAAAAAAGCCTCCGGGTGAAAAGGTGGTGGTCCCTAAAGCCACTTAATTTTTTTTTTTTTTTCAATTTTTTTGAGGGAGGAGAAGGGAGGGAGAAAGAGATGGGGAGAAACATCCATTGGTTGCCTTTCATATGCCCCAACCTGACACTGAACCTGCAACCCAGGCCTGCGCCCTGATTGGGAATTGAACTGGCAACATTTTGGTTTGCCGGACGATGTCCAACCAACAGACCCAGACCAGCCAGGCCCCAAAGCCACTTTTTTTTCTAGCAAAAGTTCCCACCCAGGTTTTCAGTTTAGTCTGTCTTATGTAAATGAGGTACCAAATTGTGCAGTTCTGATTGGATGGGACAGGTCTCAGTTGTTAGATGAAACCAGGGTTTTTCTACAGCAGTAAATAAGTGGGGTGCTGTGTGGGAAGCCAAAGGTTCAGTCTGAGGTTCTTCCCAGTAAAGTAAGTGAGAAGCCCCCTTCAGCAAATGGTTGCTAGACTCTTATTTTTCATAAAATGTTGTCCCTTGGCTTACCATGGGAAGTCCATTTCAGCAGATAAATTCCTTCTTGGAGGTTCACATCAAATGAATCTTTTCGGGGTGCACACAAGTTATATCTATTTTGATGTATATAGGATTGGTGGTGTTCAGTTTAACTTTTAAAAGTTAAGGGAATAAAAATGACACATTTTTACTTTAAATATTTTATTTTGTTTTAGGAAAGCATGATTGCTCTACCTGGGTACTTCAGTTGGTTGGAGTGTCATCCCATAGTACCAGAAGATTGCAGGTTTTACCCTGGTCGGGTGGGTACAGGAGGCAACCCATTGATATTTCTCTCTCACCTTGATGTTTCTCTCTCCCTTACTCTATCTCTATCTATGAGCATTTAAAAAAAAATCCTCAGGTGAGGATTTAAAAAGATAATTTAAAAAAGTATGATTTTCCCTCAGTCTTCTACTTTTTATTCCCCTATATCTACTTTAACAACAATTTTGTGTTTGTAATTAGCCTTTGAGTCTTTCTAAACATAGAAACAACTCCGTTTTCTTAGAAATAACTCTGTTTTCACACTCACAATTTCATTGGTCTATGTAATATTAAATATGAAATTATAATGAGTGGATAAACATACCTAGTTAAGTTGATGGGAGCAGAAATGTACTGGTTTGTTAAAAAATAAGCTTCACTAGTGGTGAATGTTCAGTCGTTTATCAGAAGGCTATATAGAGAATGGAGAATATTGGTTAATTTGCCAAATTGGTTTAAGGAGGTTACATAAGGGAAAATATTGTTTTCTTGCCTTCTGTCTTTGAGTATTTTGATGTGTGTATTGAACAGGTATTTAAATAAATGATTCAAAGCTGCGTAGTCATAATAGCTCAATTTTATTTCAGCTCCTTTTTTTAAAATTTGTGCCTTTTTTTCATTGTTTTCTGGTTCCTTGTCTCAATGTGTGTAGTTTTTGATTAGATCTCTATTCTCCATCCTTTATATTTGTCACTGTGTCTCAATATTTTCATCTCTTCATTATTTTACTTTGTGTTCCAGTAGATCTTACTGGGTGTGACCTCCATAGCCATGTTGGCAGTTCTGTGGTTCTGTTCTTCATGCACTCCAGTTCCATTAAAAATATTTTTTATCTCATGAGTATTTCAATTCTGCAGTAAAAACTTTATTTTCTTGGCAATCCTCGATCTTGCCCATTTTCTTTTTCCTCTCATCATTGTTTTGCACTTCAGCTTGGTGTCTCTTTTAGCTTTCCATTTTTGTTTCATGAAGGCATGGCTCCTGACATTGAGAATATCACACAGTTTTCTATAAATTTCAAACTATCTTGGGAGGAAGAAGTAATATTTGTCTATTAGATATGGTAAATCATATTATCCTAATTTTACAGATGAGGAAACTGAGACTCAGAGGTGTTAAGAATTTTGTTCATCCCTGACTGGTATGACTCAGTGGGTTGGGCATCATCCTGTAGACCAAATGGTCTCCGGTTCGATTCCCAGTCAGGGCACATGCCTGGAATGCGGGCCAGTTTGGGGGTGTGCGAGAGGCAACTGAGGCAATTGATTGACTCTTTCCCTCGTGCATTATTTCTCTCCCTCTCTTTCTCTCTCCCTCTTCTCTCTAAAAATAAATAAGTAAAATCTTTTAAAAGAAAAAAGAGCCCTGACTGGTGTGGCTCAGGGAATTGAGCGCCGGCCTGTGAGGCAAAGGGTCGCTGGTTCATTTCCTAGTCAGGGCATGTGCCTGGGTTGCAGGCCAGATCCCCAGTTGGGGGTACGTGAGAAGCAACCACACATTGATGTGTCTCTCTTTCTCTTTCTCCCTCCCTTTTCCTCTCTCTAAAAATAAATAAATAAAATCTTTAAAAAAAAGAAAAAGAAAAGAGAATCTTACTCAAGGACACATAGTAGAGTTGGGGATTTTTTTATGGCTCTTCTAGTTAGAGCAAGGGTTTCCTAGCCTCCTCTGTGTCTCCACATTGCATGTATGCTCTCATTACATGCAGCATTCTTCATGGGAATATGTGCACTGGAATCTTCAGGGGATAGGGGATAGGTTCAGGGGATGATTTTAAAAGCACTCAAATTCAGGTATTTTCACCTCTCATACATAATAATCACTAAGTCAAAGAGTTCTGATAAGTACTTCAGTAAACCTGAATGATTTCTTTATTTGTATTTTGTATACTTTTTTGTGGGTTGAGACTAAACTGATAATACATTTAAAATAAATGGCGTGGGATGTGTCTTCATTTTTCTGGTATCTAGTAGAAGTAGAATTGGAGACTGTAATGTGGAATACTTCATCAGAGAACTGATCTTTCTTGAAATGAACACAATGAGCATTACTATACCATTCTGAACAGGCTTTGAACAATACTCCCCAAATCTCAGTGGCTTAAATCAACAAAGCTCAATTTTTCTTAACTTATTCTATGTGTTCATTGATGGTCAGTTTGGGGGTTTCTGCTCAGTATTGTCATTTTTACTTTGTGTCCCACTTTGGATCCTCACTTTGCAACCTCACTTCAGAATAGCCACTGTCTGGAGCGTAACTGGTTGCCAGGTGTAAAGAAAAAAGATTTTCAAATATTGCATTCAATACTTCTCACAATTGGGATCACCAGGATATGTATGTGTGGTTTTCCACACACCAAGCAATTCTGTAATACCAGCTGGGTTTGTCACAGTTTAACTCAATTCTGACATTGTTACCTGGAGATAGTGTCAGATCACAGTTTAAGGACTCAGTCTACAGAGCTTCTCTTCCTTTCAGACCCAGTTGTGAAACTGTAACAGGGTGCAGCCAAGAGGGGGCGCCCCAAATGGGGATTTGTAATGGGGTCCAGAACTCAAGGTGTCCAGGAAATATTAGAACTATATATAGGATGTCCTCACCCCCACAAGTCTGAACTGGGGTGGGGTATGGGACTCCTGGAGCAGGGTCATTCAGAGCTGTTCTGTATAGCAACAGCTTTGCAGCTAACTTCTGGCATGGTCATTTAACATATCTATAACCTTTAACAGGTTTTATAGATGTGTTAAATAGCTGTGGCTATGCTTTGAGCCAGGGGGATGGAAGTGACTTCCACCCAAGATGTGACTGGGAAGCAACTCCCCCTGGACACAGTGTCTGCCTGAGAGAGAGGGAGGAACATACTGCTTTTGACAAAAGGTTAGAACCCTGCACTTTGGGGCTCCCTTTGCCACGCAGCTTAGGAAGCTGGGAAGCAAGATGTAGCAGCAATGCAGAGCTCTCTCTTAGCAGTTTGGAAGAATGCAGGAGAGATGCTGCGGGAAGGAAAGTCAGGACCACGCAGCTGTGGCAGGAATGACCCCATGGTTTGGGCAGAGGGCAGGACCACATGGCTTTGGGGTTGCTCCTTTTGCCACGCAGCTTAGGAAGCAGGAGAGACTTTGCCTGGAAGAAAAGGGGTGAAAGGACTCTTGCTGGTGGACCATGAGAAGATGCCACATGGTTCTGGATTAAGTGGAGATTATGGTGGCAACACAGTGGTTGGTGTCGGAACTGAGGGGCTGCCTGAATCACAGACTTCTGCTACTTTTCCTGAGATATGGTACCCTGGACTGGGCAGGGGGAGAAGGAAGGACCATGTGCATTTGTGGGCATTCTAAAGAACTTTAGTATTTTAAAGAAGACATTAAGTCATTACTCTAAGCCTGTATAACTTGAAAATAAATAATTCCTTTCCTTTTCACCAGTCTCTGGCATTGAGAGACATCTTTTCTTTGGTGGCAAGCAAAACGAACCTAGTATGGGGTGGGGGACCCCAGGAGCACAAAGGGGGGTCCTTTTGGTAACAGTATATCATTTACTGCCCCCGCCCTGTTCTGTAACAAGGTCAGGTAGTTAGTTATCTATGCTCTGACTGACTGGCTATAAATTGGAAGTTCCCATCACCCCCCTCTGGAATTTGATTAATTTGCTAGAATGGCTCACAGAATTCAGGAAACATTTTACTTACTAGATTTCTAGTTCATTATGAAAGTATATAACTGAGGAACAGCCCAGTGGAAGAGATGCAAAGGGCAAAGTATGGGGAAAGGGGGAGTGGAGCTTCCATGTTCTCTCTGGGTGCCACTCTTTCAACACCTCCAGTTTTCTGCCAACCCAGAAGCTCTCTAAACTCACTTTTTTGCGTTAAAAAAACCCCCTTGAAATGGAGGCTTCATTACATAGGCATGATTGATTAAGTTGTTGGCCATTGACAGTTGAACTTAATTTCCAGTCTCTCTCCCAGAGGCCAGGGAGTGGGGTTCTAACCCTCTAATCTGTAGTTGCTTGTCAGTAGTCATCTCATTAATACAAACTCAGGTGTGGTCTAAAGGGATTTATTTTGAATATCAAAGACACCTATATTGTTTTTACTGTTTAGGAAATTCCAAGGGTTTTAGGAGCTCTGCGCCAGAAATGGGGACAAAGACCAAATATATATTTCTTATAAATCACAGTATCATATCAGGACAGAAGGAAAAAGCAGAATGTGCCAAAGCACACTGTGGCTTTTAAAGCCTTTATTTGGAAGAAACATTCACTGCTTTCACCCCACATGTATTGCTGTATCTGAGTTGAACATGGTAGGGAATCATTATTTCCATTTGCCCAGGAGAAAATCAAGTACAGTTGACCCTGGAACAGCATGGGTATTAGGGGTGCTCACCCTGCACAGTTGGAAATCCGTGTACAACTTGACACCAAAACTTAGCTGTCCTTCAGTATCCGCAGGGGTTGGTTTCAGTACTTCTGTTGGATACCAAAATCCTTGGGTGCTTAAGTATACCCATATAAAATGGCATAGAATGGTGCATACAGTCAGCCTTCTGTATCTGTAGACTACCAAACTATGGGTCGAAAACAGTACAGGTACAATATTTATTGAAAAAAATCCATGTAAATGGATCTGCACTGTTCAAACCTGTGTTGTTCAAGGGTCAGCTGTATTTGTGAATAGCCATACCACAGAGGCAATGCTGTGGAAAAGTTTTTGAAAATTATTTTTGAAAACTAACAGGAGCTGGTGGGGAGAATGTGAGTTGATAGTTACTATTTTTTATGAGCCTTTGGGAACAGACTGCAGTACAAGATAAAGTCAGTTTTTAATTGTTTCTGTGCTATTAATAAATGCTCCCAAGTTGTATTTTATTTTAGATTTGTGACTTAAAGTTGCTTCATTATAATTATTTGATAAGTTTCTGATTACTCTAACTTCAGCCAAGTGACTATAATAGTATTTGTGGATTTTTAATCCAAAATACTTTGTTCATTTTAATATAAGAAAATGAGACCAATGTCCTCTATTTCATTTTAAGGAGATTTATATGGTGACTTTAATGTATTTTTAAATCAGTTTAGGTATTTTTAAGTAGCCTGCTGACTCCTTTTTAAAATTAGTAATTTTATTGTATGATATGACTTGTATAAGAACAGTATGTCAAATAATATTGATAAAATATCCATCTTGCTCAGACACTATCAAAAGAGTAGAAGGTAGCCTTAGTGTTGATAAAAATCTGCTTTGAGAGATGGTGCAACATTAACCATCCAGTCTGTGAGCAGTGCAAGGTTGAAGTCTAATGACTTCACTCACAAATTGCCATGTCCCTGCACAAACAAATCTTGCCCGTGGCTTGAGAAAGGGTAGTTATATGTCCTAAGATCATATAATATATATTAACCAGCATCATAAAGGTATGTCCCATAGTCATAGACTGTTGCATATACAGCCTTAGGGTTGGAAGGTTTACTCAGGGATGTGCTGAGGGATTTCTTGTCTAGAGTTTTCCTGAAGAGAATACCACAAACACTATTCCATTCTGTTTGTTGAGCACTTATGGTAGGTAGAGAGCCTGAGTTCAGTCTTAAGTCTGCAATTAATTAGGGATAGACTGTAACAGAGTGACTTGAACTTTTCTGAATTTGAAAAGTTCCTGTAAGTGATTTCTTAAAGACGTATGTAGCCCGTGATTCTGTGAGACCCATGACTTAATAGAAAATGATGAAGAGTCAAAAGAGATTTAAGTGGAGTTCTGGCCAAGATGGAGGCATAGGTAGAAACGCTTCACTTCCTCCACACAATCAAAAGAAGGATAACAATGAATTTAAAAATAAAAAACAGCCAGAATTGCCAGAAAACCAAACTGCATGGAACTTTGACAACCAAGGAGATAAAGAAGGAGGTAGGAGGGCGGAGATGGGCTGCTGACAGAACGTGTAGCTAGGTACTGGACCCATGCAGGCGAGGCGGGGACTTGCAGTCCGGACAGCCCAACATTCATGTGTGGATAAGCTGGGAGGAACAACTGGGGAACGAGACACCGTGAAACCCAGGGTTTTTGCACTGGAAACTAAACACTTAGAACCTCTGGCTGTAAAACCTTTTGGGTGTTGCAAAGATGGGAGAAACTTCCAGTCTCACAGGAGAGTGCATTGGAGAGGCCCAAGGGGTTCTAGAACATGCACAAACCCACCCACATGGGAATCAGCACCTGAAAGGGCACAGTCCACTTGTGGGAAGCGAAGGAAGTGAAGGAAAGTGGGACAAGAGCCAAGCAAGCAGCATTGTTCCCTCTCTGAAACCTCCCCCACAGACAGCACCACAACGCAGCAAAGAGGGTTGCCCTGCCCTGGTGAATACCTAAGGATCTGTCCCTTACAATGTAACAGGTGCATTGCGACAAAGAAATATGGCCCAAATGAAAGAACAGATCAAAACTCCAGAAAAAGAACTAAGTGATGAGGAGGTTGACAGCCTATCAGATGCAAAGGTCAGAACACTGGTAATCAGGATGCTCACAGAAGTGATTGAGTTTGGTCACAAAATGAAGGAAGAAATGAAGGCTATACAAAGTGAAATAAAGGAAAATATACAGGGAACCAACAGTGAAGGGAAGGAAATCAATGATTTGGAACAAAAAGAAGAAATAAACATCCAACCAGAACAGAATGAAGAAACAAGAATTCCAAAAAATGAGGAGAGGCTGAGGAACCTCTGGGACAACTTTAAATGCTCCAACATCCAAATCGTAGGGCTGCCAGATGGAGAAGTGGAAGAGCAAGAAATTGAAAACTTATTTGAAAAATAAGGAAGGAGAACTTCCTCAATCTGGCGAAGGAAATAGACTTCCAGGAAATCCAGGCAGCTCAGAGAGTCCCAAAGAAATTAGATCCAAGAAGAAATACACCAAGGCACATCATAATTATGTTATCCAAGATTAAAGATAAAGAGAGAATCTTTAAAGCAGCAAGAGAAAAGGAGACAGTTACATACAAAGGAGTTCCCATAAGACTATCAGCTGATTTCTCAAAAGAGACCTTGCAGGCAAGAAGGGGCTGGAAAGTATTTGAAGTCATGAAAGGCAAGGACCCACATCCAAGATTACTAACCAACAAAGCTATCATTTAGAATGGAAGGGCAGATAAAGTGCTTCCCAGATTAGGTAAAGTTAAAGGAGTTCATCATCACCAAGTCCTTATATGAAATGTTAAAGGGACTTAAAAGAAATAGAAGAAGATTAAAAACTACGAACAGTGAAATGAAAACAGACTCATAACTATCAACAACTGAACCTAAAAAACAAAAACTAAGCAAACAACTAGAACAGGAACAGAAATGGAAATCACGTGGAGGGTTATCTTTGGGGAGGGGAATGAGGGAGAATGGAGGGAAAAGGTACAGGGAATAAGAACCATAATTGGTAGGTACAACATAGACAGGGGGATGTCAAGAATAGTATAGGAAATGGAGAAGCCAAAGAACTTAAATGTACGACCCATGGACATGAACTTAGGGGGAATGCACCTTCGAGGGTGATGAAGGGGAGAGAAAAAATTGTGACAACTGTAATAGCATAATAAAATATACTTAAAAAAGATTTAAGTTTTCTTGCTTGGGGGTTATTAAAATTACAGCAGTCCAGGGAAGATTTGTTAACAGGGTAACATTTGGAAGATAAATAGCTTTTTAAATTTAATTAATTTATCAGGATTAGATCTCTTACTCAAATATATTTTATAACCAGATACCTTGTGTTGAATGGTGCATGACATATAGTAAGCTATCAGTAAATACTTGTTCAAAGAGTTAATAACTTTAGGACTGATGTGAGAGAAATCAGAATCACCTGTGGGCCAGTTTAGTGATAAAATCTGGGGTAGTAAGCATTAAGCTTTAGAAAATACAGAGAACTGAATTATTCTTAGGGTATGAATGGTGACCCAAGACTAGTGAAATATGTTTTTTGAAATACTTTAGCCAAAAGGGGAGGGAAGATCTTTTTGGAAAAGACAAGAAGTTACTGGAAAAATTGTATCTGTAATCTTTTATGCCCACTAGAAATTTTTAAATAATCTAGGGACATACTTGGATAAGCCCACAATAATAATTACATTAAAAGAAACTTTGCTGCTTCCCAATGAAAATCACATTTGGGCTAAACCACATATCCACACATCTCAGAATCTTTCTGTATCCTTGTTCTTTGTTTCTCCATCTTCACATCTCTAACCATTACATAGATGTAACCTAAGTGTTCTTAGCTTATTTCATTTGTGGTTAATAAATTGGTATTGCCATTGGTTAATCTGATACCTGATGCGGACCCTGGCTTGTGGGGTCTGCAGCGTTGTGGCTGAGATGTGACAAATTCACACAGACTACTGAATCCTGTGGAGGAAAAGGGACAGCATGGCCACTCTTCTCAAGAGAAGAGCGCCCTAACCCTTGTCTTGACAGGCTTTTTATTGCTTTTCTGGGCACATTACATTGAGGATGGTCCTCATTTACCTATGCACAGGTTTGCTTTAGGTGGTTATCTTTTACAGAAAACAAAGGAAAGGATGTTGCTAATTACATCAAAAAGGAAGGATGTTTGCAAATGTAAAGGGAAAAGTGGTTGAACTGGTTACACTTGTCCTTGGAAGGTTTAGCATAGATTTTAGGAAGTTACTTTAAAGATATGCAGTAAACATTTACTGCCTCAATTCAAGGTGAGGGAGTTTTAGCAAAAAACAAGCCTCAAAGCAGCCTAGGTACAATGTAGGTCTGATTTCCCACAGGAGAACCTGTCCGTGGGCATGGGTCCTGTGTACCGGACCTCTCTTTCCACTGGTCTTTCCGAGTGGGAGCTGGGCCCACACCAAGTAAAATGGTCTCTTATAGATACCCACTCTCGGTTTTTTTTTTTTTAATTCTTGCCTTCTTGCAAGATGGGATGATCAAGTAGGTAAATATGGCTTCTTTAGAATGAGGGAAACGTTACCCTGTTTGGAAGCAAAGACAGGTGGTGCAGAACTAATAAAGAAAGGCTTAATTGGGGGCTGTGAAAGGACCCAGTGGCTTAGATGTGGTTATGCAGAAAGATCTCAGAATAGAAAGTTGCAGAATTCTCAGTCAGAAATGGAGGAGGCTTGAGTGGTTGCATTAGTTAGGCTTCAGTAAGGGAAGCTTAATTGTTGTGATACTATGTAATTAGGGACTTATGAAATGAGAAAGACCTTACACAGTTGTAGGATAAAGGAGACTTGTCAGATCAGAGAATAGTCACTAATCAGCCTTCCTGAAGCTGTGGTGCAGTGGTCAAGTCAGAGTTTGCAGGTGAATCTGAGAAGCCAGGAATGCCCAGCTGCTGGATTTGGGATCATGTAGTAGAGCTGGTGGAAAGCTCATGAAAAGTTATTGCCTCTGCATAGCTACCTCTTTTATGGTCTCCAGTCAAGGTTTTCGTGGTGGACCTGAAGTTGCTGTTTAGCCAGCAGGGTTGGCAGAGAGCTACACGCAGAAGAGGGGAGAGCAGAGTATATAGTGGAATCCACTGACAACTCTGCGTCTGTCTGTGTAGCCATGGTCTTGTGATAATAATTTTCTCCTTTGCCTAAGTCTAACCTGAGTAATGTGGGAAGAGGATTGTGGGAAATGTAATTTCAACTAACCCAAGTTTACTACAGTACAAACTCCACAACAGATTAAGGTAGGGATGTGATAGTTGCGGAGTTGATGGTGATATTTTTACATGTCTAGGTTCATCTTACTATGAGAAAGCAAGTTCTTTAAATTCTCTAGGACTTTTTCCTCCTGTTTGAAACGGGGGAGATAATATCTACCTTATGGGATTGTTGTGAGGATTAAATGAAATGCTTGTAAAGCATTTAGCACAGTACCAGCAATTTGCAAACTATTATAAATATTAGCTTTTGTTGTAGTAGTAATTGTAGTAGTAATGAGAAGGGATTGAGAAATAGGAAAGGTGTAATTTGAAAGGGGAGAGAATGGAAGGGAGAGAGAAGACGGATGGAGAAAAGATAAAGTAGAAGTATCAGTTCCTGTATATGAGAACATTGTCGTCTAGCTGCAGAGAACACATTTACACATGTAGAGTAATTAGGAAGCTACTATATAAGGTGATACCCTTTAAGAAATAGGACCCTGCCATGATGAGTGGAGAGACAACAATCGCTGTCATTCTAATGTAGTTAAGGTTAGGTGACAATGTATGTCAAGTGCCTACCACACTGACAGTCCATAGAGAATAATTATTTTCCACTTCTATCATTTATAGAGGGAAAGCTGACCATGAGAGGGGCGATAGGGAAGACATAAGCTGGGCCCTTAAAAGGTGGTTTGGACAAGTAGAAAAAAGGGAGAAAGTATTCCAGACAGGAGAAATAGAAGGTGGGTATCAACAAGTCATGCAGCCCTTCATTGGCACAGCTTATAATACCTGTTGACTCTTTGTTGCTTTTGGTAACTTATTTGTAATTTTTAGAGATTGTCTGTTTTTGCTCCTGCTTGGGTCAGTTGCCCATCTGTGGACCATCAATCAGTTATGGCCTTTGCTAGTTTGGTGACACTCTATAATCAAGTGGGTGGTTTGGTGGTGGTAGAAGAGACATGTTTACAGAAGAAGGCAGTTATGGGTGAATAACTTCAATCTTTCCTCTTGTTATATTTGTTTTGTATTATAATTTTACCTTGTTCTTTTCAGTTCCTGGAATTAAGCATTTGTGGGTTTTTTGTTTTTTGTCTTTTTTTGTAATTTAGTGTCACGATGTATTTAATGTGTGGCCCAACACAACTCTTCGTCCGGTGTGGTCCAGAGACACCAAAAACTGGACATCCCTGATACATATTACATGTGTAAAGTGCAACATTAATGTCTTATTCATTATAATGTACATTAGATCTCTGTGGTTTGTTTACTACTCACTTTAAGTTTGTACTTTTTTTAAAAAATAATTTTTTAAATTTATTTTTTAATTGTTCAAGTACAGTTTTCTGCCTCCCCCAGCCAAACCCCCCAGCCCTCCTGACCTCTCCCTGCCCGCCCCCACCCCCTGTTATTGTCCATGTGTCCTCTGTAATTGCTCCTGCAAAACCTTCACCCTTTTCCCCTGAAATTCCCTCCCGTCTCCCCTCTGGTCACCCTCAACCTGGTCTCAATTTCAGTGTCTTTGGTTATATTTTGCTTGTTCGTTTGTTTTGTTGATTAAGTTCCTGTTAAAGGTGAGATCAAATAGTATTTCTCTTTCACTGCCTGGCTTGTTTTGCTTAGCATAATGCTTTGTTGCAAATTCTGGCCAGCAGGATTCGTATGGCCGTGACTGAATGTGTGAATAAGCTCACATGGAAACGCAGGAATAGAGAACTGGGACCACTCGTCTGCTCCATTATCACCTTGGAGAGGCCCCTAGCCATGGACCGGCTTTTTATTGCAGGTTCTCAGGCACTTTACATATGAATGGTCTTCATTAACTATGCATGGACTGTAGATTTACATTAGGTGGTAGATGCCCAAGATAGCGCATCAAGAGGATAGATATGCAAATGGAAAGACAATAGGTTTGGGCTGACTCACTGGTCTGAGGAAGCGAGGCATGCATTAACATAAGTTCTTTTGATTCAAGGAGAGAGAGGTTTCAGCAAGGGCAAGTTTTAAATTTAAGAAATATGCCATCCTGATTTACCCACAGGAAATTCTGCTGTCACACATGGGTCCTGCATGCCGACTTTATGTTTCACAAGAGACCATGCTCTTATTAGACGTGAAAACAGAAGGGCTGTATTTCCCAAGGCATGAATTTCCCTTAATGCTTTCCAGTTCCATCCATGCTGTTGACAATGGTAGGAGCTCTTTCTTTCTTTCGGCTGCATAGAATTCCATTGTGTAAATGTACCATAGTTTTTTGATCCATTCATTTACTGATGGGCACCTAGGTTGCTTCCAGCACTTGACTATTGTAAATTGTGCTGCTATGGATATTGGAGTGTGTAGGTTTTTAGGATATAATCCCAGCAGTGGAATTGCTGGGTCAGAAGGCAGATCCATGTTTAGTTTTCTGAGGAAATTCCATACTGTTTTCCATAGTGGTTGCACAAGTCTGCAATCCCACCAATAGTGCACTTTTCTCCACATCCTCTCCAACACTTGTTTGTTTATTTGTTTATGATGGCTATTCTGACTGGTGTGCAGTGGTATCTCATTGTGGTTTTAATTAGTATCTCTCTGATGGCTAGTGATGCAGAGCATCTTTTCATGTGTCTCTGGACCCTCTGTATGTCCTCCATGGAGATGTGTTTGTTCAAGTCCTTTGCCCATTTTTTAATTGGGTTGCTCGTTTTAGAGTGGAGTTGTGTGAGTTCTTTATATATTTTGGAGATTAAACCCTTGTCGGTGGTATCACTGGCAAATATGTTTTCCCATATAGTTGGTTTTCTTTTCATTTTAATGCTGTTTTCTTTAGCCAAAGCTTCTATGCTTCTTAATTCCGTGAGGTCCCATTTGTTTATTCTTTCCTTTATATTTCTTGCTCTAGAGGGCATATCGGTGAAGATATTGCTGCGTGGAATATCTGAGATTTTCCTGCCTATGTTTTCCTCTAGGACTTTTATGGTGTCATGACCTATATTTAAGTCTTTTATCCACCTTGAGTTTATTTTTGTGAATGGTGTAAGTGGGTGATCGAGTTTCATTTTTTTGCATGTAGCTGTCCACATCTCCCAACACCATTTGTTGAACAGGCTATTTTTACTCCATTCGGTGCTTCTGTACCCTTTTTTCAAATGTTAATTGACTGTAGAGACTTGAGTTTATTTCTGGGTTGTCTGTTCTTTTCCATTGGTATATGTGTCTGTTCTTATGCCAGTACGAGGCTGTTTTGATTACAGTGGTCTTGTAATCCAGTTTGATATCAGGTATTGTGATCCCTTCTACTTTGTTCTTCTTAAAATTGCTGTAGCTATTCAGAGTCGTTTATGGTTTCATATACATTTTTGAAATGTTCTATATCTGAAGTATGTCATTGGTAATTTAATAGGGATTGCAATGAATCTATAAATTGCTTTGGGTAATATAGATATTTTGATGATGTTAATTCTATCAATCCATGAACATCGTACATGCTTCCATTGTTTGTGTCTTCCTTAATTTCTTTCTTCAGTGTTGTGTAGTTTTCCGAGTACAGGTCTTTTACCTCCTTGGTTTGGTTTATTCCTAGGTACTTTATTTTTCTTGTTGCTATATCAGATGAGAGTTTTTTTCCTGATTTCTGTTTCTGATATTTCATTGTTGGTGTATAAAAATGCCTTTGATTTCTTAATATTGACTTTGTATCCCACTGTTCTGCAAATTCACTTATTAGGTCCAGTCGCTTTTTGTGGAGTCTATGGGATTTTCTATGTACAGTATCATGTCTGCAAACAGTGACGGTTTTACTTTCTCCTTCCTAATTTGGATGCCTGTTATTTATTTTTGTTGTCTGATTGCTGTGGCTAGGACTTCCAATACTGTGTTGAATAGGAGAAGTGGTGAAAGTGGACATCCTTGTCTTGTTCCTGATCTGAGTAGAAATTGGCAAAATATTTTCTAAAGCAGTTGTATCATTTGACGTTCTTTACCAGCAATGTGAATATTTTAGTTGCATAACATCCTTGCCAACACTTAGATGGCCATTCTTCTAGAATGTCGTGGGTTTTTTTTCTGCCTTTCCCCTGAGGTGAAAAGTGGACAATTTTACTTTATTCTTTTGAACAGTTTTAGTTTCACAAAACCATTGAGTGTAAAGTGCAGAATTCCCACATACCCCTCACCCCATCCTAGTTTCTTTTATTATTAACATCTTGGATTAATGATACATTTATTACAATTGATGGCCTTATATCAATATATTAATATTAACTATAAGTAAAGTCCAAGTGTACATTAAGTTCATTCTTTGTGTTGAATAGCTTATGAATCTTGAGAAATGTATAATGACATTTATCTCTCATTACACTAGTATCATACAGAATAGTTTCATTGCCCTAAAAGTCTCCGCTTGCCACCTCTTCTTCCCTCTCTCCCATTAATGTTTTTCTGTTTCCATAGTTTTGTCTTTTACAGAATGTCATACACTTGGAATCATACAATACGTAGCTTTTTTATGTTGGGTTCTTTTACTTAGAAATATGCATGTAAGATTCATCCATGTCTTTTTGTGGCTTAGTAGTTCAATTCTCTTTATCACTGAATAAATATTTCATCGTCTAAATATTCCTCGGTTTGTTTGTTCATTCGCCTGTTGAAGGAAATCTTGATTGCTTCCAAAGTATAGCAGTTACAAATAAAGCTGTTATAGGCACCTGTGTGCAGGTTTTTGTGTGAACGTAAGTTTTCACATCATGATAACATTTGGGTAAATACCAGGAACATGATAGTTGGATTATATGGTAAGAGTATGTCTAGTTTTTTTTTTTTAAGAAACTACTGGACTGTTTTCTTTCTTTCTTTTTTTGCCTTAAAAAATAAATAAATATATATATGTATATGTAGTTTAAAAGATTTTATTTATTTTTAGAGAGAGGGGAAGGGAGGGAGAAAGAGAGGGAGAGAAATGTCAGTGTGTGGTTGCCTCTCGCATGGCCCCCACTGATGACCTGGCTCGCAACCCAGCCATATACCCTGACTGGAAATTGAACCGGTAACCCTTTGGTTTGCAGCCCACCCTCAATCCACTGAGCTACACCAGCAAGAGCTAAATATATATATATATATATATATATATATATATATATATATATATATATATATATATATATTATGCTATTACAGTTGTCCCAATATTTCCCCATTTATCCCCCTCCACCCAGCAGCCCCACACTCCCTCAGGCAGTCCCTATACCATTGTTAATGTGCACAGATCATGGTTATAGGTTCTTTGGCCACTCCATTTCCTATACTGTACTTTATATCCCCATGGCTATTCTGTAACTACCTATTTGTACTTCTTAATCCCCTTACCTCTTCACACATCCCCCCATACTGCCTCCCATTTGTCAGCCATCAAAATGCTGTCTGTATCCATGATTCTCTGTTCTGGTTGTTTTTTAGATTCAGTTGTTGATAGATATGTATTTTTGCCATTTCATTGTTCATAGTTTTGATCTTTTTTTTACATAAGTCCTTTTAACATTCCATATAATAATGGCTTGGTGATGGTGAACTCTATAGGAAACCATTCCACTCACCATGGGAAATGCAGCTCAGTGCTTCTTAAAAATCTCTGGAGTGCATGTTGGCAAGCAGGCCCCATGTGTGTGAAAATGGGCTTTCCTGTGGGTAAATCAGGATGGCATCTTTCCTAGAGTTAAGCCTTGCTCTTGCTAAAAAACTCTCTCACCCTGGGTTAAAAGAACAAACGCTGATTGCATATCTTCAAAGCGGTTTCCTGAAAGTCTGTGATAAACCTCTCAAGTCCTGCCCAATCCCTTCTGCCTTCACATTTACAAATATCTTTCTTTGATGTCCTCTCCTTTGTTGTCTATCACCTGATAAGGACCTGTGCATAGTGAATGAAAACCACCCTCAATGTAATGTGGTGAGAAAGACAATAAAAGCCTGTCAAGGCAGGGGTCGGGGTGCTCTCTCCTCTGGAGAGAGTGGCCGAGGCATTCCAAGCCACTCTTGGGTCCCCCTTACTCCCTCTGGCCTGCTCCCGGTCCCCTGCTTCCTCTGTTCTCTCCAACCCACTCCTGGGCCCTCACTTTCCAGCCTGTTCTCGGGCTCCCTTGCTCTCTGGCCCACTCTCGGGCTCTTTCTCTCTGGCTCGCTCTCTCTGCCTCAGAGAGGGTCTGTGTAGTCCCCGAGTTCTATTCCCCAAGATCTCATGTGTGGATTCATTTATGCGTTGAGCCACAGTATACGGATTCTGCAGGACAGGATCCGCGACAGAACTCCTTTGTTTTTTTTTTTTTTGTCTGGGAAGCTCTTTATCTGCCTTTTGATTCTAAATGATACCTTTGCTGGGTAGAACAATCTTGGCTGTAGGTCCTAGCTTTTCATGACTTTGAATATGTCTTGCCAGTCCCTTCTAGCCTGCAAAATTTCTTTGGAGAAATCAGGTGACAGTCTTTTGGGAACTCCTCTGTAGCTAACTAACTGCTTTTCTCTTGCTGTTTTTAAGATTCTCTCTTTATCTTTAACCTGTAGCACTTTAATTGTGATGTGTCTTAACATCCATCTTGTTTGAGACTCTGTGCTTTCTGTACTCTCACATCTATTTCCTTCACTAAATTAGGGAAGTTTTCTTTCATTATTTTCTCAAATAGATTTACAATTTCCTGCTCTTTCTCTTCTTTTGGTACCCCCATGATGTGAATATTGGAACACTTGAAATTGTCCCAGAGGTTGCTTACACTATCCTCATTATTTTGGATTCTTTTTTCTTTTTGTTCTGATTCGGTCTTTTTTGCTTCCTTATGTCCCAAATCATTGTTTGATTCTTGGCTTCATACTTTCTATTGTTGTTTTTCTGTAAATTGTTCTTTATTGTATTTAATTAGTCTATCCTTCATTGTGACTGGATCTTTTTTATGCTTTTGAGATCCTCATTAAGGTCATTGAGCATCCTTATCACCAGTGTTTTGAACTGTGCATCTGTTAAGTTGGCTATCTCCATTTCACTTTCTGGGGTTTTGTTCTGTTTTTTCATTTGGGCCATATTTCTTTGTCTCCCCAACTTGGAAGCCCCCCTCTGTTTGTTTCTGTGTATTAGGTAGAACTGCTTTGACTCCCTGCCTTGTGTACCAAATAAGCTGTAAGGTGCGGAGACTTTACCAGGGCTGGGCAACCCAGTTCACTGCTTTGTGGTGCTCTGTTGGAGGAGGGGTCGGAAAGGGGACAATGCTGCTGCCTAGCTTCTGGAGCCTTGCCTGGCACTCATTCTCTTTCCAGTCACTTCACCTACTTTCCGTCCGTGACTAGCACCCTTCTAGCTGCTGCCCTGTTGATGATTTCCAGAGTGGGTGGGTTTACGTATGTTCTAGGACTGTGCAGGCTCTTTAAGTGGACTCTCCTGAGATACTGGCATTTTCTTCTGCTGCCCCAACCCCCACTTATTTTTATAGGCAGAAGTTGTGAGGCTTTACCCTCCTGGTGCTGGAACTCTGGGCTATGTGTTTTGGCCTGGGGCTGGGATTGCTCACTCCCAAGGTGTTCCTCCAGAGTTTTGTCTACCACATGTGAACATAGGACCACCCGTTCTGCTGTTGCCATGTCCTCTCTGCACCATACTGCATCCTCTCGGCCTTGGCTCCCCATCTTTGTCCCTCCTACCCATCTGAATGCATATGGCTTCTTTAAATCCTTGGTGGTTAGACTTACATGCAGTTCGATTTTCTGGCAGTTCTGGGTGTGTTTTGTTTTGAGGTTAGTTGTGATTCTTCTTGTGGTTGTGCAAGGAAGTGAAGTGTGTGTAACTATACCTCCATCTTGACTGGAAGTCTGGGTAAATGATCACTTAATTCACAGAACCTATTACACCTATTATCTCTTCCCTTTCCTCTCTTTCTTCTCTGCTCTCCTCTTTCCTTCCAAGATACAGTTCATATACCATGAAATTCACCTTTAAAAGGATACAATTTAGTAGTTTTAAGTGTATTCACAGAGTTGTGCAATCATTACCATTCTCTAATTCCAGAACATTTCATCACCCCGTTTTGTTCCTTTTCAGTTATTCCCTATTTCCCATATCCTGACCCTAGGACACTGGTGATCTGCTTCCTCTAGAGATTTTCCTATGCTGGATGTTTCATATAAATGCAGTCATACAATATGTTTCCTTTGTGTCTCACTTCTTTCTTTCTTTTTCTCTTTTTAAGTATATTTTATTGATTATGCTTTTACAGTTTTCCTAATTTTCCCCCTTTATCACCCCTATGCCCTGCTCCCCCCAGCCCTCCAGCGTTCCCCCTCCTTAGTTCATGTCCATGGGTTGTACATATACTTTTTTTGAGTTCTCTGTTTCCTATACCATTTTTGATCTCTCCCTGTCTATTTTATGTCTACCAATTATGCTTTTTCTCCCTGTACCTTTCCCCTCCATTCTTCCGTTCTCCCTCCCCACTGAAATCCCTCCATGCCATGTCCATTTCTCTGATTCTGTTCCTGTTCTAGTTGTTTGCTTAGTTTTTGTTTTTGTTGTTTTTTTTTTCTTTTTGGTTCATTTGTTGATAGTTGTCAGTTTGTTGTCATTTTACTGTTCATAGTTTTTATCTTTTTCTTAGATAAAGTCCCTCTAACATTTCATACAATAAGGGCTTGTTGATGATGAACTTCTTTAACTTTACCTTATCTGGGAAGTACCTAATCTGCCCTTCCATTCTAAATGAAAGCTTTGCTGGATAGATTAACCTTGGATGTAGTTCCTTGCATTTCATGACTTCAAATACTTCTTTCCAGCCCCTTCTTACCTGCAAGGTTTCTTCTGAGAAATCAGCTGTTAGTCTTGTGGACACTCCTTTGTAGGTAACTGTCTCCTTTTCTCTTGCTACTTTTAGGATTCTCTCCTTATCTTTAATCTAGGGTAACTTAATGATGATGTGCCTTGGTGTGTTCCTCTCTGGGTCCAACTTCTTTGGTACTCTGTGAGCTTCCTGGACTTCCTGGAAGTCTATTTCCTTCACCAGAATAGGGAAGTTTTCCTTCATTATTTGTTCAAATAAGTTTTCAATTTCTTGCTCTTGTTCTCCTTCTGGCATCCCTATAATTCAGATATTGGAAAATTTCAGGTTGTCCCAGAGATTCCTAAGTCTCTCTTCACTTTTTTGAATTCTTGTTTCTTCATTCTGTTTCAGTTGGATGTTTATTTCTTTCTTTTGTTCCAAGTCATTGCTTTGAGTCCTGGTTTCCTTCCTGTCACTGTTGGTTCCCTGAATATTTTGCTTTATTTCACTTTGAGTATCTTTCATTTGTTCTTTCATTTTTCGACCAGGCTCAATCATGAGTATTTTGATTACCAGGGCTTTAAATTCTCTATCAAATAGGTTGGCTATCTCCTCGTTGCTTAGTTCTCTTTCTGAAGTTTTGCTCTGTTCTTTCATTTGAACCATATTTCTTTTTCTCGGTGCACCTGCTAAATTGTAGGGGTGTGGATCCTTAGGTGTTTGCCAGGGCTGGGCAGCCTTCCTTGCTGTGCTGCAGCACTGCTGGTCTGGTTGTTCTGGTCGACTTTTTCTTTAATTTTTTGGTTGTCAGCATTCCATGCAGTTTGATTTTCTGGCCCTTCTGGTAGTTTATTGATTTTAGATTGGTTGTTATCCTCCTTTTGGTTGTGTGAGGAAGCGAAGGGTTTCTACCTATGCTTCCATCTTGGCCGGAACTCCCAGTGACTTATTTCACTTAGCATAATGTTTTTAAGGTTTATTCATGTTAGATCAGGTTTCAGTACTTTATACCTCTTAATAACTGTGATATTGTATGATTATATACCACTTGTTGTTTTACCCATTCACCAATTGATAGACATTTGAGTTTTTACTTGTTAGCTCTTACAAGTAATGCTGCATCCAATGTTAGTGCACATGTTTTCATATGGTTATGTTTTCAGTTCTCTTGGGTATCTACCTAGGTTGCAAATAGTGATTCAGATGGTACCAATTTTTCCACATCTTCACCAACATTTGTCATTGTCTGTCATTTTGATTATAGCCATCCTAGTGGGTGTGAAGTTGTATATCATTGTGGTTTTGATTTACGTTTCCCTGATGACTGATGATGTTAACCATCTTATGAAGTGTTTATTGGCCATTTTTATATCTTCTTTGGAGAAATGCTTATTGAAATCCTTTGCCTGTTTTATAATTGGGATAGTTGTTTATAATTGGGATAGTTGTCTTGTTGGGCTGTAATCTGTATACTACACTCTTATCAGGTGTATGATTTGAAAATATTTTTCTCATTTTGTAGTTTGTCTTTTTACTGTATTTGTTTAATTCTGATGAAGTCCAGTTTAATTTTTCATTTGTGTGTCAACTGATGATGGTTGACACCAATTCAGTGCTAACAGGAATCCCCAATTTGGGGTGTGGTGATAAAGGAATTTTTATTCAGTCCAAACAGCCCAGTTGTGATACAGTTCAGTTATGAGTCAGCATTGTTGTGGAATAGCAGGACTATGAGACAGCCCTGGGGCAAGGCCCCTGTCAGGCTAGATAGCTCTGTTCTGCTGTGATCTGCTTCACCTATTGCAACCTGCCCTGTCCTGCCCTTCTCTGTTCTGGTGAGACATCTTTGGTGATTCAGCTCCATCTCCAGCCTTGGAAACACAGTCTTCAGTTGTCAGAGGAAAAGGAAAGTACACTCTTTGAGCCACAGGGAAGCCGACTTATATAGACAGAAGTTTCTACTCCTGGTCCCTGATTGGTCTGTCTTCATGCAAATGATGACACAGAATCATTATAGTTTGGTCCAAAAAGCACTGTCCCAGTTGGCTGGAAAGGAGCCACTCTGATTGGTCAGTGAAGATGCTGATGGAAAATATAGTGGTACAGCTCTGATTTGATGTGCGAAACCTCAGTCCTATTGGTTAAAATACATTTCCAGGGACTCCTTTATAAAGTCTGGCTCAGATGGCAGAAATACAGTGCGGGCTTCTCCCTGATGTATGGTTTGCATGAGAGGACTCTTTAGAAATGGCTACTACGTTCTTTTAAAAATCCAGGTAGCCACCAGGAACACTTCCTGGTATCTTCTTTCTCAGGGCCTACAGTTGGCTGGGCTTTTGGTGTCATATTTGTGAAATTGCCTAATCCAAGATCATGAAGATTTACACTGCTGTTTCCTTCTAAGAGCTCTTGTAAATTTAGCTCTTCCATTTAGGTCTTTGATCCATTTTGAATCAGTTTTTACATATTGTATGAGGTCGGTGTCCAACTTTATATTTTGGCACGTGAGTATAGTTTTCCACCACTATTTATTGAAGACTTTCTCCATTGTCTTGGCACCCTTGTGTAAAACCATTTGACCATAGATGTTTGGGGTTATTTTTGGATTCTCAGTTCTATTCCACCAATCTCTATCCTTATGTCAGTACCTCCACTGTTTTCCCTGCTATAGCTTTGTAGTTAAGTTTTGTAATCAGAAAGTGTAAATCCTTGAATTTTTTTTTTATGTCTAATATTGTTTTTACTTTTCAGGGCCCCTTGCATTTCTGTGTGAATTAAGGATCAGCTTTTCCATTTCTTCTAAAAAAAAAATGCCGTTGGAATTTTGATAGAGATTGCATTGAATCTATAGATAACTTTGAGAGTATTGCCATCTTAAAAGTATTGTCTTTCAATCCCTCTTTCCATATATTTAGATCTGTTTTACATTATAAGTGGCAAGACTGGGTATTTTTTTCTGTTACTGGTCTTAGGGGGCATGCATCCAGCCTTTCACTGTTAGTGTGTGATGTTAGCTATGGGTGGATGCCCTTTACCAACTTGAGGAAATTCCCTTCTATTCATAGTGTTTTTAGTATTAGAGGCAGCTGGATTTAGGCACATATATTTTCTGTGTCTATTGATATCAGATCATACAGTTTTTGTCCTTTATTCTGTTAGTGTGGTTTATTACATTGCTTGATTTTTGTGTGATATATCTCACACATATTATGTATAATCCCCCCTTTTTTACGTTTTAGATTAAGTTTGTTAGTATTTTGTTGAGGATGCTTGTATTTACATTTACAAGGATATTGAAATGTAGGTTTTCTACTGTAATGTCTGTTTGGTTTGGTTATCAGAATAATACTGGCTTCAATATTCTCTTTTGTTAAAAAATAGTTGGTGGTAATTCTTCAGTGTTTGAAGCCATTTGGTCAAGGACTTATTTGTATAAAGTTGTTTTTTTTTTTTAAATTTCTTTTCTATCTCTGCTTTTTCTGTAGTTTCTTTTAGTGATTTGTTTCATCTAGGTGATCTAATTTGTTGTCATACAGTTGGTTCATACTATTCTGATACCTTTTTATTTCTGTAAGGTTGATATTAATGCTCCTTCTTTAATTCCTGAGTTTAGTTATTTGTGTGCCTTTCCTCTTTTTTCTTGGTTACTCTAACTAAAAGTTTGTTGATTTTATTGATCTTTTCAAAGAACCAATTTTTTTTTGCTTCCTTGATTTTTAAAAATTTGTTATGTTTTTATTTTTAGTTTTTCATTGCTTTTAGAAATGGGGGAAGAGAGGGATTTAAAACATTGATGTGAGAGAGAAACATTGATCTGTTGTCTCTAGTATGCACCCTGACCAGGGAGTGAACCCACAACTTAGACATATGCCCTGACCAGGAATTGAATCCACAGCATTTCTGCTTATGGGATGATATTCCAACCAACTGAGCCAAACACAGGGCATACTGTGTTTTTATTTTATAGTTTATTTATTTCCACTGTACTCTAATCCCTATTGTTTCCTTTCTTCAGTTTGCTTTGGGATTAAAATGCTCTTTGTCCAGTGGCTGATGGTAAAAAATTAGATTACTGGTTTGAAATCTTTCTTGTTTTTTAATATAAACATTTACAGTTACACATTTCTCTCTAAGTTGTACTTTAGGTGCATTCAATAAGTTTCAGTATGTTTTGTTTTTATTTTTATTCACCTCAGAGTATTTTCTAATATTCCTCTTGACTTGTTTTAGGAGTGTGCTTTTAATTTTCACATATTTGTGAATTCCCCAAATTTCCTTTTGTCAGGGAACATACTTCATATGACTTCAGTCCCTTTTCACTTACTGTGATTAGTTTTATTGCCTTAACATATGGTTTGTCCAGGAAAAATGTTCTACTTGCATTTGAAGTAATGCTTGAACCTCGAAGTACCCGCTGAGCTAAAGCCAGCCCTACTTGCATTTGAGAAGAATGTGTATTTTGCTGTTTTGGGGCTTGAGTGTTTTATAGTTTTATATTGTTATTCATGTCTTCTGTATTCTTACTGATTTTTTTTGTCCGTTTGTTTTATTCATTATTGAAAATGGGACTTACGACCAAGATGACAGTGAAGGTAAATGTGGTACTCAGATCCTCCCATAACCACGTCAAAAACAACTAAATGACAGAACAACCATAGTTCAGAACTGCCTGAAATGTAGCTGAATAGAAGTCCTACAACTAGGGATTTAAAGAAGAAGCCACATTGTAACTGGTAGGAGGGGCGAAGACACAGAATGGGCTGATCCCTCACCCATGTGTGGCGGTTTAAAGTTGGGGTGGATATTTTGGCTGCAGAGTTCTCCCCTGAGGATTGAGGTGTCCCACCTCCATGCCGACCCTCTGGCCTAGGGTTCTAGTTGTCAGGAATACAAAAAGCTCATAATTTTTGGCTATAAAAACCAGTGGTGAGTGTGGCTGAGTGAGATGGAGGTCTTCTGGGGTTCCAGGCATTTCCTGTTAAGGGCCTGTGTATGGACTTACTTGAATTTACTGTCTCTGAGCTCCAACACTGGGGCAGCAGCTTGAAATGGACCAGGGTCATACAGGAAGGACCTAAATTGTCTGGCATCAGAGCGAGATCTGGGAGACAGTTTTCTGCTAGACAGAAATGCTGGCAGAGACCATTGTTCCTTTTCTGAGCACTCCCTTCTTCCCTGCTTAGAGCCACCAGGTGGGCACCATATCTGAGTTTCCATCAATCTGGCTCACACTGTTTGCCTAATCCTTGTAATTCCTTGAGGCCCTGCTCAGCCAAGCGTTTTTAGTGGCTTTTCCATACAGCTGGCCTCTCTTGTCTCGTGCTTTGGACTTTCCTAAAAATCTCTCAAACAAGCAGCATCTGGCCTCTGCATACCCTGTACTTCTTGTTAAGAGGACCCAGGTCCAGCACTAGTGGCAGCTGGCTTTGGTTCACAGCTTGGCCTTTTCTGGGCACCTTCAAGCCAAACATAAGTAATAGCCATCTGCAGATCTTTCTGTAGCTTGTGCTGGGGCACAGGCAGTGGCTGACTTTGCACCTCCTGGGAGACCCCAGAGCTAGTGCACTTGGTGGATAGCTTCAGACCATGCTGGATTACAACCCTACCACCTCCATGAGTGACACATTCAAGGGGTGGACTTGGTGAGCGCCAGAGCCCCACTGAAGCAAGTCCTGCTCTGTAGGGTTGACTCTTGCACAGAGGCTCCTCTGCTGTAGTCACGGTCAGTCTTCCCTTCCGATTGGCCTGGGAATCATTCCGTCCCAGTGATGCCAACAGCAATCAAGGTTTAACTACAACAGGGCACTGGACGTAGCCCACATAGGGGCATACCTGGAGCACACAGCTCAGGTGACTAGGGAGGTTGTGCCACTGGGCCCTACAGGACACCTACAATACAAGTCTGGGATATGTAACAACTCTATGTAATACATAGAAACAAACACAGGGAAGCAACCAAAATGAGGAGACAAAGATGAAATTCCAAGTGAAGGGAGAAATCTCAGAAAAAGAACTAAGTGAAATGGAAGCAAGCAAACTACCAGATGCAGAGTTCAAAACAGTGGTTATAAGAATGCTCAAGAAACTTAGTGAGAACTTCAACAGCATAAAAAATAACATAGAAACCATAAAAAAGAACCAATTAAATATGAAGGATATACTAACTGAAGTGAAGAATGATTTACAGGTAATCAACAGTGGAGTAGATGACACTAAGAATCAGGTTAGCAATTGGGATATAAGGAAGCAAAAAACACCCAATCAGAACAGCAAAAAGAAAAAGAATCTAAAAATATAAAGGTAATGTAAGGAGCCTCAGGGACTTCAAGTGTATGAACATTTGCATCATAAGGGTGCTGCAAGGAGAAGAGAGAGAGCATGAAATTGGAAACCTATTTGAAAAAGCAGTGACAGAAAACTTTCCTTATTTGGTGAAAGAAATAAGACATGCAAGTCCAAAAAGTGCAGAGAGTCTCAAACAAGATGAACCTTAAGAGGTCCACACCGAAAAACATCATAATTAAAATTCAAAAGGGTAAAGTCAGAGAGAGAATTTTAAAAGCAGCAAGAGAAAAGCAGTTATTTACTTACAAGCGAACTCCCATAAGACTGTCAGCTGATTACTCTCAACCAATTTTTACTTTGAATCTAGAATGTTTCTGTGGCCAGAAGGGAGTGGCAAGAAATAGTGAAAGTAATGAAAGCAAGGACCTACAACCAAGATTACTCTTCTTAGCAAAGCTATCATTTTAGAATCAAAGGACAGAGCTTCTCAGACAAGAAAATGCAAAAGGAGTTCATCACAGTGAAATTTAATTGTTAAAGGGTCTTTAAGAAGAAGAAATAAAGATAAAAAATATGAACAGTAAAATGTCAATAAGTACATATCTGTCAACAATGGAATCTAAAAATCAGAATAAACAAGCTGAACAGAAACAGACTCAGATACAGAAAACAATTTGAAGGTTGCTAGATGGAAGGGATTTAGAAGTGCTAATTTGTAGTTATAGAATCATCATGGGGATGTAAAGTACAACATAGGGAATATAGTCAATAATATTCTAATAACTGTACGGTGTCAGATGGGTACAAGATTTATCAGGATGCTCACGTAGTAAGCTATATAATATCTAATCACTAGGGTGCATACCTGTAGCTAATATAATATTGTATGTCAACTACAATTGAAAAATAAAAAATGATTTAAAAACATAAGTGATAGTTGGAGTTATGGGAATAAAAGAAATAAGTTGAATACATAAATTAGGCAGAGATGCAACCTATTATGTGTTGTCTAGGATGAGGAATTGGGTTCAAAATGGAAAGTTAGAGGGAGAGACTACATGATTCTGCCAAAAATAGTAAAGGCTAGTTAAAAAAAGAAAAGAAATCTCCAACTATTATTTTTGAATTGTCTATTTCTTTTAATTCTGTCATTTTTTCCAGGTATATTAAGAATCTGTTGTTATGTGCATACATGTTTAGAATATTGTATCATCTTGATGAGTTGGCCTTTTTAATTATAAATATCCTTCTTTGTCTCTAATAACAATTTTTATAATATATTGTATTTTATCTGCTGTTAGTATAGCCACTCCAGGTATCTTTTGGCACTGTTTACATTATATATATTTTTTCTATCCTTTTACTCTCAACCAATTTTTACTTTGAATCTAGAATGTTTCTGTGGTAGTTGGATTATGATTTTTTAATGTTTGCCTTTTAACTGATTTGTTCATTCCATTTATATTTAATGTAATTACACATATAGTAGGATTACATCTGCCATTTTATATTTGTGTTTTAAATGTATTATGTCTTTTTTGGTTCCTCATTTCTTTATTACTGCCTACTTTTGTGTTAGATATTTTTAGTGTGCTATTATAATTATCTTGGGGTGTTTTTTTTGCTATTTTTTAATTAATTTTTTAATGGGTGACGTGAGGATTGAAATGAACATCTTACCTAAAACAGTGTAGTTTGAGTTAATGTCAATTTAATTGGAGTGGAATATAAACATTTTTCTTTTTGTATGACGTCACCTCTCCCCTTTCCTTTATGCTGTTACTGTTGTACAAAGTATATCTTTATGGTTTTTTTTTTTAAGATTTTATTTATTTATTTTTAGACAGAAGGGAAGGGAGGGAGAAAGAGAGGAAGAGAAAAATCAATGTGTGGTTGCCTCTCACGTGGCCCCAACTGAGGACCAGGCCTGCAACCCAGGCATGTGCCCTGACTGGGAATTGAACCAGCGACCCTTTGGTTCACAGCCCATGCTCAATCCACTGAGATGCACCAGCCAGGGTTTATGTCTTTATGTTTGTATGCCTAACAACACACGATTATTGCTTTATGTGATCTCTTTAAATTTATGTATTAGTTTCTTGTTGCTTCTCATGTAGAAAGAGTGAACATAGCAGACCTCACTGCTTATCATTTTAATGAACTGTTTATGAGGTTTACACTTGACTTGCATCTGAGAACTTGTATTTCAGAAGGGTTCCCACCTCCCTAACAGATAAGAATGGCTTGCTATGCCTAACTAGCTTGCAACAATATAGTTTATGCTGAACACCTGCTTTTCTTCTGGGGATGTGAAATTGGGGTTATGTGCTAGGCAGAAGTTGTCTACTATGATTAGCTCCTATATTGTTGCGTCCTGTGAGTCCCTCTAGCAATTCATTGAAACTAGGGTGGTCCTGAATGCTCCTTACCTACTGCTGTAACAGATTCCCACATATTTGGTGTCCTAAGACAACTTAAGTTTATTTTCTTACAGTTTTGGAAGAAATCTGAAATGAGTTTCACTGGGCTAAAGTCCAAGTGTAGGCATTGCTGTGTTACTTCTGGAGGTTCTAGAAGGGAACCTGTTTTCTTGACTTTCTATTTTCTAGAAGCTTCTTGTATTTATCCACTCCATTTGTGTTTTATCCACTCCATCTGTGTTTTATCCACTCATTGTTGCAAAGCTAACAATGAATGACTAGTCAAGCCTTTGTATGCAACATCACACTGATGCCCACTTTCCTGCTTGTTCCTGTTGTTTATAAGGGCTGATATGATTATGTGGCGTCCAACCAAACAATCCAGGATAATCTTTCCATCTTAATTTTCTAAATTTATCATATCTTCAAAGTCTGTTTTATCATGTAAAGTGCTGTATATGTTGACGTTCTAGGAATTGGAGCATGGACTTCTTAGGGGTGGACCAATATTGTACCCACAGTCAGGAGAAGTGGAGAGTTATAAATGAAAAAATATGCTTATTCTGCCTTTTATCTTTACTTATATAGTTATCTGTACTGATGTTCTTTTGCCTGTGGATTGGACTTGCTGTCTAGTATCCTTTCATTTCAGCCTGAAGGACGTCTTTTATATTTCTTGTAAGGCAGGTCTGGTCGTGATGAATTTTCTGTGCTTGTTTATCTCTGAATGTCTTAGTATTGGCCTCAGTTTTACAGGATGGTTTTGCTGGATATAAAATTCTTGACTGATGGTCTTTTTCTTTTAGCACTCTGAATGTCATTCTCCTGCCTTCTGGGCTTCTAGGTTACCAGTGAGAAATCAGTTGAACCTTTTTTTTTTTGTACATGATGGTTTCCTTCTCTGTTGCTGCTTTTAAGATTCTTTGTCTTTCAGCAGTTTGATTATGATGCATCTAGGTATGGGTCACTTTGATTTTATTCTATTTGGAGTTTGTTGAGCTTCTAGGATGTACAGATTGTTTTTCATTGAATTTGGGAAGTTTTTGGCTATTATTTCTTAAAATACTCTTCCTGTCCCCCTTTTCTCTTCTTCTGGGATTCCACTTATGCATTTGTTGGTGTGCTTGATGGTTTCAGTTATTATACTTTTCGAACTCGAAAATTTCTATCTGGTTCCTTTTTAATAATATTTGTTTCTTTTTGTTGATACTCTCATTGATGAGACATCATTGTTTAGTACCTTAGATATGGCTTCCCTAGTTCTCTGAATATATTTAAAATAGCTGATTTATTGTCCTTGTTTTGTTAGGGTAACTCTAATATAGGCTTCCTGAGGGTCAGTTTCTATTGATTTCTTTTTTTTTCTGTTCGTGGAACCATGCTGTCCTTGTATGTATCATGACTTTTTCTTGAAAACTTAACATTTTAAGTATTATTATATGCCACATCTGGAAGTCAGACTCTCCTCTCTCCCCAATTTTTCTGTTTGTTTATTCTTATTTATTCACTTAGTGACTTAAGAACTAATTTTTTAAAGTCCAAATTCTTTGTTGTGTAGGGTGACTGAAGACTGCTCAGTTAATTTAGTTGTTAGCTAATGATTAGAGAAACATTTCCGTAGCTGCCTGGAACCAATAAGTCTTACAGTCTTTTTGAAAAGTTCTTTGCCTGTGTGTTGGGTCTGGTCTTCAGCAGTCTTCCAGGTATTTACATCTCTGCTTTAGTCTTTACTTACTGCTGCACAGAGCCTCATGGTTAGTCAGAAATGAAAGCCTTAGGGCTTTCTTAGGCCATACTACAGTATGCAACATCCGTGGCCATCTGTTTGACTTGTACATCCCAGAAATTTGTTGCAGATTCTCAGTTTTCTGTTGACGTCTCATTCCTCAACATTTCTAAAAAAATTTTTTTTCTAAATCTGTTGTTTTGCCCCCAACTGTTTTCCCCTTCCTTAGACATTTGAAATAATTCAATAACTACCCAATTGGTTTTGACAAACACCTCAAGCTTTTTGCACTGTAAGAGCTTTGAGTAAGGTTAAATAAAGACAGTGTTTCAGGTGGGACCTACCATCCAACCACTGGATAGGTCCAATAATGATAATTTTGGGAGAATTGGACTTTGAAGGTATTTCTGACCCATCTGTCCTCTCCTGTGGCTTCCAGGCTGCTCATTTTCACAGTGCATGTGGGCTATTGGTTTAACTGCTACTTTGAAGCTGGGAGTAAAGGGCAAGGAGATAGGAATAGGAAGGGTCAGAACACCACAAGGGTCTCTCTTTTTATTGAGATAGTGAAATGCTGCCTAGATTGCTGCTGCTGCTAGCCCTTGGTTAATTTCAGAGTTCTGATAAAATTGATCCTGACATTTTTTTCTCTTATGGAAGGGAGAATTTTGGTAAGTCTTTACTGGTTTTTGTTGATGTCCTAGACCCTTTTACTCATCTCTGCCATTGCCCTGTAGGAATTTGAGTTCATTGGATTATCCCTTAAGGTTTTTGATTTTCAGAAATTCTGTTTTGTTTTGTTTTTTAAGCTTTGATAGACAGGAGCGTGAAAAACACTGAGTTAAATTCAATATAAAATAATAATGATTTTTTTCTTCATTCTCAATAATTGAGTGGGAAAAATAAAGGACCTATCCTCAACAGGGTGCATGAAATACCAATATTGTATGTTTCTCATTAGTATTTGTGTGTGTGTCTGCCTCTTTTGTCTCTTCTTATTATTAATGTTTTTTGTTTTTGTTTTTGTTTTTTTTTTACACCTCCTAAGGTAGTAAAGAATGCTGATGGGAGAACCATTTCCCTAATTTTCAGATTGTTGAGCTGGTTTGCCATGATGGGTGAGTTTAATCTAAAAGAATATTTTGTTTATAATTAAAGGATAAAGTAGGGGAGACATTTTTTTCTCTGTATGCATGATAAATTTGCAACCATTATGGAAAACAGTATGGAGGGCTTTCAAAAATTTTAAAATGGAACTGGTTTATGACCCAGCAATTCTACTTCTGTGTATATATTCAAAGAAACCCAAAACACTAATTTGAAAGAATATATGCACCCCTATGTTCATTGTAGCATTATTTATAATGGCCATGCTCTGAAAGCAACCCAAATGCCTATCAATAGGTAAAAAAGCTGTGGTGTGGGGTTGGCCAAAAAGATGGCTCTAGTAGTGCTTAGTTGTTTTTAACTTCATTCAAAACAATTTTGTTAGTTTGTGTTGTGACAGCTGTCATGTCAGCATGCATTTTTTAAAAATCAAAATCGGTAAATTTCTGTGTAGCCATTTTAATATTGAAGATGGAAGAAGAGCAAGATTTTTGGCATATTATTTATTATTTCAAGAAAGGTAAAAATACAACAAATGCAAAGAAAGATTTGTGCCATGTATGGAGAAGGTGCTGTGACTGATCAAATATGTCAGAAGTGGTTTGCAGAGTTTCTTGGTACTATTGACATTTTGGCCAAATAATTCTTCACTATGGGGTTGTCTTATGCGTTGGAATATGTGTCTAGCAGTACAGCTGGCCTCTACCCACTAGAAGCCAACAGCAGGAGATAGCCAACATACTCAAAATATCCAAATCAATAACGTTATAGGTGAAAATGAAAAATGTGTCTTTTATTTTATGGAAAAATACTAAATGGACTGCCCAACCCAGTACATATATACAATGGAATATTACTCAGCCATAAAAAAATGAAATCTTACCATTTGCAACAGCGTGAATGGACCAAGAGGGTATTATGCTAAGTGTAATAAGTCAGTCAGATAAAGCCAAATGCCATATTTTTTACTTGTATGTGGAATCTAAAGAACAATATAAATGAACAAATAAAAGTCAGAGTCATAAACGTAGAAAACAGATTGATGGCTGCCAGAGGGTAGGGAGGCTGGGGAACTGGGTATAAAAGGTGAGGAATTGAGAAGTACAAATTGGTAGTTACAAAATAGTCATGGGGATTAAAGTATAGCATAGGAAATATGGTCATTAATATTGTAATAACTATGTATGGTGCCAGTTGTATACTGGAAATATCAGGGGGAACCATTTTTAAGGTATATATGACTCTCTAACTACTATGTTGTATACCTGAAACTAATATAAAATAATATTGAATGTAAACTGTAATTGAAAAAATAATAATAAAGGTAAAAAGTGAAATTTCATAATATAATAGATTTATGTAATGTTTTATATTTACTTACAGATTTTCAGTTAAAACCTCTCTTACATATATTGTTATAGTTTTGGAATGACCATTTTATCAGGCTATTGAAGGGACATTGAAAATAAATTGTTAAGATAGATTTTCTTAAGAGTCTGATGGCCAGAAAGATACTTGTAAATAAACCTGACTTTTAAAGATTGAAAGAATGCTGAGGAATTTATTGTTTTAATTACCCAATAATAGAGAGACTAAAGAAAATAGCAGCATAAAAATAATAAATTATAAAATTTTATAATAGAGTGGCAAATAATTGCCACTCAGTATATATTTTACAGCTTTTGTGAATATTTGATGTTATCATCATGTTAATGGAAAGGCAAGCTAAAGAATGGAAATGGATTGTGGGTGTTCAGTTTACATATAAGTTTCTCTTCTTTACCTTTTTTTTTTCTTTTTTCCTTGGAATTGTGGATTCCATTGTGAGTCAGATATTGAACAGGGAAGCACTAAAAGGAAATGGAGTGAATAGCCCATCCAAACAAAGTTTTTAAACTTAGATTTATACCGATATCTTAAGTAAGGCGTGTACTTGCCTATGTTTGTCTTAGTTACACTTTTCCTACTATTTGCTTAACAAATGTATTGCTCACTATTATATATATGTACATAACATTATAAGCCAAAGAGCTTAAATTTGTCCATGTTCTTTAATGGAAGTGCTATCACACTTTCAAAGTGTTTACTTAAGGAAGTATGTAAGCCAAAGTGTCACTTTCCTACTTTTTAAATTTCTACTTTGTCTTCGTAACGATGAATGTAGTGCCATCATTGGTCCAAGTTCTCCACTTTTGTCAGTTTCAAGTTGGGTATATGGTTTTTTTTAATAATTAGTTTATTATTTTTCAATTACAGTTGTCTGCATCCTCTCCCCTCCCTTCCCCCCACCCCCTCCAACCCCACCTCCCTTCCCTGCCTCCCTCCTCCCCCTTGGTTCTGTCCATGTGTCCTCTTATAGTGGTTACTGAAGACCCTTCTTCCCATTGTCCCCTCCCCCCTCCCCTCTGACCACTGTCAGACTGTTGTTAATTTCAATGTCTTGGGTTATGGTTTTCTTGCTTTTTTCTTTTGTTGATTATGTTCCAGTTAAAGGTGAGATCATGTGGTTTTTGTCCCTCACCACCTGGCCTACTTCGCTTAGCATAATGCTCTCCCGTTCCATCCATGCTGTTACAAAGGGTATAAGCTCCTTCCTTTCTGCTGCATAGAATTCCATTGTGTAAATGTACCATAGTTTCTTGATCCACTCATTTGTAGATGGGCACTTAGGTTGTTTCCAGCACTTGGCTATTGTGAATTGTGCTGCTATGAACATTATGTTTTATTGAACTCCTATCAACTCTTTATTTTGGTTACTCTTACTTGCAGTCTGAACTGTGTATCAAATTGATTTCCACCATACTTCTCAAATAATACTGTAGCAAGTAACAAAACAAAGAACAGCCACTGCTTAAAACGTATACCAAAGTGGTCATTGAAAAACATGAATATTTTAAAATGTAAATTACAGATATTTGAAATTTTTATTGAGGATGTTCTCCTATAATTATTTTTTAAGAATAATGAGTAAAAACATATAAGTTATCTAATTAAACATGTCTAGTAAAATATTTTATTTGAAACTATTTCCCAAATACTTTCTCATTTTGTGCTCAACTAAAAGTCTTTTCAACATGTGCCAGAAACTCACTGCTTCTTCTGTGTGACTGTTGGTTAGACTGTGGAGTCCTCTGGGCATCTATACTGCCTATTCAACTGATTCCTGATCTTTAGAGCATTTATAACCTTGTCTTATCTGCCTAGTATCTATGACCACCACAGAGATTCTTTTTTTAACTGTACTTTATTGATTATGCTGTTACAGTTGTCCCAATTTTTCCTCCCTTTCCCCCTCCTCTGCCCCCATTCACTCCAGTATCCCTCGCCCTTTAGTTCGTGTCCATGGGTCATACAAATAAGTTCTTTGGCCTCTCCATTTCCTATACTATTCTTAACCTCCCCCTGTGTATTTTGTACCTACTAATTATGCTTCTTATTCTCTGTACCTTTTTCCCCATTCTTCCTCCTCCTACTCCCCGCTGATAACCTTCCATGTGATCTTCATTTCTGTGAATCTGTTCCTATTCTAGTTGTTTGCTTAGTTTGTTTTTGTTTTTGTTTTTTTAGGTTCAGTTGTTGATAGTTGTGAGTTTGTTGTCATTTTAGTGTTCATGGTTTTGATCTTCTTCCTTTTCTTAGATAACTCCCTTTAACATTTCATATAATAAGGGCTTGGCGATGATGAACTCCTTTAATTTGACCTTATCTGGGAAGCACTTTATCTGCCCTTCTATTCTAAATGACTTCACTGAATAGAGTAATCTTGGTTGTAGTTCCTTGTATTTCATAACTTGGAATACTTCTTCCCAGCCCCTTCTTGCCTGCAAGGTTTCTTTTGAGAAATCAGCTGGTAGTCTTATGGGCACTCCTTTGTAGGTAACTCTCTCCTTTTCTTTTGATGCTTTTAAGGTTCTCACCTTATCTTTAATCTTCAGTAATTTAATTATGATGTGTCTTGGTGTGGTCCTCTTTGGGTCCAACTTGTTTGGGACTCAGTTTCCTGGACTTCTATGTCAATTTCCTTCAGCAGATTGGGCAAGTTCTCCTTCATTATTTTCTCAAATAACTTTTCAATTTCTTGCTTTTCTTTATCTCCTTCTGGCTCCCTTATGATTCGGATGTTGGAATGTTTAAAGTTGTACCAGAGATTCATAAGCCTCTCCTCATTTTTTTTTAACTCTTGTTTTTTCATTCTGTTCTGGTTGAATGTTTCTTTCTTTTTTTTGTTCAAATCCTTGATTTGAGTCTTGGTTTCCTTTTCTTCACTGTTGATTCCCTGTATATTTTTCTTTATTTCACTTTAGCTTTCAGTTCTTCCTTTATTTTGTATCTGACTCAATCACTTCCGTGTTCATCCTGATTACCGGTGTTTTGAACTCTGCATCTGATAGGTTGGCTATCACCTCATTGCTTAGTTCTTTTCCTGGAATTTTGATCTATTCTTTCATTTGGGCTGTATTTGTTTGTCTACAGTGTGGAGCCTTAGGTATTTGCCGGTGGGGCAACCCAATTTGCTCTGTATGTGGGGGAGTCAATCAGAGAGGGAGCAATGATGCTTGGTTGGCTCCTGCCCCACTTTCAGTCACTTCCCCCCGCTACTCACAAGTGAATTGTGCCCTTCAAGGTGCTGCCCTGGTGCTGATTCCTGGGGGGGTGGGCTTGTGTACATTCTAGGACCCCATGGGCCCCTCCATTGGGCTCTCCTGTGAGACTGGCAGTTTGTCCTATCTTTGCAACCCCCACAGATTTTTACAGCCAGAGGTTTTGAGGCTTTATTTTCCCAGACTGAAACCCTGGTTTATCCAGTTTGTCTCACTCCCTAGTTGTTCCTCCTGGTTTATCCATATGCGAATGTGGGACCACCCAGTCTGCCAGCTGCTGCCTTGCCCACCTTGTTCACCAACCACCACCTTGCTGTGTCCTCTCCACTCTGGCTGCCTGACTCCACCCCTCCTACCAGTCTGAATGAATGTTTCTTCTTAACTCTTTGGTTGTCGGATTTCTATACAGTTTGATTTTCTGGCAATTCTGGTTGTTTTTGTTTTTAAATTGGTTGATATCCTTCTTTTGGTTTTGTGAGGAAGTGAAACATATCTACCTACGCCTCCATCTTGGCCAGATGAGATTCTTAATAGAGTAACAGTCTAAGAATTGTTAGAATAGTGCTCATGGTATATCTTAGCTTATCACTTCGCTTGATCTTTTGTGGATTTATTAGCTTATATCTTGTCAGTTCCCTCAAAGTAAGTTTCCCTTTGGGTATTTATGTACTATGTGTTTCTTCTTCAAATCAGAAAAAGAAGGAACTCAATTAAATTACTCTTTTTTAGAATGTTATGTCTCCAAGGAGTTACTTTTATTCAAATGGTCCTCTTTACTTTTGTATATGTACGATAGATAGAAAATGGTACTTTTTTTTTTAAACAAGGAAATTACTATATATAAATGTGATAAGAGATTTAGGCCAAAATCTTCCCAGACATTTATTTATTTTGGTATTGTGATACTAAACATATGACAATGCCTAAAATCAAGTGTTTAAGTTTTTCTAATGAAGGAAATAATTAAAACATAAATATGTTTAAATATTAGAATTCACCTCATCCAGTGCAGAATTAAAGATGTTACTTTTCTTAAGAAGCTTATGTCAGATAAGTTTATTCCAGTTGAACTCATTTTCAGCTAATTGTTTTTCTAAGGAAAGATTTATTTTTATCAAAAAAATGACATAGTCTGGCTTGCACCCATGGACAGTAAACATGTTGTGATTATGTTTTACCCACTGGCTCAGTTACTCTTTCGCTAAGCTAACATGATAAAATTTTATTTTACAAAGGTTACTACTTATAAAATTTCTCTAAACCCAGAATTTATTAGTGAAATGCTTGGAGCCATTAATTTTAATTTTAGTTTCACTACATAACAATATATTGAGTGTTACCAAAAATTAATACTTTACAGAGGTCAGCTATTTGTGTGTTTGAAAGACTGATAAAGCCACATTCTTGTTAATAATTTTTTCCTTATAAGATAAAGCATGTTTTTTTTTTATTTTTTTAAAAAGACTTTATTTATTTTTAGAGAGAGGGGGAGGGAAGAAGAGAGGGAGAGAAACAGCAATGTATGGTTGCCTCTCACATGGCCCTCACTGGGGACCTGGCCCGCAACCCAGGCATGTGCCCTGACTGGGAATCGAACCGGGACCCTTTGGTTCCCAGCCCGCGCTCAATCCACTGAGCTACACCAGCCAGGGCAGATAAAGCATGTTTTAATTGTTACTCCACTGGAGTATAAATTATTACTACTCTGGAACATAAATTTATTACTCATGAAGATGGTTTACATTTTAAAATATAAGCTATAAAGTCCTTCAGTTCCTTTATTTACCAATTATTGATTATTATTAGTAGAATTAATTTACTAGTGAAAGGCAATTACATTTTCTTTGAAGTTTTCCAGAGAGCATATAATTGGCATTTCTTAGGAAGAAATTAAAATTTTAGGTTTATGATTCTTTCATTCAGTTTTATGGGTTTAGTTTTTTTTTTTTTTTTTACCTTAGGAATGGATTTTTTCTTGTATTGTTACCATTTGAACTGTTCCTGTCTGATATCATTAAATAGTCTTAAATGTTTATAGTTTTATTGAAACTTATGGTGAAGAAGTTCAAGAAAACAGTCCATAAAATCAGTAGGCCATTATAAAGCCTTTTATTGTTTCTGACTTGAAGTACTGATGAAAGAGAAAGCTCTAAGAGGAATTTATGCTTTGAACATAAATGCTTAAGTAATGTTGATATTAATAGAAAATTGTCCCCCCTACACCAGTTTTTTAGATTAATAATTTAGATTAATCTTGTGATGTCTTGTGATGTTTTGTTCACGTCATAGAAAAGAATTAATAGGGCTGTTTTGACCCATATTCTAGGATGTTACATAATAGAAGAAGCAGAATAACTTTATCTTTTTTTAAACAAAATATTTTATTTTTTTACTTTTAGAGAGAGGAGAAGGGAGGGAGAAAGGGAGAAACATTGATGTAAGAAAGAAACATCCATCTGTTGCCTCCTGTATGCACCCTGAACAGGGACTGAACCTGCAACCCAGGCATGTGTCCTGACCAGGAATTGAACTGGTGAACTTTCACTTTGCGAGATGGTGCTGGACCAACTGAACCACACTGGTCTAGGACAGAATGACTTTATCTTGCCTGTAAATGTCTCATGAGTGTGACACCTAGTATGTGGGTGCTTGGGTCTGGTGCTGTTTAATGTCACAAAAATAACAGAAGCGTAGGCTTTGAACGTGTTTTAGATGCATTTTTTGCATTAAATTTCATTATAAACTTTGCATTGGATGTCAATACCAAATACACATTGAAATTACAATTCTGAATGTGCTATTTTAAAAATATCTAGATGATCAGCAAGCTTTGAACTCAATCATGCAAGATTTGGCTGTTCTGCATAAGGCCAGTCGACCAGCATTATCTTTACAGGAAACCAGAAAAACAAAATCTTTATCACCAAAAAAGCAGGTATTTGTTCTAATAATATTTTAATAGATCTGTATTGTTCTGTGAGTTATTTTTCTTGAATATCCTGATCTTATAGAAGTTTTGATTAAAGTGTTCAGGTTTTATACTTTTGAATCAATTATTTTGTTAAACATTTTTTTCCACAAAGGATGTGTATTTTAAAAAAAGAATGGTACAGTTTCATTTAACGTGGTAACTGCTTTCTAAAGCTGATATTTCATCTATTCTTAAAGCCCTTAAGATAAGCAAATTGTTTTTATTTACAGTAATCGTATATTTCCAAATGAGGATCATTTTCATTCTTACATATAAAATTTGTTTGGGATGGTGACATGAAAAGTAGACATACGTTATCCTATATTTCCCTCTTGACAGGATTAGCAAATGTCTCATACTTATGATGCAATTACTAACAGATCTTGGTGATCTTTTTTGTTGATCCCAGATTCAGCTACATAATTGTCAACTTGGCTCTTTGGCAGACCCTGTCAATTGATTAGAGTTAATACTGAAATGAAACCTCCTTCCCCTTCTACTCTGCTTTAAATGGGTGACTAAGAAAAAGATTTAGGAATTCTAGAAATTTATTTGATTTCTGAAATTATCATTTCATTACAGAATGATGTCCGAGTCAAGTTTGAACATAGAGGAGAAAAAAGGTGAGGAAAGAAGCACTACATTTCAGATTATTGATTAAGTGCATGTTCTAGTTAAAGCTATTAGAAGTTCTTTCTAGATTTTAATGAAGGTTCATGGCTTACAAATTGGGAATGGAATAGTCCTTGGTAATGTGTAACGTGTATGTAGACTTAAGATAGAAACTGTCAAAATTCAGGCTAATGATAAATGCTTTTACTTTGCAGTATTAGGAAATAAATCATTGCGTAATGAAGCCTTTAAATATTACCATTTCTTTTTATTTTTAATCAGTGGAAATTAAATATATTTCTCTTTATCGTAATTGTATTATTGCTTCAGATAATGTACAGAATTTATGTATGTGGACTTTAACATTCACAATATTGATTATTTTCAAGAGGCCTCAATAATATGACATATATTTAATTAGTAAGATTGAGAGAAGTGATTTGGAATGATGGCTATAAATTATTTGGCGGAGATGTACACCTAGTCTTCCGGGTATCTGTGTCTCAGTACAGTAGAGGAGGTGGCTGGTGATGGTTAGCAACAGTGTTGCTAACAAACTTAATAGGAGTTATAGAATATGGGATTTCATTTTTGTCATTCTTGTCTCATTAAATTAATGAAAGATATGTCCATTTAAAGGACTTTAAAAAGTCTCACAAATCACGTAACATAAAATGTAAAAATATTTTACACAGAGATATGTTTAAAAAAATGGGATATACCAGATAATACCATACAAATATTGTCCAGTCTACTTTTTTTCTATTTGCAATTCTTTTATGGATATTTTCACAGTTTTTTTTCATTCAGGGAGCACTATTTATTGAGTGCTTACTGTCTGCTGGGCCATGAAGGAATAAAGTGAGTGAAACAGATGGTCCCTTCCCTACAGAGTTCATAGTCCAGTATTGTAGTCTCCAGGCTTAGGTGCATGCTCCCCAGGCGCAACACAAGCCAATCTGTTGTGATACAGAAAGGAAATAACTAGAATTAAAAATTTTGTGATTTTCCTTCTTACAATTTTTATTAACATAGAACAAACTTCAAAGTTTTTGAACTTTATGTTGAGAATTAGTGCACTTGATCAAAAATAAGCCATTGTAAGCGTTCAAGAAAAGTAAATGTTTACATTTTCCTTAATTTTAACTTCTCTTTCCAAGTGTTGGAAGTATGTAATTTAACTGTGCCTAAGAAAATAAAATATTTTAAAATTCTGTTTATACAGAATCCTTCAGCTCCCCAGACCAGTTAAACTGGAAGATCTGAAGTCTAAAGCTAAAATTGCCTTTGGACAGTTTATGGATCTACATTATACCAATAATGAGGTAAACACGTAAAGTTTAACTTTAAGTAGTTCCTATTTTTGAAAGTAGTATGTTCATTTCAGAGATTGTTTTAGAACTGTTGTGCTTTTATTTAGGGATTGATAAGGGTATAGTATATTAGAGGAATGATATAGCATAGTTAAATTTGTAAATTTGAACTAATTAAAATGACTTTTTTCATTGCCAAAAATATTAAAAGGTGCTATTGTGAAAGTAATTGAATGAGAATCTATTAAAGGAAGAAATATATACAAAGCCTGTCCAGAAAGTATCCCACCATGTACTATGACAAATAGAAACACTTATTGAAGAAGGTAAAAGAAACATTGTACATAAGATAGTGATGCCTCAGTCCCTTTCAAAGTAGGCACCTTGGGACCTCATACAGTTCTCCCCGTCACCGTCAGCTGCCCTATTGTAGGAACTTGGCTGAAGTATATATCAAGGATGGGGAGAGAACTGGGGATGGATAGGTTGTGCTTACCCACAGTAATAACTTGCTATATAATATTCCCTTTTTGGGTCTCCTTCTCTTCTCTGTCTTCCCTGTTTCCCTCCAATGTTCCTGGTGTATCTTTTCATATAACAGCCTTGAACTTGAATCTTTTTCTTATAATATGATTCTAGGGAAATACAGATCCATCTTTGTTTTTTTTATTTTTAAAAATTTTATTCATTTATTTTTATTTATTTTTATTTTTAAAAAATATTTTATTGACTATGCTATTACAGTTGTCCCATTTTTTTCTCTCCTTTATTTTCCTCCTCCTGTAACCCCTCCCACCATCATTCCCCCACCTTAGTTCATGTCCATGGGCCAAAAATTTAAGTTCTTTGGCTTCTCCATTTCCCATACTATTCTTAACCTCCCCCTCTCTATTTTGTACCTACTATTTATCCTGCTTATTCCCCGTACCTTGTCCTCCATTCTCCCCCAGCCCCATATCCGCTGATAACTCTCCATGTGATCTCTCTTTCTGTGAATCTGTTTCTGTTCTAGTTGTTTGTTTAGTTCATTGTTGTTGTTGTTTTTTGTTCTTCTTAGGTTTGGTTGTTGATAGTTGTGAGTTTGTCATCATTTTACTGTTCATATTTTTTTCTTCTTTTTCATAGTTAAGTCCCTTTAACATTTCATATAATAAGGGCTTGGTGCTGATGAACTCCTTTAACTTGACTGTATCCGGGAAGCACTTTATCTGCCCTCCCATTCTAAATGATAGCTTTGCTGGATAGAGTAATCTTGGATGTAGGTTCTTGTCTTTCATGACTTTGAATACTTCTTTCCAGCCCCTTCTTGCCTGCAAGGTTTCTTTTGAGAAATCAGCTGATAGTCTTATGGGAACTCCTTTGTATGTAACTGTCTCCTTTTCTCTTGCTCCTTTTAAGATTCTCTCCTTATTTTTAATCTTGGATAATGTAATGATGATGTGCCTTGGGTAATGTAGTGGTGTGTGCTTTCTTGGGTCCAACTTGTTTGGGACTCTCTGAGCTTCCTGGACTTCCTTGAAGTCTGTTTCCTTCACCAGATTAGGGAAGTTCTCCTTCACTATTTGTTCAAATCAGTTTTCAATATCTTGCTCTTCCTCTTCCCCTTCTGGCACTCCTATGATTTGGGTGTTGTAAGGTTTAAAGTTGTCTCAGAGGTTCCTAAGCCTCTCCTTGTATTTTTGAATTCTTGTATCTTCATTCTTTTGTGGTTGAATGTTTATATCTTCCTTCTGTTCCAAATTATTGACTTGAGTGCCGGTTTTCTTCCCTTCACTGTTGGTTCCCTCTACATTTTCCTTTATTTCACTTTTCCTAGCCTTCACTTTTTCCTCTGTTTTGTGACGATACTCAACTATTTCTGTGTACACCCTGATTACCAATGTTTTGAACTCCGCATGTGTGAGTTTGCCTATCTCTTTATCACTTAGTTATATGTTTTTTGGAGCTTTGATCTGTTCTTTCATTTGGGCCATATATTTTTGTCTCAGCATGCCTGTTATATAGTAAGGGGTGGAGCCTTAGGTATTTGCCAGGGTGAGGCAACCTACATTGTGGTGTGTGGCACTGTATGTGGTGGAGGGTCAGAGAGGGAACATTACCACTTCCTCGGCTTTTGGTTGGCTTCAGTCACTTCCCCCACTTCCGAGAAGCAAATTGGGCCCTTCTTGTGCTGGTTCCCAGTGGGGTGGTTTTGTGTACGTTCTACAGCCCTGTGGGTCTCTCCTATGAACTCTCCTATGAAGCTGGGAGTTTCTCCTGCCTCCTCAACCCCCACATTTTTTTTCAGTCAGAAGTTTTGAGGCTTTATTTCCCTGAGCTGGAACTCTGGGTTGCACGGTCTGTCTTGCTTCCTGGTTGTTACTCCTGGTTTATCTGCCCACTCCACCAGCTGCCTCCTTGCTGCCAGTCCTCTCCTTCCTGGCTGCCTGTCTCCGCCTGTCCTACCGGTCTAGATGAATGTTTCTTCTTTAACTCCTTGGCTGTCAGATTTCCATACAGTTTGATTTTCTGGCAGTTCTAGTTATTTTTTGTTTTTAAATTTTTTGTTGTCCTTCTTTTGGTTGTGTGAAGAGGAAAAGTATATCTACCTATGCCTCCATCTTGGCTGAAATTCTGTTAATTGAATTTGAGAGAGAAAGGAAGGAAGGGAGAAAGAGAGAGGAACATCCATGCTCCAGAGAAACATCGATTGGTTGCCTCTTACACGTCCCCAACCAGGGACCTGGCCCACAATTCAGGTGTGTGTTCTGACCAAGGATTACACTGGTCACCTTTGCTTTATGGGATAAGTTAAGCCAACTGAGCCACACCGGTCAGGGCATGTTTTTGTTTGTTCTAAAATTGTATCATAGAGCCTGGCTGGTGTAGCTCAGTGGATTGAGCGCGGGCTGGGAACCAGAGGGTCCCGGTTCGATTCCCAGTCAGGGCACATGCCTGGGTTGCGGGCCAGGTCCCCAGTGAGGGCCATGTGAGAGGCAACCATACATTGCTCTTTCTCCCTCCCTTCTCCTCTCTCTGAAAATAAATAAATAAAATCTTTTAAAATTGTATCATAGAGACTTCCAGTCCATATGGAGGCATAGGCAGACATGCTTTGCCTCCTTGCCACAACTGTAAGGTGGATTACAGCTAACCTCAGAACAGCCAGAACAGACAGAAAATTGAACTGTTTGGAAGTTTGACAACCGAGGATTTAAAGAAGCCATGTTCATTCAGATGGGTAGAAGGAGCAGAGACAGGGATCCAGGGCGGAGAGGACCTGGTGTAGTGATGGTGACCAGGTGGCAGCAGCAGCCAGCAGAACAAGCAGTCCCACATTAGGGATACTTGGGGTGCAAGCCCCAGGCCAGACTGTGCAGCTCAGGCTTCCAGTACTGGGAAAATAAAGCCTCATAATGCTGGCTATAAAAACCAGTAGGGGGCTGGGCAGGGAAGAAACTGCCTGCCTCTCAGGAGAATCCATTTAAAGGGCCTGCAGGGTCCTAGAATGTATGCAAACCCACCCACTCTGGGAGTAACCAACAGAGCAAAAGCTAGAGAGGTGACAGACTTATAAATGACTGGAAGTGGGGCGAGTGCTAAACAAGCCTCCAGCAGTTAGGCAGTGGCATTGCCCCCTCTCTGACCACCCCCCCCCCACACATATACAAAGCCACAAAGCACTAAGGTGGGCTGCCCCTGCCCTGGCGATTACCTAAGGCTTCACCCTGTAATGGATGCGTCAAGACAGGGAGTCAAAACAGTTCTACCTAATACACAGAAATAAACATAGGGAGGCTGCCAAATTGAGGAGACAAAGAAATATGGCTCAAATGAAAGAACAGAACAAAACCCCAGTAGAAAAATTAAATGAAATGGAGATAGCCAACCTATCAGGCACAGAGTGTAAAACACTGGTGATAAGGATGCTTAAAGATCTCACTGAGAATAGCAAAAGTATAAGTGAAGAGATGAAGGCTACCCTAAATGAAGTAAAGAAAAATATATAGGGTACCATCAGTGAAGAGAAGGAAGCCAAGGTTCAAATCAGCAAATTGGAACATAAGGAAGAAATAAACATTCAACCAGAACAGAATGAAGAAACAAGAATTCAGAAAAACAAGGAAAGAATGGGAAGACTCTGGGACATCTCCAGATGTGCCAACATCTGAATAATAGGGATGCCAGAAGGAAAAGAGAAAGAGCACGAAACTGAAAACTTATTTGAAAAAGTAATGGAAGAAAACTTCCCTAATTTGGCAAAAGAAATAGACATACAAATCCAGGAAGGACAGAGAGTCCCAAACAAGTTGGACCCAGAGAGGACCACACCAAGACACATCATAATTAAAAGGTTAAAGGTTAAAGATAAAGAGAGAATCTTGAAAGCAGCAATGGAAGAGCTTCCTACAAAGGAGTTCCCATAAGAGTATCAGCTGATTTCTCAAAAGAAACTTTGCAGCCAAGAAGGGACTGGCAAGAAGTATTTGAAGTGATGAATAGCAAGGATCTACAACTAAGATTACTCTATGCAGCAAAGCTATCATTTAGAATTGAAGGGCAGATAACCTGCTTCCCAGACAAGGTAAAGCTAAAGGAATTCATCATTACCAAATCATTATTATATGAAATGTTAAAGGGACTCATTTAAGAAAAAGAAGATGAAAACTGTGAACATTAAAATGACAGCAGACTCACAACTATCAACCACTGAACCTAAAAAGTCACAAACAAGATAATCAAACAACCAGAGCAGGAACGGAATCACAGATATGGAGATCACACATGGAGAGTTATTAGAGGGGAGGGGGAAGGAGGAGAATTAGGGGGAAAGTACAGGGAATAAGAAGCATAATTGGTAGGTACAAAATAGTCAGGGGGATGTTAAGAATAGTATAGAAAATGGAGAATCCAAAGAACTTACATGTGTGACGCATGGACATACACTATAGGAGGGGATTGCTGGAGAGAAGGGGGCTACTGGGCGGAGGGGGGCAAAGGGAGAAAAATTGGGACATGTGTAATAGCTAATCAATAAAACATACCTGAAAAAGTTGTATTATAGAAAACTTTCAAATGCTAAAATACATGAGTACAAGACTACAATATTGTCTTAATTTACCAGCCAAGTAGGTCAAGAAAAATGATGTTAGCTTGACATTATTTGTTCATACTGTACCTGTTCTTGTTCCTACAATTACTATTTTGTTTTGGAGTTCTTAGTTTGTTCGTATAATTTTTGTAGGGTTTTCTTGAGGATCGACTCTTTTTGGAGTTCTCAGTTCATAAAATTTTTGTAGGGTTTTTTGAAGATTGGTGACATCAAGCTAACTGACCTGTTGTTTTAGGGACTCTCTTCCCTTTTCTGAAAATAGGAAATTTTTTTTAGTTTTTTTCCTCCCTCCAGCTTTCTGAAGAATTTCTGGGAGTGGTTTGGCCATTATATCTGGATAGCCTTTGGGCAGGAATGTGGTAGAGGAGGCCTTAGGGTGAGATTACATTGTTTAAAATTTCTTTCAGTTTAGAGATTCTGTGAGTTTGTGAATCTGCGAATTAACTGTGCCCTAATTCACTTCATGACTAGCTCAATGCATGCCTTTTGTCATTGGATGTACTAGTAACAAACTTATTAGAGGTGTTAGTTTTATGGGCCCATGGACAAGCAAAAATCTTACTTATACTATTTGTTATTCCAGTTCTCTCAATACTTTTTTCTAGTGTAATATAAATTTTCTTCCAAAAGAACCATTCTGTAAACTTCTAACTTTCCAGAATGGAACCAAACAGGAAATTTAAGCCAAAATTGATTGGATTTGTTTGTTAGGTTCCTGTTTATGTAATAAAGTGTCAGGTGTGTATGTGTCTGTGTGTGGTGTGCATGGAAAGTAAGTGGATTTTTAAGATCATTTCCATTTTAGATGGGTAGAGGAGGGAAACCCTTTTATGGGTTATTTTCATGTTTTACTATGTAAACTATGTAAAGTCAGGAAGATAAATCACTTCTTTCAAAGTTAGGTTTTATTTGGTGGATTTTTGAACTCAGTTTTTAGTTTCCTTTCCAGAAGGGATTTGTATTAAGACACAACTGATTTATCAATAATAAGCTAGAGGGAAATCAATTTCATGAATGAGGCTAAAATGAATTCATGAAGCAGGAAAACATTGTGTGACTTATTTAGTATAATTTAGACAAGCAGGGACTTGTTTTAAAATTTGTAGTAGGTGACCTTAAAACATTTGAAGGACCCCATGAAAACCATAGACAGTAGTAGTCCAAGCTACTGCTCCATGCACTGCTCTAGAATGTCAAGATTTCATGATTGCAAGCTAAAGAGCAAAATCATTTTCCTTCACAATTTGTTACTATGATTTAAGCTAGTATCTTCCCCCTAAAGCAACCTTATCTTGAAGAAGTAAACATTCCAATTATAAATAAATGTGTAGTAAAAGTAAATATTCAGGTTTTTCCATCAAATGAAAAATTGGCAAAACAGTCTTAAGTATTTATTTAAAATCTTTTCTAGTGCTTAAAATATAATAAAAAAGAATATTAAAGATAAGAACACAAGGTACCAATATGGTTCTTAATTGATAGAATAACGAAAATAAGTAGATCAGGCTTGTTCTATATCAAACGGTTAATTTTTTTCAATATTAGGAAGAAGTCTCAGAAAAAGAGGGTCTGGTTAGTTGATAAATTGTAATATATAAAATTAGCTACACACAGAAATTGGGAATATAATTTCAAGCACAAATGAAGTAAACATAAGCAGATTATATGATGGAATTCTTACTAGTCCTGCTTTATACAGTGAGTTCTCACTTAACAGCATTGATAGGTTCTGCGACTTCAAATGAAACAATGTATAATGAAGCCTAGTTTTATCATAGGCTAATTGATATAGACAAGAATTAGGTTCCTATGCATCAGAACCTGCTGTATTTGTGTCTAGCAGACTTTCTTAAAACAAGGAATTTTCTTCCTGAAGAAATCTGTAGAGAATGAGCGCACACTATGGGGGTTTGGGTGCAGATGAAGGGAGTGCAGAATGAGCGCACACTATGGGGGAGTGGGTTTGGGTGCAGATGAAGCTTTCACCCTATCATACTTATTAAACAGCATTTGGCAAGTGTTTGCTCTTCAGTGTTCTCTCTGTTAATTGCTGGTGTGTGGAACATGTGGGTGGGAGTGTCCTTGTCTTCAAGAAATTTATACTGTAGAGGACACAAAACTAAGTAGACCTTTACATTTGAATGGCTTATATACTGTGCAGGCTAAGCTGGGATATGTTCACTTGTTTTTATTGTGTTCTTCTTTTAATGAAATGGAATATACTTTGAAGGTTATTGAAAGCGTCATCTTATGCTACTAAGTTTACATTTAAAAAGAAAAAGGTATTTTGATTTTGTTAAATTTGGCGAATCATGCTTGTTCTTATATACCTCCCAGGTGGTTTTGTTTTATATAATACAGAAGACTAATGAAAGCAGATTTCCATATTGAGCATTCCCTGTGGGATGGCTGACTGACTTAGCTTGTGTTTGTTTAGAATGTAGTGGTCAAGTCACCAGGGTTAGGGAAAGGAGCCCCTCCATTGCATCTGTTGCAGATGCTCATTGTATTTGGTATGTTGATAAGCACACCCAGTGAGAATGTAAATCCATGGTTACAATTGAAAAAAGACCAACAACTAAAAGTTCCCTCAGTGCAGATGGAAGATAGTACCTTTTATTTTATATAGCTTATGTGTACTCCTTAATGCTGTTTGGAGTGACGATACTATAACTTAAGTTTAGCAACATTATAGAAATATCTTAGAAAATTAATTTTTAAATGGGTTTTCTAGAAGATTTAATGATTAATAAAACAAAAAGGTGTTCATATTTATTATATGAATTTTGTGGGGTAGGATAAGAAGAGCAAGACAATCTAGATATATATTTTTCATTCAGAATTTTATTATACTTACAAATCAAAGAGGAAGGTATTTTGAGAGTTTTGTTATAACTCCATAGTAATGGAGATGCTCCTGGAAGGACTTGACCTGGTAAGATGGCTGTGTGATTCCTAAATGATTCCTAATATTCCTTTCTGTTTAGTTGGTAATTCCATTAACTACTCAAGATGACTTGGACAAAGCTGTGGAACTACTGGATCGTAGTATTCATATGAAGAGCCTCAAGATATTACTTGTGATAAATGCAAGTACACAGGTATGAATTAGATTTTTTCCAGTAAGGATTATAGGATTTATGCCAGTAAAAGTCAATATATAAAACATGGCTACATTCTTTAATCATTGATATATTTCAGTATGAATAAATGAAAATTCATTCATTGTAACTATAGTTTAATATCCTTGCTCCTCAAAACTATACAGCTAAAATTACAAGTATAATATATTGTACATATGAAACTAGGAGAAACTGAGAAATTGGGAAGAATTATGTTAAAATTTCAGAGTAGGTTTGGTAAGACTCACAAACAACATAGAATATCTAGGTAGTTTTTAATAGGGGAGAGGATTCTATTTAAAGCCTTAAAGGGGAAGAATAGCATTAATCATCCTTTTTCCTCTGTAGGCTACTAATTTAGAACCATTGCCATCACTAGATGATTTGGATAACACAGTATTTGGAGCAGAGAGGAAAAAACGGCTTCCTATAATAGGTAAGAAAGCTAGTGTCTGAATCATGAAATAGGTGATTTCTCAGTGTCCTCTCTATCCTTTTATGTAACCTAGTCATACACCTGAAAAATAGCCTATCTTCATACTTTCTGTAATTTATCTCAGTTAACTGTGTTCTAATAGCTGATATTCCTTGAAAAATTATGTCAAGTATTACAGGATTAGCAATTTCTAATTTAAATATTTTTTTCTTTATGTACCCCGAGGGTAATTTCATGTTGAACAAATTCAAATTACTCAAAGGAATTTTAACTGTACAAATAAACTGAAGAGAAAAAATTAAAAGAAGTATTTTAATACATTAAAATTGATGGACTATGTTCATAAGCCTTTCTAGAAGTTTTTAGTTAATGTCAAGAATGTTATTAGGGGATTCTGGCTAAGCTGGAGGCGTAGGTAGAAACACTTTGCTTCCTCACACAACTGAAAGAAGGATAACAATCAATTTAAAAACAATAAACAACCAGAACTGCCAGAATAGCAACCTGCATGGAACTCCAACAACCAGGGAGTTAAAGAAACATTCATACAGACTGGTAAGAGAGGCAGAGATGGGCGGACGGGCAGTGGGGTGGGTAGAGAGGACCTGTGGTAAGGCGGCAGACCACCCCCCCTGCTCCCCCACTCCCCCCCCAGGCAAGGAGAGACTGGCTTACCGGGAAACTGAAAACTCAAAACCTCTAGATTCAAATACTGTGAGGTTACAAAGGTGGAAGAAACTCCCAGTCTCACAGGAGAGTTCGTTGGAAAGTGGGGCTAGAGCTGAGCAAGTGAGCAGTATTGTTCCGTCTCTGACCCCTTCCCCACAGACTAACAACACAGCAAAGAGGGTTGCCCTGCCCCAGTAAATACCTAAGGTCCCCCCCCCCCAGCAACTTAACAGGTGCACTGAGACAAAAAAATGTGGTCCAAATGAAAGAACAGATCAAAACTCCAGAAAAAGAGCTAAGCAGTGAGGAGATAGATAACGCATCTCATGCAAAATTCAAAACATTGGTAATCAGGATGCTCACAGAAATGGTTGAGTATGGTTGCAAAATGAAGGAAGAAATGGAGGCTATACAAAGTAAAATAAAGAAAAATATACAGGGAACCAACAGTGAAGGGAAGGAAACCAGGGCTCAAATCAATGATTTGGAAGAAAAGGAAGAAATAAACATCTAAATGGAACAGAATGAAGATACAAGAATTCAAAAAAGGGAGGAGAGGCTGGGGAACCTTTGGGACAACCTTAAGCCTTCCAACATCTGAATTATAGGGGTGCCAGAAGGAGAAGAGGGAGACCAAGGGATTGAAAACTTATTTGAACAAATAGAAAAGGACTTCCCCAATCTGGTGAAGGAAATAGACTTCCAGGAAGTCCAGGAAGCCCTGAGAGTCCCAAAGAAATTGGACCCAAGGAGGAACACACCAAGACACGTCATCATTAAGTTACCCAAGATTAAAGATAAAGAGAAAATCTTTAAAGCAGCAAGAGAAAAGGAGACAGTTATCTACAAAGGAGTTCCCATAAGACTATCAGCTAATTTCTCAAAAGAAGCCTTATAGTCAAGAAGGGGCTGGAAAGAAGTATTTGAAGTCATGAAAGGCAAGGACCTATATCCAAGATTCCTCTATCCAGCAAAGCTGTCATTTAGAATGGGAGGGCAGATAAAGTGCTTCTCAGATAAGGTCAAGTTCAAGGAGTTCATTATCACCAAGCCCTTATTATATGAAATGTTAAAGGGACTTATCTAAGAAATGGAAGATCAAAACCATGAACAGTAAAATGACAACAAACTCACAACTATCAACAACTGAACCGAAAAAACAAAAACTAAAACTAAGCAAACAGCTAGAACAGGAACAGAATTACAGAAATGGAGATCACATGGAAGATTATCACTGGGGAGGGGGAGAATAAGGGGGAAAGGTACAGGGTTAAGAAGCATAATTTGTAGGCATAAAATATACGGGGGGGGGGGGAGGTTAAGAATAGTATAGGAAATGGAGAAGCCAAAGAACTTGTATGTACAACCCATGGCAATGAACTAAGGGGGGGGCGGGATGCTGGAGGATGGAGGTGTGTGGGTCAGATGGGGGATAAAGGGGAGAAAAAAATTGGGACAGCTGTAATAGAAAAAACAATAAAATATACTTAGAAAAAGAATGTTGTTAAAGTAAGGAGTGCTAAGAATGTCCAGATTATGCTTTACTTATTAGTATCCAGTTTTTATTTCTTACTAATAATATACTGTTAGAATTAAGCTTATGGTATAAAGAGAAGTGGATACTATGTGCCATTGTGTTTTAAAGGAGGCCTATTAAAAGGGCGGAGGTACTCTACACTCCCCAGTGTTCAATTTTTATTAAACATTGAAATCTATTTTTATATTATAAGGGCATCACATTGCTTAAAAGCCACTGGTCTAAATGTTTTTAACAGATTGGGCAGTGAATATGGTCATTAAAGATAGAATGTAAATATATTTGACTGATGGGTTTGAAGGGGAAAAGTAGAAGAGGAGGCAAGACAGATGAATAGGGAGGAAGCAGGAGAGTATGACAAAATAAGAGATATGATTGATAACAGAAGAGATTGTTAATAATGAAAAAATAGGTTAAATTAACACATGAGCCACCAAGAAGAATTTGTTATTTATCTTCTGTTTTCGTCCCCAGAGAAAGCTATTTCATGACTATTTCCTTCTATTTTTTTTTTTTTAATTTTAAAATCACAATTAAATTTATTACCCAGAAATGATCATTGTCACCCTTTGGTGAACATCATTTTAAACAACTTTATATACCGGGTTTTTTTTTTTTTGGTTTTTTTTTAAACTATATTTTATTGATTATGCTGTTACAGTTGTCCCACTCTTCCCCTCTTCTTGCCCCCCACCCCCTTACCCCAGCTTTCCCCTCCCTTTAGTTTTGTCCATAGGTCATACACATAAGTCCTGCTTCTGCACTTCCTATACTATTCTTAACCTCCCCCTGTCTGTTGTCTACCTCCCATTTATGCTACTTATTATGTGCCCCATTTCCACCCTCTCCCCCTACCACTCCCCTGTTGATATTCCTCCATACCTTATATAACTCCCTTTAACATTTCATACAATAAAGGCTGGGCGGTGATGAACTTCTTGAACTTGACCTTATCTGAGAAGCACTTTATCTGCCCTTTCATTCTAAATGAAAACTTTGCTGGATAGAGTATTCTTGGATGTAGGTCCTTGCCTTTCGTGACTTGGAATACTTCTCTCCAGCCCCTTCTTGTCTGTAAGGTCTCTTTTGAGAAATCAGCTGACAGTCTTATGGGAATTCTTTTGTGGGTAACTGTCCCCTTTTCTCTTTCTGCTTCTAAGATTCTGTCCTTATTTTTAATCTTGGGTAATGTAATTATGATGTGTCTTGGTGTGTTCCTCTTTGGGTCCAACTTCTTTGGGACTCTCTGAGCTTCCTGGACTTCCCGAAAGTCTATTTCCTTCACCAGCTTCGGGAAATTCTCCATCATTATGTGTTCAAATAAGTTTTCAGTTCCTTGGGATTTCTTCTCCTCTGGCAGCCCTATGATCCGTATGTTGGGCTGTTTACAGATGTCCTGGAGGTTTCTGAGTCCCTCCTACGTTTTTTGAATTCTTGTTTCTTCATTCTTTTCTGGTTGGATGTTTTTTTCTTTCTGCTGGTCCACTCTGTTGGTTTGAGTCCCAGTTTCCTTCTTGGTTCCCTGCAGATCTCTCCTCATTTTTTCAAGCAATTTTGATAATTTTTTGTCAAATTCTGTGAGCATCCTGCATCCTGAATGCATTCTGTGAGCATACTAGGGTTTTGAATTGTGCATCTGATAGGTTGTCTATCTCTTGGTCGGTTAGTTCTGGAGCTTTGGTCTGTTCCTTTCTTTGGACCATTTTTTTTTCCCTCGGTGAGCCTGTTACTGTAAGGAGGGCGGAGCCTTGGGGTTCACCTGGGCAGGGAAACTCTCAGTATTTGTGCTGTGTCGTAGCCTGTGGGGGTGGGACCTGAGAGCGCAATGGCGCCTGCTCAGCTCTCCGCTCCCACACCACCTCCCGCAAGCAATTTGAGTCCCTCTGCGCCAGCTCCGGGGGTTGCTCCGGGTCAGTGGACAGGCTGCACAGCTCCAGTCCCCCGCGGGTCTCCCCAACAAACTCTCCTGTAAGGCCGGGAGTTCCTCCCGCCACTGACTCCACCCCCACAGGTGCTCTCAATCTGCGCCAATGGACTGCGCCCTGCTTTCTCTCCCGGTTTCTCTGCATGCGAATGTGAACCTGCTGGGTCCACCAGTCTCGGCCCGGCTGGGTCCGGATGAGCCGGGCGCTGGCCGAGCTTTGGTCAGGCACCCCCGTCTCGGTGTGCTGCAGCCCTGCGGGAACCGCCCCTCCAACCCCGGTCCTGCCATCTGCTCACCAGCTCGCTGCAGGGTCGCTGAGCGCTCTCCCTCCGTCCTGCTCCTCCCGGCTCACCAGACTGGATGAATGTATCTTCTTTAACTCCTTGGTTGTCGGACTTCCTCTCAATTCGATTTTCTGTCAGATCTGGCTGTTTTTGTTTAGATAAATTTCTGGTTTTTTCCTTGTTTGGCTGTGCAAGGAGACAAGGCGCGTTCACCTATGCCGCCATCTTGTCGGAAGTCTTTCATGACTATTTCCTTGTAAGTGTCAGTCTTTCATGAGTCCTAGGTTTGTTTTCAGAAATGCTGAATTTTGAGCTGTGGAGATAATACACAAGTAAAATAAAAATTGCTTGTCTTCATTGGATATATTTTTATATAATTTAAAGTTTTGATAAAAGAACAGTAGGGATACCTGAATTCTAATTCCAGCTTTCTAATTACCCTAAGATCAGTAACTTTGCCCACATCTTTTCATCATGGGATAGCTGTAGCAATAAATTGAGAGAATACTTTCAAAGTACATTTCACTTTTCAAACCAGAAAGCATGACTATTTTTTGACTATTATTAAACATTTCCTTTTTTCTTCCCTTTTCTTACATTATAATACCTATCATTTTAAAGTAAAAAATTGGCCAGTTTGTTTTAGTTACGTTAGACAGGAAAGCTAAATGCACTAGTTAAATTGACATTTTAAATACATTTTTTTAAAAGATTTTATTTATTTATTTTTAGACAGAAGGGAAGGGAGAGAGAAAGAGAGGGAGAAAAACATCAATGTGTGGTTGCCTCTCATGTGGCCCCCACTGGGGACCTGGCCTGCAACCCAGGCATGTGCCCTGACTGGGAATCGAACCGGTGACCCTTTGGTTGTCAGCCCGCGCTTAATCCACTGAGCTACACCAGCCAAGGCTTTAAAGTAATTTTGAGTTAAAATTGTATTGAATGTCTCACTCTTGTTTGACTTCAATGCTAGCATAAGAAGAAACTAGAAATTGTAAAGTATACAATTACTGGTTTTTCTTTTCTTTTTAAAAAAAATTATTGTTGTTCAAGTACAGTTGTCTGCATTTACCCCCTACCACTCCCCCTGCCAATTACTGGTTTTTCATTGGCATCTCTTTAAACTCGGAATGGCTTTGATAGACATGACCATTATCTTTTTTCTTTACTTATGAACAGTTATTCCTTTTAATTATTATAATGAATGATAGCTAGAGGAAAAACTTACTTTGGGATGGGAACCTATGCTGTTATGGAGGTCTTCACCAAGAGTGTATGGACATATCCATTAATAACAAAAGTTAAGAAAAATGAATTATTAAGTAAGGAGATGAAGAAACTTTCATGGTCCTTTTTCCTATCTCCTTAAGTATTGAGTATGTTGGTCTTCTGTTATAATCAAGGGTATATGAAAGGAATAACAATATTACGGACAATGTGATTATAGTTGTTAAAAAGCCCAAATCAACCTCTAGCTTACAGTTGAGTTCCTAATCATTTTAGAGTGAAGTGTAGAAAATTATCTATTTATGCAAATCTCTTGGTAATCATTTTATTTTTCACCCCCTATTTCATCACTAACAAATACTGGCATATACTTAAAATGACCTCTTTATGTAAGGCAAAACCTTTTTTTAAAAAATAAATCTTTTAATGCTGATATGACTTCCCCATATTTGTTTTATAGTTTAATTTCAAAAAGTTAGGAGAGAGACTTTATTTCTGTACAATCAGGTAAAAATTAAGTGAATTATTGTCTAATAAGAAATTAAATGATTAATTAGATGAACTATTTTAGTTTGATTTTCTAAACTGTGAAGAAGTGTACATTCAGGAACATGGCTTGCCACAAACAAAAAGTACCTAATTTTAAGTACCCAAGAATTTAACCCAGGAATCCAAATTGAAAACACTCTAATATGGGTTAACTGGTTAAGAAGTCATCTCATTTTAGGTTTCTAAAGATTAAAGAGAGGGAATGGAAAGAAAATCTTGGAGTCAAATATGCATAGCCCATGTTCATTATGAAGAATAATTTTACAATCACAGTACTTTTGCAACGGAGGGATTTAGTCCCCTGTTTACAGGTGAGGAAACAGGTTTCTGAAGATTGGATAACTTTCCCAAAGAGGTATAGCTGATAAATAACTAGAACTGGCATTTAAACAGAGGTCTGACTCTGAATCCCATATTCTTTCTACCACATCATGATGCCTTCCATAAATTACATTGAGGGGTAATATACCTGGGTACAAGTGACCTGGAAATTTAGAAGCAGTGGCATTTATCTAAAAATCCTTATTGTATTATTATCAACCCCACAATGCAGTTGTCTGCAGTCAGAAGAACATACCACCTAATAATTCTAAATTAATACTACAGTGAGAGTAATAGTTATAGTAGAGTGGGAGTTTAGAACAGTATAAACATATTTGAAGTTTTATAGACATGAATGTTTTGATAAGTTTTAATAAAAACTGGGTTTCAGTTGCTAAAATTATTGGTTCTGTAGCCCAGAAATTTTGTGTGTATATTAATTAAAACAAAAATTGATTCCATGCTTATATTTATAAAATCATATAATTTTCTTCTTTGAGGTCCCACTAGTAGAGAGCAAAGCTCCCCTCCCCCAGGATACATTCCAGATGAATTACATCAAGTTGCCCGCAATGGGTCATTCACCAGTATCAACAGTGAAGGAGAGTTTATTCCAGAGAGCATGGACCAAGTAAGCAAAAGTTGGATAAGCTTTTTCATTTTATTTAAAGGAATGTTGTCAAAGTTGGTGTGGTTTGGCAGGTATTTGTGTGCGTATGTGTTTGTATACACCTCTTCTCTAACCCCGTATCTTCCTTAAGTGAATAAAATCGTAAAAAAAATGTAGGAAAATGCCCACTAGTTTATATGTGCCTGTGTACATTAGTGCATAAAAGAAGCTGAAATAAGACGGATTATCTTACATTGCCTATCCATAAATGTATGAATGCATGTATTTGTAATCCAGGGGTTAATATTTAGATTTTTAAATTAATGTTTGAAAGATAGAGTGAAACTACAAATATTGAACTTTGTGAAGGTGAGATTTGTCAGCTCTCTAAACATTTAAAAATGTTATCAAGTTCTCACTTCAGCTATTCATACACTAAGATTGGAACCATACAGAGAAAATTAGCATGGCCCCTACGCAAGGATGATATGCAAATTTGTGATGCATTTTATATTTTTGTGTAATCTAATGAACAGAATGAACAAAGGAAATAGAAAACATGTTATTAAAAGCTTAGTAGTATTAAAGTATTACCATGGGGTTCCTTTTGTTTCCTTAACATTACATTGGCTGCTTACTATTGCAATTTTCATTTTCTAATAACGTAGCAGTCATCATGTCATTAGTCTCATTTGGGTGGGGCCTTTGTTCAATTTACGGTAAGCAAAATTATTTGAAATTTTTTAGCTTTTAATGGGTTAGCTAATAGTCCATAGAGAAGCAATATTTTTCTCTTAGGAAATTTTGAAGTTGTAACCTATCTATAAGGGACATCTGCATTTTAAACATTTAAAAATCAGAAACTCTGTAGGGGTGACTGCTGTTGGGTATGGGGTACTGAAAGTGTTCGAGATTGTTGTGAAAGTTGCACAATTCTCAATATACTAAAAACCATTAATTAAGTAGTACACTTTAAATGGGTGAATTTTTATGTTACATGATTTGTATCTCAGTAAAGCTGTTTCATAAAAAGCAATAATTTTTGGTTATTTAACATCAAATGGTGAAACTCTGTTTTTGTAGATGCTGGACCCATTATTTTTAAGCAGCCCTGAAAATTCTGGCTCAGGAAGTTGTCCATCACTTGACAGTCCATTGGATGGGTAATGTTGGTTGTAGTTTTTGTTTCTTATCATATGTGGGTAAATATGCATATGTAGTATGAATATATATATATAGTGTGTTGAATTATCAACATTTTTGTGCTACATTTAGAGGAATGTAATTGATATTTGTCTATAGTTATGGCAAGTGAATTTTTTATAATTTGGACAAGTCCTTTGACCTCATTGTGCTCAGTATCATTATTAGTTAAAATAACACATGATTATAATATTTTGAGCATTCCTGCTTGCCAAAATTGTGTTTTGGAACTAAATGCAAACTTAGAATTTATGCAGGCTTACTTTGAAAACTGTGTTGAAACTACTATCAAATTTTTTTTAAATATTTTATTTATTTATTTTTAGAGAGCGGGGAAGAGAGAGAGGAAGAGAGGGAGAAAAACATCAGTGTGTGGTGTTTTTCAATCAATGTGGCCCCCACTGGAGACCTGGCCTGCAACCCAGGCATGTGCCCTGACTGGGAATCGAACCGGCGACCCTTTGGTTCGCAGCCCGCGCTCAGTCCACTGAGCCACACCAGTCAGGGCTCAAATTTTTTATTAATATGTTTTGGAGATTTCCTGAGTTGTTTCGCTTGTTCACATGTTTATTCTGGCACCAAATTATAAATAAAATTCTTGGTAGTTGTGGCCCAGTATGTTGGTTGTGATTTAAAATGTAAGTACTCTTGTTTTGTGAAATATAAAGCAGGTCAAGTTGCAACTGAATTTTTTGTTTCAAGTGCATCCTCACTCCTGATCTCAGGACGGTGTTCACCTGCGGTATACTGAGTTATCCTGCAGCACACCTGTAGATTCTTCTAGTAAAGAATCTTATCCTGGCTGGTGTGGCTGAGTTGGTGGGCATCATCCTGCAAAGTGAAAGATCACGGGTTCTATTCCTGGTCAGGGCACATGCCTAAGTTGTGGGTTTGATCCCCAGTTGGGGTGCATATGAAAGACAACTGATCGATGATGTTTATCACATCGACGTCTCTCTCCTTCTCTTTCTCCCTCCCTTGCCCTCTCTCTAAAAAACAAAAAATCTTGGCCTGTTTCTCTGTCTGGGTAGCTCGGTTGGTTGGAGTGTCATCCCTTACACCAGAAGGTCAAGGTACTAGTTCGATTCCCAGTCAGAGCACATACCTAGGATGCAGGTTCAATCTCTGGTTGGGCCACATATGGAAGGCAACTGATTGATGTTTCTCTCTCTCAAATCAATAAGCATATCCTTGAGTGAGGATTAAAAAAAATCTTTACCTTTTTAATCTGGTATTAATTTGGGAAAGCAAATTGTAAAAATATGACTAATATTTTATGGCAGTATACATTGAATTTTTTGTTACCTGTGTATACGTGAAGCCTTTGTCTTTGCCTGCATCTACTTCAAGATAGCCATTTAAAACATTACGAAATTCAGGGAAATAGTAATGTGAAATATATATACTTCATGAGTTAGAAATTATCTTCTTTTTATAGTTGTGGAAGCAGTCTAGAAAGGTAATTTGCCAAGTTATAAAAGCTAGTTAAGTGGCAGAGCTAGGATTAAAACACAGGAATTTCCAAACACCTGTAATGCTGAAGAATATGTTCTTACCATGGTACTCTGAGTTCAGTTTGTAAGCCAGGCTTTTTGCTTGCATGTACCAAATAAGAGTTTAAGAAGAAGTTTCTTTTTTCTCAGTTATGTTAACATTTCAGAGTGAGCTGCTCTCCCTCTCTCTCTGTATATGTATATAGAGAGATAGATATGTATATATCTATACATAGAATGGAGATAGATATGCATATATCTATACATAGAGAGATATGTATATATCTATATGGATATGTGTATGTGTGGAGACTCTATATATTGTCGCCACACATACATACAGATATTGATATTATATACATTTTTAAATGTCTCATTTTCATTCTGTCAATTTAATGTAACATTTTCTACTTTTAGAGAAAGCTATCCAAAATCACGAATGCCAAGGGCACAGAGCTACCCAGATAATCATCAGGAATTTTCAGGTTAGATTATATACATTCAGAATATGTAACGTTTATGTCATTAAATAATATTTTAACTGGGAGGGAGAGGGAGTTTGTTTCTAAATAAAACAAAAATGTGTAAATGTGCTTTTCATCATTAGAAATATTTCACATTTTTAATAACGATAAGTTTCTTATGTGTCTTAATAGACTTTGATAACCCTATCTTTGAGAAATTTGGAAAAGGAGGAACATATCCAAGGAGGTATCATGTTTCATATCACCATCAAGACTATAATGATGGTAAGTTGCTCACAGATTGCAAGAACAGTTTGTGAAAATTCTCAAGAATAATAAACAATAAAAATTTCATATTTAAGTAATACCATTAGAAATAAACTTGATTCTCCATCATTCAGTTTTCTGCCTAAAATTTTTTAAAGAAATATTATAACTAAAACTATAATAACAGCTGTAGGCCAGCTTACCTCATAATATTTATCTTTTCCTTAGAAGAAAAGGAATAATTAAAAATAATATTACTTCAAGTTACTCCCTCATGAAATTCATACTTTAAAAAAATATTGCTACCTATAAACTTTTAAATTTCGGTTTATATTTTAAATCGTGATTAGAAATGAGAATAAAATATATTTTTTACTTTTTATCTCAAATTGAGAGAGTTCTATGATTTTTATTAATGTGTGCATATATGTATTAACATAAGATATTATTTGAATTTGTATTCAGATCCCGTTTTTTTTTCCCTTCTTTTCACTTCAGCTTTCACCTTTTTTCTACCTTGTATTTTCATTATTGACTTTATGATTTACTGTTAACAAGGATATTTTCCTGACCTTTTAAAAAAATAATAATAGGTTTAAAGCATATAATCAAATGTGAGTGCTGTTTCAGTTTTTTTAGCCTTGTCATAGGACAGATTTCTGTTTCTTACATCATAAATTTTAAAAACATTTAATTACAACATATTAATAAAAGTTTTAAGGTAATTATATTTTTGTTTTGTAGGTCGAAAAACTTTTCCAAGAGCTAGAAGGACTCAGGGGACCAGCTTCCGGTCTCCTGTGAGTTTCAGTCCTACTGATCACTCCTTAAGCACTAGTAGTGGAAGCAGCATCTTTACCCCAGAGTATGATGATAGTCGAATAAGAAGGAGAGGAAGTGACATAGATAATCCTACTTTGACTGTAATGGACATCAGCCCACCCAGCCGCTGTAAGTAGAAATTGGCATAGTGAAATGTTTAACAGAACCTTTGCAGAATTTTATAGTATTCAAAGGGATAGATACCAAACAAGTCCTTAGAGTCCCAACTGCTTAAAATAAATAAAAGTGGTATTTCTAAGGTGATTGGAATGCCAGGTATAAGCACGGTATCACTGTTAAATTACTCTAGATGATTTTGTCTTTCACTTTTATTAAGAAAATTTTTACCAGTTAGTCATCCATTCATTCATGTCACATTTCCTTGTTGAGTTCCTGCACTGAGATTTCAAATACACCCTCTAAGATATAGTCTAATGGGGAGAATGATGTCTGGAACAATAATTATAGTATAGCATTTAATCTACATTTTAAATGTGAGTAGGAATTCACCAGTTAAGGAGGTGACATGTGCCAGGGACCATGGCCTATTCTGAAAGTGGGGAATAGTTTTCTTTTGTTTGAAGTGGTGTATATCTTGAAAGAGTGGGAGTAGGACTAGAATGGTAACTAAGACTAGATTCTCAGATATTTAGACTCTATAATGTAAACAATGCATAGAAAGATATGTGCTCACAGATTGCAGTAATATTTGCATATTCTGAATTACCTTCCTTTTGTATTAATGTTATATTTTACTTTTACATGTATGACCTCACACTACATTGCTGCTATTTTTGCTTTAGACAGCTATCTTTTAGTGATTAAAAGTAAGAGAAGAATGTCTTTTATATATACCTTCAGTTTATTTCCATAGACCTTTGTGTAGATCCAAGATCCCATCAGGTATCCAGTTTTTTCTGCCTGAATAATTATTTTAATCTTTCTTGTGATAGAAGTCTGCTGGTAATATATTGATTGTTTCAGCTTTTGTTTGTTTGAAAAAGTCTTTATTTCTCCTTTATTTTTGAAAGATTTTCTGGGTGAAGAATTCTGGGCAGTTTTATTTCTTTCAGTACTTTAAAACTATTTCTCCTCAGTGGATTGAGCGCGGGCTGGGAACCAAAAGGTCCGGGTTCAATTCCCAGTCGGGGCACATGCCTGGGTTGCAGGCCAGGTCCTCAGTGAGGGCCATGTGAGAGGCAACCATACATTGCTCTTTCTCCCTCCCTTCTCCTCTCTCTAAAAATAAATAAAAAATCTTAAAAAACAAAACAAAAAAAAAACACTATTTCTCCATTAGTTTTTGGCTTTTTTTCCCCTCACCCAAGGACATTTTTTAAAAATTGTTTTTTAGGGAGAGGAAGAGAGGGAAGGAGGGGGTGAGAAAGAGAGAGAGGGGGAGAGAGATTGAGAGGGAAGGAAGGGGGAGGGAGGAGGAGAGAAAAGCAAACACTGATTGGTTGCCTTCTCACATGCTCCCCTACCAGGGATTGAACCCACAACCTGGGTATGTGCCCTAACTGGGAATTGAACCTATGACCTTTCAAAGTCCAGGGGACAGTGTTCCAACCAGCTGAGCCACACTGGCCAGTGTTGTTTTTTGGCTTTCATACTTTCTGAGAAGAAGTGTTCTGTAATTTTTATCTTCGTTCCTTTGCCTGTAGTTTGCTTTTTTCTCTGTGGCTGCTTTTAAGATTTTTCTCATTAGAATGAGTGCTGGTCTTTCCAGCTTTCTACATCATAGGCAGATGAAAAACTAATTATAAATATTGCTGCAGTAAAGATTAGAAATAGTGTATCTTACAATCAGCGGCATCTTAGATTGAGTGAATGATACTATTACATTTGTAACCAAGAATGAAAATACCACATTGGAAGAAATGAGTTATGGGGTTCTGAACCTAGTTTTGGTTTAGAATTCTTAGAACAGTGACTGAAGAGAAAAATTTTCAAAGATGATGATCATTATAAACTTGGATGATCATGATTTTCTCTTACACCCAAGTGTATACTAATACAATACACTTACTTAGTCTTTAACCATTTTTGTGCTGTCTAGCTATTCCATTTTAAGAAAATGTTCTTTTTTAGCACCTCGTGCTCCAACCAACTGGAGATTGGGCAAACTGCTTGGCCAGGGAGCCTTTGGCAGGGTCTACCTCTGTTATGATGTTGATACAGGAAGAGAGTTGGCTGTTAAGCAAGTTCAGTTTGACCCTGATAGACCTGAGACCAGCAAGGTAAGAATCACTGCACAGACTGCACAATCACTTCACACAGAAAAAAAGTGGTTTCAATAAAATAAATATAACACAATGGCATTTTAGTTTTTTTCTTAATACAAATTATTTGCAAAACAAATAGATAATTAGATATGTTCATCTGCTTTATACCATGGATTTTTCTCTTAATGCTCAGTTATATTCCTGATTTGATTTAACGTTGCTTTAGCACACCTTCAAGGACTGTTATAAAAGTTATTGTTAGTGCTTTAAAATGTTTATTCCTTAGGAAGTAAAAATTTCAGAATCAAATCACCTTGAAGGGCAGTGAAATTTGAATTTTTTACTTTTACTAACAATGCTATAAAGACTTAACAGTGAGTTCTGTCTTTCAGGAAGTAAATGCACTTGAGTGTGAAATTCAGTTGTTGAAAAATTTGCTGCATGAGCGAATTGTTCAGTATTATGGCTGTTTGAGGGATCCCCAGGAAAAAACACTTTCCATATTTATGGAATATATGCCAGGGGTAAGTTAGTATATCCTTTGGAAATAGATATATTCTATTTAACAGTTCAGTTGAGGAAAGAGAAACAATAAAACTGATTATAAAATGTTATACCTAATTAATGACATTTTGGAAGAGTTTTAAATTAGTAATATAAATTTTATTTTCTATCTTCATCTATCTTTGTGTTTTTTAACTAATTTTTTAAAATGCTGACATACACTAAAATAGGTTACATATGTAGCAGTCCATACTCAGATTTCTCTAAGAGTCTTAAAACTATCCATAATTGCTGGTTTATCCAAACCAAGATCTAGTTCCAGATCACATATTACATTTACCTTATGTGTCCCTTACTCCTCCTTTAATCTAGAACAATTTTTATATGACATAGATTTGACAGATAGACCGAACTATTATTCTGTTCACAATGTCATCTCATGGCATTGTATAATTTGTTTCTTTATTCCCTTTTTTCCTATAAACTCCAAGTTAGATCTAAAATCTAAATTAGATTAAAATTCAACATTTTTTATTAGAATGCATCATAGATGATGCTGTATATTTTATGTTGCATCTTATTAGTAGATATACAATTTTTGGTTGTTCTATAGTCAGTGATGCTAAGGTTGACTGCTATATTAGGGTGCTTGACATCCTGATTCCTCCATTGTAAAGTTTTATTGTTTTCCTGAAGACCATAAAGTAATGAACTATAGCAATGGCACATAGGAGTATCCAATTCGTTTTCAGCCATCCTCCTAATATTTTTAACACAGATTGATAATCATTACCTCAGTCAATAATTTCATTAGGAGCTAAAAAATGTGATTTTCAAACTCTGTCATTCCCTCTATGTTGTTTTTATAATATGTAGAGTACATTCTAATACTAATGATTTTCAAAGCGGTGGTATATATACTCATTTAAAAATACATGCATTCCCATAATTTAATAGGCATTTATGGTAGAAAAAAGGTTTGATTTATCAGTCTTATTAGAGTTATGTATAGCCCTGGCTGGTGTGACTCAGTGGATTTGAATGATGGCCTATGAACTGAAAGGTCACCAATTTGATTCCCAGTCAGGGCACATGCCTGGGTGGCGGGCCAGGCCCCCAGCTGGGGCCGTGCAAGAGGCAACCAATCGATGTATTTTGTACATTGATGTTTCTCTCCCTGACTTTCTCCCTCCTTTTCCCTCTCTCAAAAAATAAGTAAATAAAATCTTAAAAAAAAAACAATTATATGTATAATGAACAAGGCTGCAGTTTAAACTTAATGGATCATAACACTGGATCCGTGTCTGATAGTAATGGTCTTAACCATTCTCACAAGAGCAACAGCAAACTTTACTTTGCTTCTTACCATGGTGAATTATTAAGTGTTTATAGTGATACCACTGTTACTCATTATTGCTATGCTTTATTTTCAAATATTCTGATGGCAATGTAAATTAGTTTTGTTTTTTAAAAAAAATCCCCTTTGGAAAACAAATTGGTGGGTTGTATTGAAGGCCATAAAAATATTGAAGCCTTTTGACCCAGTAATCTCACAGAAATTTATCCTACAGCAGTAATCCAAAAGAAAGAAAAAGCTGCATACATTTATTTTGTTTATTTTAGTATTATCTATGATGAAAAAGAAAGGAAATTCATTGCCCATGGTGGAAGTAAATTATGATGACATTGTCCAAGAGAATTGATGTTAAAAATTAAAATTGTGAAGCCTATGTAGCAAAGTTGGAGGAAATATTTACGTAAGAGAGGAAAAAAGGATGCAAAATGCTTTTCGATAATGATTATGATATTTAAAAAGTATCTGTATTTGGACAGAGGCAGAAGAAACTTAGAAAAGTGGAAATGTGTTATGTTGGCATTGATTGTTTTTTTCTTTTATTCAGATTTTCATTACTGTTTGTGCAATAAATATTTAAAGTAGAAAACATAATTATGAGTAAGTGAATAGAAACCTAGATTGAAGATAAGATTAATTAAAATGCTTAATTAGTTAGAACTGATTTATATCACAAATGGATATGGTTAATCTTTATATAGTTTGCAATCTTAGGACTAAACTAGGACTATTCAGGAAGAGGTGTTAGATCATGTTTCTCATTATCTACACTTGGTTTTGTAAGAACAGCTATCTCTTCAAAGTATATATTGTCATTTCTTGAATTTGAAAAGCATGTTACCAAATTAGTAATAGTTTGTTGGCAATCTAAATGAATTGTACATATGGTATACATGGGTTGGACATACATGTTCCTAGACTTCCTTGAATTTCTAAGTTTTTGAATGATGCTATATAATTTCTCTCATTAAATTTAGTATGCTGATCCCTGTATTCCCTAGATTCAAGATTCTCCAAAACTGTCATTCTGTTTTTTGGTTTTCCCAAATGTACCATTCCATTCCTTAGTTTATCTAGAGCTACTCTCAGATTAGAACCAACACTTTCTTTAATTTTAATACCTGCATTAGGAGTTCATTTGTCTCTGTTGCTTTTACACACACACACACACACACACACACACAGGATTTTTAGCTGGCACAGTGCTTTTCAATTCTAGTTCTTCAAACTGAAGAAAGCTCCTTCTGGCCTCAATGGAGGCATAGGTAGATACACTTTGCCTCCTTGTACTACCAAAAGAAGGACAACAACAAATTTAAAACCAAAAAATAACCAGAACTGCCAGAAAATTGAACTGTATGGAAGTCCGACAACCAAGGAGTTAAAAAAGAAATGTTCATCTGGACTAGTATTGAAGGTTGGACATGGCAGCTGGAGTGGAGAGAACTTGTGGAAAGGCAGTGGCTGGAGGACCGGGGTGAGCAAGGTGGCAGCTGGTGGGGCGGGCAAGCCATATTCGCCTGTGGATAAACCAGGAGGAACAACTGCGGAGCGAGAAATACCATGCAACCCAGGGTTCCAGCCCAGGGCTAAAGCCTCAAAACCTCTGACTGAAAAAACCTGTAAAAGTTGAGGCAGCAGAAGAAACTCCCAGCCTCACAGGAGAGTTTGGTGGAGAGACCCACAGGATCCTAGAAACACACAAACCCACATACCTGGGAATTAGCACCAGAAGGGCCCAATTTACTTGTGGGTAGTGAGGGAAAGTGACTGAAAGCTGGCCAAGAGCTGAGCAAGCGGCATTGTTTCCTCTTGGACCCCTCTCCCACATACAGCACCACAACACCACTACATGGGTTTCCTTGCTTTAGTGAATATGGAAGGCTCCTCCCCTTACTATGTAACAGGTGCGCTGAGGCAAACAAATATGGCCCAAATGAAAGAACAGATCAAAGTTCCAGAAAAAATACAACTAAGTAATGAAGAGATAGCCAACCTTTCAGATGCAGAGTTCAAAACACTGGTAATCAGGATGCTCACAGAAATGGTTCAGTATGGTCATAAAATAGAGGAAGAAGTGAAGGCTAAGAAAAATGAAGTAAAGGAAAATGTATAGGGAACCAACAGTGAAGGGAAGGAAACTGGGACCCAAATCAACAGTTTGGACAAGAAGGAAGAAATAAACATTCAGCCAGAATGGAATGAAGAAACAATAATAAAAAAAAATGAGGAGAGGCTTAGGAACCTCCAGGACAACTTTAAATGTTCCAACATCCGAATCATAGGAGTGCCAGAAGGAGAAGAGGAAGAGCAAGACATTGAAAACTTATTTGAAACCATAATGGAGAAATTCCCTAATAAAGCAAAGAAAATAGACTTCCAGGAAGTCCAGGAAGACCACAGAGTCCCAAAAAAGTTGGACCCAAGGAAGCACACATCAAGGCACATCATAATTACATTACCCAAGATGAAAGAGAAGGAGAGAATCTTAAAAGCATCAAGGGAAAAGGAGACAGTTACCTACAAAGGAGTTCCTATAAGACTATCATCAGCTGATTTCTCAAAAGAAATGTTATAGGCAAGAAGGAGCTGGAAAGAAGTATTCCAAGTCATGAAAGGGAAGGGCCTACATCCAAGATTACTCCATTCAGCAAAGTTATCATTTAGAATGGAAGGGCAGATAAAGTGCTTCCCAGATAAGGTCAAGTTAAAGGATTTCATCATCACCAAACCCTTATTATATGAAATGTTAAAGGGACTTATCTGAGAAAAAGAAGGTAAAAAATATGAACAGTAAAATGACAACAAACTCACAACTATCAACAGTTGAACCTAACAAAAAACAAAAGCAAACTAAGCAAACAAGTAGAAGAGGGACAGAATCACTGAAATGGAGATCACATGGAGGTTATCAACAGGGAGAGGTTGGGAGTAGAATAGGGGAAAAGATACAGGGAATTAGAAGTATAAATTGTAGGTTCAGAATAGACAGGGGGAGATTAAGAATAGTATGGGAAATGGAGAAGCCAGAGAACTTGTACGTGTATGACCCATGGACATGAACTAAGGTAGGAGAATGATGGTGGCAACAGGATGGAGGTGAATAAAGGGAAGAAAAAAATGAGAGAACTGTAATAGCATAGTGAATAAAACATATTAAAATTTAAAAATAAAAAAGTCACATTTTATGGTACACAAATGTAAAAAGATTATACCAGCGGATCTGTTAGCTCTGTCTGCCACTGGCCCAGCTGCCTAACAGTTCAGAGGATCCATAAGGCCATCACTCATTCACAGCCTGCAAATATTTGGGGCCTTATTGTTTGGAAAACTCAGTTCTAGCCGGGTTATGGTATCTATTACTACAAGTAGAGGCACAATAAGTTGCCTGAAGAAACAAGCTATATGGAATAATATGTGTTGGTAGTTGGCTGGGCTCACTCACTGCCTGAGAGTTTCCACTTAGATCTGCAAGTCTAGGCCAGCAGAGTGTCATCTTTCTGTCCTTTCAGAGATTGCTCATAAATAGTGGAAACAGCGAAAGGTTAAACCTGTAAAATTCAAGTATCTACTTTTATATGACAAGGTACGTAGTTTACTAAAATGTAAGGAAAGGCAGAAACATTTAAATATATTTTACTGTTTAAAAGAAAAGATTTGTCCCTCAGGAAGGACTTCATTTCCATTTTTGTAAAATGGTTGGTTATTCGTCAAATTTGTACATTGGAATCAGTAGGCAAGCTTTTGTAAAATTTAAGTGTGTGTGTCTCACTTCAGACCAATTCAGCATTCTCAGAGGGGGCACCTCATTCTGCCTTAAAAACCACTTATAAGATTGAAATTCCTCTTTAATATATTTTCTCATGTTTTGAACTAGAATGTTGAGTGTATAAAGAAAAAAGTTAAAAACCTCATGTATTCTGGTTTTCTAATTATACCCATTCTTTCTCCTGAGAAATAAATGAGCAGATATCAATAAAACACTTAAAAACAGAGGAAGAAAAAAATCAAATAAAAAAATAAAGTAGGACATATGTAGAATGGCAAATAGGAAAAGCAAAAATATATTGTGGGCAAAAAAGCAGTATAAAAGTACTGGAGAGTTTTTAAAACCCGAGTAGCAAGGCATAGGAAATAATTAGAACCAACATATTCATAGAAACAAGGGTATTTACCAAAAAATAGTTTTAAAGGCTTCCTTTATCTGTGACTCATACTCTTCCACAGTTCTAGTCAGGGACTGTAAAGAGTTGTATGTAAATAAGATGGCATAAGTGTTCTTACTGAGAATTCCTGCGCTCTCCAACTAAAGCCTTCCACTGATGAATTAGTATTCTTTTTAAAAATAAGGATTTTAATATAGTGTTTTTTATTTCAAACCACACCATAGTCTTCTTTGTTTTCTTGTAGGGTTCAATTAAGGACCAATTGAAAGCATATGGAGCTCTTACTGAGAATGTGACTAGGAAATACACACGTCAAATTCTGGAGGGTGTCCATTATTTGCACAGTAATATGATTGTCCATAGAGATATCAAAGGTAAGTAATGAGGTATTTTTTTTAAGTATACAGGTTTTGTGTTTTGTGAATGAAATGAGTAATATGGTTAAGAAATATAACATTTAAATTAATAAATTTACCTTTAAAATATCATAGGAAAACAATTCCACTGAGCCCTGGCTGGTGTGGCTCAGTGGATTGAGCGCGGGCTGGGAACCAAGCGGTCCCGGTTCGATTCCCGGTCGGGGCACATGCCTGGGTTGCAGGCCAGGTCCCCAGTGAGGGCCATGTGAGAGGCAACCATACATTGCTGTTTCTCTCCCTCTCTTTCTCCCTCCCTTCCCCTCTCTCTAAAAATAAATCTTTAAAAAAAAAAAATATCATAGGAAAACAATTCTCCTTTCTTATGGACTCCATCAATATTCCACCTAGTCTTGATGTTTGGGTGTCCACAATGGGTAGCTCCCCTATGGGGATTCACAGAATCAAAAAAGTTTAAATGATCATAAAAATGAGACCATGATTTTATATAGAGAACGTAAGCATTACAGTACAGTGATTAAGAGAAGGGGCTCTGACACTAGATGACCTGGTTCAAATTCAGGCTTTATCTGTCATTAACCATGTGACCTTGCACAAGGCACATAACCCCTCTATGCTTGAGTTCCTCATATTTAATGAGGGTGATAATAATGTCCAACTTGTAAGATTCTTGAAAGGCTTGAATGAGCCCTGGCTAGTGTGGCTCAGTGGATTGAGCACTGGCCTGCCAACCGAAAGGTTGCCGGTTCAATTCCCAATCAGGACGCATGCCTGGGTTCCTGGCCAGGTCCCCACTAGGGGGCATGCAAGAGGCAACCACACATTGATGCTTTTCTCCCTTCTCTGTCTAAAAATAAATAAATAAAATATTTTTAAAAGAAAGTATTAAATGAGTTAATGTGTATAATATGCTTAAAATAGTCTGGTATCTACAAAGCATTCAGATAGCTATGATGATGATGACATTCTTATGTCGAAACCATATTTAATTAAAGCCATTGGAATGGGTGTTATTATCTACGGGGAGAATAAGAAGAGGGAGGAAGATGAACTTCAGCTCAGTTAAGTTCATTTTTAAAAATTCAGCTGCTTTCAGGGATCAGGTGTGTAAGGTAAATGCATGAAGTGAGACAAAAGTGAGTGGTAGAAATGTGTAAAATTTGAGAGGGCTTAAATTCTGTACTACAAAGTGTAACTGGAGGTTTGATTCTATAAAAACTGAATTTGGTTCTATAAAAATTAGGTATGACCCCTAATTCAGAGATGACTCTAGTTAATCAACTGATAAGAATAGTAAATACATGCATATATAAATAATAAATAAAAAGTATGTTTTTATAGGTCTTTCTGAGGGTTCTAACGAGCTACCAGGTATTTATTGCCTCCCTGTTGTGAGCCACATCCTGAATATGGCCATATTCAGGCTAAAGAAAACATTCCTAACCAGTTTCTAGTGATACAGTACAATCTGCTGGAGAATGCCGAGCCAGATCATGTGTACTAGAATGGAGCTTATAGTGAGTCTGAGAGGTTGAGGACGTGGCTCATGATCTAAAAGAAATAGGTGCAGTTGTCAGGTAACAAAAGCTGATAGCTTCAAGGACCACATAGGGAAATTATTTGAATGTGAATTTTTCTATTAGGAGTGATCTCTATTCAAGCCAGTTTCTTTTTAGCACTCAGGGTGAGACAAGGTAAAGGGGAGATATAACCCCAAGTGGACCTTATCAGAAAGAATGACAAACCATACTGTTAAAATGAGGAGGTTGGAAACAACAGCAAGCTAACTTAAAATCATTATAGGGCAAATGTATTAACAGGAGAAGATATAAAATTAGATATGCAATATGATCTCAAGTTTGTAAAATTAAAGTGTGACCTAGAAGAAAAATTTTCATGTGATCGACAGTGGTTATTTACAAATGGTGCAATGAGTGATAATCATTTTACTTGACATATTTTTTATTTTTTCTACATTTCCCAAATTTTTATAATGAGCTATTTTTAAATTATAATGGGAGAAGAAAGATACCTGATGACTTAAATTTAAACCTATGAGTTCATAATGAAACTTAGGAAAAAACTAATTGATCATTGCTACTAGGGAACCAACTCATGGTTTCATAACAGGGTTCCTTTATTCTGCCTTTCTTTTTCTAATTAAACCATTCAGGACTAAGTAGTGGATGAAAGGAAACTTATCTTTATAGAAGCATTTTGACTAACAAATGATGAAGGAATGATAGGATAGTACCATTTTGCAACCACTAATGAATTAATAGATATAAGCATAAAACATTAACAGCTGCTTACATCACTACAACAGAGACAGCTGAGCATGACATATTTCCTGTCCTTAGATCATCATATCTATGAAATAGTTTTACCCCCCCAAAAAAGATTGAGTCTGATCAAACCTCTAGACTCAGCTATCAAATTTGAGAGTTACAGAACAGATATATCAGACATACGAACATACTAAATATGATCCCTTAGGATGGAGTCAGCAAAATCTAGACATTAGGAAAGCTACAGGCACACAACTTAGGTTCTTCATAAATTGCAAAGGGAAAAAGATTAGAGGGAACTTTAGGGAAGACTTGAAAGAGATATCATTGAATCTCAATATTAGGAACTTACTTGGATTCTGATTTTTAAAAAACTGTAAAAAACACTGAATATATATTTAACATTATTAAGGCATTATTGTTTATCCTGTTAGGTGTAATATGAGTCCTTATCGTTTAAATCTATGTATTGAACTATTGAGATGATCTCTTGAATTACTTCAAATAATGAGGGAAAGAGGGACTGGCTGGCAGTATGGTTGGGGAAGATTTTCAGAGTGTGGTTAAGGCTGAATGATGGGTACATAAACTATTGTACCTGTTTTTGTAGATGTTTAAAAAATCTCTGTAATAGCTTACTTTACTTTTTCTTTTTTAATCTTCACCCATGGGCATGCTTATTGATTTTAGAGAGAGGGAAAGAAGGGAGAGAGAGAGGGAGAGAAACAATTATAAGAGAGACAGTGATTGATTGCCACTCATACATGCCCCAATCAGGGATGGAACACACAACCTAGGCATGTGACCTGACAGGGAATTGAACCCACAGTCTTTCAGTTTATGGGATGATGCTCCAACCAGCTGAGCCACACTGGTCAGGGCCATAGCCTACTCTTAGGGTATCCAAAATAAGTTTTGAAAAATTAGGAGACTATATTGGGAATGTGATTGCATGTTTTTTCCTCAGCCCTTTGTGTGGGTGGGCATTGGTTCAACATTGGTGATTACTTTCTTCCCAGTAAAATATGGCTTGTTGTCCTTCTCCTGGTTAAATATTTTAGAGGAGATCAGGCGCATTCAGGGTGAAATGGCCATAGACCCCTGGTTAGATATTTTAGAGATAGTGTCTTTCTTTGACAGAGTCCTTTTTTTTTTTTTTTTTTAATTTTCTTTTCTTTTATTTTAAGATTTTATTTTTATTTATTTTTAGAGAGAGGGGAAGGGAGGGAGACAGAGAGGGAGAGAAACAGCAATGTATGGTTGCCTCTCACATGGCCCTCATGGGGACCTGGCCTGCAACCTAGGCATGTGCCCTGACTGGGAATCGAACCGGGACCCTCTGGTTTCCAGCCCGCGCTCAATCCACTAAGCTACACCAGCCAAGGCTCTGACAGAGTCCTTTTTAAGTGTTGTACAGTGAGATGTTAAATAGGGTAGACAGTGCTGTTTTGCAGAGTCACTGTGTCTCACTTAGGCTTATGGCATGCAGAGAATGGAGCCTTTGCACTCCCCTGCAGAGAGACTACGAGGAGCTATCATCTACTAGGCTGGGGAATTGCTGGGAGAATGGAAAGAAAAGTACAGAAGCTCGTGGTGGAAGTGGACAGTACACATTCTCTCCACTATTAACTCTCTTTCTTAGAGGCCATTAAAAAAAGAAGAAGAAGAGCCCTGGCTGGTGTAGCTCAGTGGATTGAGCGCGGGCTGGGAACCAGAGGGTCCCGGTTCAATTCCCAGTCAGGGCACATGCCTTGGTTGTAGGCCAGGTCCCCAGAGAGGGCCATGTGAGGAGCAACCATACATTGCTGTTTCTCTCCCTCTCTGTCTCCCTCCCCTTTCCCTCTCTCTAAAAATAAATAAATAAAATCTTTAAAAAAGAAGAAGAAGAAAATAAGGATTTTTTTTAATGTAAAATATGGGTAGGGGACCTAAAAACAATGAAGTAAATTTTAAAATTAGGTAAAATGAATTGCTAATTTCAAAACAGGTAGCCTATAGATAAAATTAAAAATGAGATTAGAAATAATTTTTATAAGACAGAAACTAGACTTATAATCCCAGGAAAAAAAGACAGAGTTTTAAAAATCATAGATAAAGGAGAAAATAGAGAATAAAAAATAAGTGAACTTAGCATCTGGATCTTGGTTTCTGATAACCAGGGCTCCTTGGAGAGAAGGCTGATTGTAGGAGTGGTACAGGAAATATACAAGTTGAGCATGGAGCATTTAATAGTGCCCCAAAGTAAGAAAATGCTAAAAACAACCCCAAATGGAAAACAGACAAGAACACAATGACCAGTGTATGACAAAGGGACACAGGAGCCAATCGAGAGAGTTCCCAATGGCCAAAGCTAGAATGAACTTGAGTGAAGAAAAAAAAAGTTACATTGGTTTATAATCCAAAGTATACAATAAATACCCATGTGTTCATATTGATATAAATGAATGGTTGAATAAATAAGTGGAAAAGAGGAGATAAATCTGTCCAGAATAATTTCACATAATTTATGTATCTACTCAGCCTGGAGCATAACTCCTGACTCCTTAACTGTGGGCTACGCATAGTGAACTTCTAAAGTATGGTATGGAAAGGGGGGAAAGAGGAACTTTACAGTAGAAAAGTCAACGAACTACTTCAAGCCAAGGCAATCAAAGTCAATTTGTAATAAGTTTATTATAAAAGTAAATTAAATTTTAAAATAAAAAAGCTTCAAGCTTGCTTAGAAGAGAATTAAAATATATAGAAGTTGAGAAGTAAAATTAATACAAAGCAAAACCCAATATTTAGGAAAATTGTAAAATGTAAGATAATTAACATTAAGATATAGCAGAGGGGAGAAAGAAGTCTTGATCATGAGACTCCTTCAGGAAGTTCCTTCTCAGGGAAATAAACTTCAGCCGTGAGCCTCTTGCTTTATGATAGAGAAACTGCCTAACAGCTTGCTGTTGCTTTCCATCCTTCTCTGAGCCCTTTCCCCTTTCTCTTCTTTTTCATCCTCTTCTCCCTCCACATCAGTCCTTTTCAGTGGGAGAACCTTCTTGGGTTTTAAAGCGCATTTCTGACTCTAAAAATTCAGTGTTTGTCCTTAATGAGCACTGTTTGTGTGACAGGCGTTGTGACACTGTTTGGAAGATGAAAAGCAACCTAGTTTTGGGGACAGATTGAAGAGTCAATTACTAAGTTTAATTCTCTGCTATCATTCTTTTACATCATATTTCAGACTGCTGATAAAAGTAATGAAATGGGGATGTTTCTTATTTTTAGGAGCAAATATTCTGCGAGATTCAACAGGCAACGTCAAACTAGGAGATTTTGGAGCCAGCAAACGGCTTCAAAGCATCTGTCTTTCAGGGACAGGAATGAAGTCAGTCACAGGCACGCCATACTGGATGAGCCCTGAAGTCATTAGTGGGGAAGGGTACGGCAGAAAAGCTGATATCTGGTAGGTTTGCCTGAAAATACCTGCCTTACTCATTTCCACCCAGGATGGAGATTACTGAGCCAGATTTCAACTACCCTTTGTACTTTTGAAATGGGATGTTGGGATTACAAGGATTAATATTTTAATTATGCTTCTTTGAAACTTAATCATTGACTAAATAAATAGAGGTCTTGAACCTGTCTTCCATTTTTCAGGAGGAATTTTGTCTTAAGCAGCTTTAGCATCAGAAAACTATCTTTCATTTCCCTGAAGAACTTTAAAAGTAATTAATCTTTATTGTTAGTCTCTTATAATTCAGTTAATCTTTAATTCCTTAATAATGTTAAGCTAGAACTTAAAATGACCATTTTCTACTGCCCACCAGAAAAGTTTTTAATACAACAGATATTCATTTTAGGCACCTAAAGGCAAACAAAGAGTTTTAATGTTTGTAAGGTAAAAACAAAAAAGTTATATTTAATATCAGGTTACAAAATTATTTAAAACAAAAATTATAAAATGAGTAATGATTTTTGCTTAGCCATTGGAGTCAAGCCCTAAATGTGGTTTATTTTCATTGATTTTTATGTTTAAATTATGTTATATATGATTACAACCTTTTAATGAAACCGAGTCATACTTAAATGTATATACACTTTACTCCTGTTTCTAATTATGTAGTTAACTGGCTTTCTTTCATCATGATATTGTTTGTGTAATATAATTTTAAAATTTCTTTTTAGGAGTGTGGGCTGTACTGTGGTAGAAATGCTAACTGAAAAGCCTCCTTGGGCGGAATATGAAGCAATGGCTGCCATATTTAAAATCGCCACTCAGCCAACAAACCCAAAGCTGCCACCTCATGTCTCAGACTATACTCGAGATTTCCTCAAACGGATCTTTATAGAGGCCAAAATGAGACCTTCAGCTGAGGAACTCTTAAGGCACATGTTTGTGCATTATCACTAGTGGCCAGTAACCTCTCCTGTGCCTCTGCCTGGCTCCCTTCTATCCATTCACCTTCTCTCTGACTGCACTTTTCTTTTTTATAAAAAAGAGAGATGGGGGAGAAAAAAAGACAAGAGGGAAAGTGTTTCTCTTGATTCTTGGTTAACTTTGTTTAATAACAGTAACCTAAATTTTTTATATTTAATCTTTTTTTCCCTTACAAGAACTTGAAACTTTTTTTAATTTAACTTTTATAATGTGCTGATGTGGTTCAGAGACATAAAGCACTTTAGTACATGGTCACTCTTTCTAGAACAAACAAATCATTTGGAATACCTAAAGACTGTTGTCTTTCTCTGTGTCACTGACAAATTGATGGTGGTGGGGAGACATGGAAAACAAAAAGAAAATGATGTGTGATTTGTATTTTTTAATGATAGTGTTTAAAATAAATTCTCATTTGTGGGTTTGAGCCCTAAACTCTATTTTAGAGTAGGTACTCAACTTAAAGAACATAGGTTCCTTCTTATATCTGTATTCTTTAGATCCTAACCTCTGTCTACCAAGTTTTTTGTTCAGTAGGAATCTTGATAGAAAATATGAATCTCTAAGAGGTATGTTTATTTGTTATTCCTAGCCAGTATAATAAGCAAATATACTATAAAAGATCCATGTTACTGGAATCCATAAACCATGAGGGATAGCTTTCTGTTTAAAAAAAGAAAAGACAGTATTTTATTTTAAAACACATATGGGAAGTCAGTGAACAAATCCAAATTAAAAGAGAAAAGGAGGTTGTTCTAATTCAGTGTGTGAGCCATAGAAGAGACCACGTTTGCCCATCAACAGAAATAATGAAAAGCAGAACTAGGTATTGTTTAATGTATTTTAAATTGTGTTCTTTACCTGAGGGAGAAAGTCCCAAAATTAAGGGAAAGGAGAAATAACCAAAATAATGTATATTATATCTTCCTGCTTCTAGCTCCTGATTCCTCATAGATCAACATTTCTTAGGACCTAAATGTTTAACCCAGAGTATCCATGAAGTATGTCATGAGATAAAACCCTTGTTCTTGGGATTACAGAATACTAAAGCACCTCAAACAAACAAACAAACAAATAGTAAAACAGTGGTTCTCAAGGGTGGGATGGGGATAATTTCTCTTGGCATTTGGCAATGCTTATAGACAGTTTTGGTTGTCACAACTTAGGAGGATGCTAGTGGCGTCTAGTGAGCAGAGGCCAGGGATACTGCCAAACAAACTATAGTATACAAGGACAAGCACCTCCTGCCTCCCAACGAAGAATTGTCCTGCTCAAAATTTCAAAAGTGCCAAAATTGAGAAACTGTGTTGCAAAGACCAATCTCAAGTTATAAACTGGTAACAGCCATTTATAAAGCAGGTTCTTTGCAAAAAGTAAATTTCAAAGAGAAAGTGATGTAATGCATAATGAGGGTTTCACAACAGAAGATATCACTACTTCAAGTCAAGGGTGAATGATTTGAACAGAAAGTAGCAATCCATTTCTTACCAGCTGCATATTGCACCCAAATCAGTAACTTCCATTTTAGAAACAAAATGAATTTAAACATGGAGCTTATTGAATTCCGCTGTCTGTATATATTCTTTCCTCAACTCAATTTGTAATTGTGGGGAAAGAAAAGCATATCAAAACAAATATTAACTACTTTATAGGAAAATTAAAAACTACCAGCTATTTCTAGTATAATGTATCCACTAAGAGGAAGGACATTAAATGGAAAGAGACAACTAGGAGAATTCTACTATCTCTAAGGGACTTGTGCTACTGAAAAATATGAATAATATTAATAATTTGGTGACTTGCAGTATTTTCAGTATATTGAACAAATGCTAAGTACTTTATTTTTAAAGATCTAGAAAACAGTAGTTTACTTGGAGGTCCATTTAGTGACACCTTTTATGAGATTTATAGGGGACTCAGGTATTTTATTTTGTGCTAAAAAGTATGATCTTGAGGGATTCTTTTACTGTTCCTGAAAGACTTTGGTGTACTGTAACAAGGTCCTTTTTGATGTTCCCTGTAGGAAATTTGAAATTCCACAGCTAATCTGAAAAGTCAAAGCACAAAGATTCCCCCATACTTTATAATGAAAGGAAGTGGTTCACCAAGAAGAATATACATTAGTCCCCCCCCAACCCCGGAAAATCAACTGTCAAATCTTTGTGTTGTAAACATGGCCCCCAGAGATCTGTTATATTTCTTTATCTTTTATGAGTGAAGGTATGTCTCCTACTTGAGCAAGATCATAGTATCTGGACCAGTGGGCTTTTTCTTTGTTTCTTTGCTTGTATGGTTGTGATTTCCTTCTGGCTCATTTTTGGTCTGTCAGGGTAACCAGTGGTGCAGAGTATGAGACAAATGCTCTTTAGAGAGAAATCTTGGGAGATGTGAAACTTAAAACAAAATAGTTTGCATTTTTCAGTCTCTCTTGTGTTTTTAAATGCTATAGAAAACAAATCTGAAAAAAAAACTACTACTTTAACACTGCTGCAGAAGACCTTTGTTTTATAATAAGAAAAATATTATTAGCTATGGGAAAATATTGTTCTTTATGTAAAGACGTAAAATAGACTAATAGTCTACAGAGTTATTATATAAAATGTGATGTGAATTTATTTTAAACAAGTTGTAAAGGTACCAAAACCACAATAAAAATTTATATATATATGAAAGCTACTAAAACAAAAAAGCTTGAAGTGGGTGAGGTATGGAAGACCAAAAGTAAATTTAAAGAAGAAAATTTTGAAACAAAACACCTCTATCAGGGGCAGTTAGATATAATACTCCAACTTGTTATTTCTAATGATAGTATGGATCAACAAATGAAATTTGAACTTTTTGAGATAACTCTAAATGTATTTTTTTTTCAAATGCACAACTGATTCTCCTATACTGTAATGTTTCTTTGCTGAGGCTGGAAAATGGTCAGACTGCTCACTTTGTGCCTTTAAAATGCATTCTGCTTTGATTGTGGCAGACTTTTTGGTGCTGGAGAAGATTCACTAGCAGTCTCACCTGTGCTTTTCAGGAAGTATCTTTCTACTTAGGCCTTGAGAGATTCAAAATAGCATTACTTAGGTTTGGGCCAAATACAAGATCTTTTACATTGCAAACAAAATGTATTGAATAAAAGGGTTGAAAAATATAATGGCTAATGGAAATTTTGATGGTTGGTAATTCTTTAAAATGTATTTAAAAGTATATATAGACTTTGAAATTTTCAGTATGAATATCTTGAGAATTTTTCAGTTTTCCTCATTTACCTTGAAAAAGTGGTTAATGGCTGATGCACAGGCTGACCTACAAAAAAATTAAAACTTATTTTAGAGTAAATAAAATTGGCTTTCACTTGAGAGTCTACCTTATTATCAGTAGAAACTACATTAAGAAAGTGAAATTATTTGTTTAGAGTAGTTTTTTGCTACTTTACCTCTTATATATGTCAGTCTGGTCTATAGTATTTCTCAGATGGAGTTGTTATAAGGCACATGAAGTCATTAAGAAAATTAAATCTGAATAGTTTATAGGGATGACCAGGCTTGGGTTCAAAAGCCAAGATGTTTGCCACATGCAGACTCCTTGGCCTATGGCAGAGTTCTGAGCCAATGATTTCACTGGGGTCTGTGGATATAAGCTTGGAGATAAAATCACCTGGTGTCAATCAAGAATAGTAATCTCAATTTTTTAAAATAGGGTGAATTTTCTTCATTTGCTTATTCAATAATTGTGTCTTATTGTGTCAGGTACTAAATTGATTTATTCTCAAGGAGGTCACAGTCTAGAAAGAAACATGGACAAACAATAGGGCATACCCTAACTCTGAAAGTTCAGTAACGATGTTTTAAATTGTACTATTTTTTTGTGATGTAAGGGAAAGCAATTTTGGGTAATTATTGGCAGTTATAAATTAAAATGTCATTAACAGCATAGATGAAAATTATCCCCAAATTAGAGAAACCTCATTGGTCAGGCAGCCTCTCTCTTCCTCAGTGCTCCCTCTTACAAAATCCAGCCTCTTCTCCAACAATTGCAGCAATGGAGGACATTTATTCCAAACCATAGTGTTTTTTTCTGCTTTTTAAAAAAGAAAAACCAAATACTCTCTTTCAGTCTAAATAGTTAAAATACCTAAAACATTTGATAGAAATTGAATTCTGTCAGTGGTGTTATTAATATTAAGAACAGGATAATTTCTTGAGACCTTACTGTTTCCTATTGTTTGACCTTTTGTTACAAATGTAATTGTTCATATTTATTTGAATTTTAAGATTGGTTAAATGTTAATAGAAAGCAATTTAATTGTTAATTTTTGGTAGTGCCTTTTTCTCTGTATGCCTTAATTTTATTTTATATCAATAATTTACATTACCCACCAAACTGAAGGTTTTTCCCCAAAATCAGTAATTTTAAGAGTTGATTTGACTGTGTATTGGCCCTTAAATATTTCTTAATGCCTACTTCTTCCTCCTACCCTTTTCTACCTCTTTTTTTTTTTTTTTAATGTTAGAAGACAGACATTAGCATTAGACTGGGATAGACACATTGCAGTCTCCACTAGACGTGAACTCCTAAGGTAATTAGAGGTATTCTAATTCTAAAGAAATGTATAGTAAATTGTTTTCCAGGTTGATTGCTTGATTTTCAATCATACTGACACTGTCCACATTCTTTGTGTATCATGGTTCAGTTACGATTTTCATAGCAGAGGTAGAATGGTTGTTTTTGCCCTAAAGAGGTTGTTTAAATGGTTTACAAATGTTAAGGCACCAAGACTTAGGGCAATGTGCAAGAAATCCAGGGGTAGCAAATTCTAATCTAACATTTTGATGAAAACTCTAGCTTACTTTTCTGTGAAGTGTGTGTGTGTGTGTGTGTGTGTGTGTGTGTGTGTGTGTGGAGTTGGGGAAGTGATAGGAAAAGAGGAAAGGTATGAATGTTCAGTTAGATTAGCTTCTGTTCTTGGAGGAACAATTCAAATGTGTATGACCTACTGATGATGGGTGAGAGTGATCATCCTTGGGTAAGAATGAATGCCAGCACATTTTCTACAAGTAACTAGTACAAATGATTGTTAAATAAAAGTATTTATTGTAAATTGCCAAGCTCTTGGTTGCTAAAACATTAAAATTAAATTTGTATGTGTATATAATAGCTTATATATAATCCTTAAATAGAAAGTAATTGATTTTCCATAGTTCTTCATGAACTCTTTGGAATGGAAATTCTGCCAGACAATATTAACAGAAGCTTCCTTAGCTTATGAAATGTTCAAAAGGAAATTTTCTTATACCTCTCTTTGGTTGGCAAGGGAAGGCATGCTATGAAGCCACTGCTCCTAGTTCACAGTTGTTTTTAGCTTTACGTTGACTTCTGCCTGCATTCTGAACAGGATGCCGTAATAGGTGTTGGAAGTGTCAGAGTCAACTATTTTCTAGTACTTTCCTTTCAGAGCTGTAAATGGTAATGAGCTGTCAGGAGTCTAGAGAATCTTTTCTCAGTGATAGGGTGGACATGATTTAGTTTCAGAAAGTTGAGGGAGGAGTTGTAGCTATAGTAAAGATAAAAATAAATTTTATCTCTTGCCTGCATATAGTCTTTTATATAATTCTTCATGTTTTTCATAATTCTGCACTTAAATTGACTGTAATATGATATCTTTGTTAATAATAGCAAAGGCATTAAGTCAGTAAAATCTATTCTTCCCTATGCCCGATTACTTTTTTGTTTGCATTCACAATCTGTATTATCAAAATCACTTTAAACCAAAGCTTTTATAGTTCCTGCACACATTGCCAAAATGATTTAACACTATTACTTCTGCCTACCTGTAAGCTAACAGGATAAAAATGATGAAGTAGGTACTAGTAGAATTTGTATTTCAATCCATCCTTCAAGGAAAAGGAGAGGTGCTCAGTGCTTGCATTTAGACATGTAGAATTTACTTAAACTATTACGGAACTATATAGACATTAGAAACTTGAGCTTGCACGTGTGCCAATCTTATTAACAGCAGATGACCATAGATACATTGACATATGATGCCTCAGATTGGGGGTGTACTTTCTTCCTAGTATCTTATGTTTGACTTGAGGGGCATTTCAGGAAAGCTGTGAAGAAAAGTAAATTATAGACTGATGTCTGCTTTGTGCCATAGACATTTTAGAACATAAAGAAGAGTCTGTATTCCAGTATACATGCAGAATTTGTCCCCAAATAAGGGTATCTGAGTCCCATGATGACAGTTGAGAACAGTAAAGTTTGTGACTATGCTGAAAAAGCACTTTTATGTTCATTTATTTATTTATTTTTAGAATTTATCTTTTAAAAGCATGTATAAACTGCTGGTGATTTTAGCCTTAGCATTACTTAGAAGGGAGAGATAAGTATCAAAATTACATTTTAAGCTCTAGTAGATACTTAGACTCTAAAATGGATTTGACATATTGTCCCTTTTCCAAAGATTTTTTTTCCCCACCTGGAATAAGAAGAGAGGACTAGTGGAAACATTTGAGCTAAAAAGGCTTATAGGCAAAAAAAAGTGGGCCAAACCCTTGCAATATACCTTATTCAAGTGAAAGTACAGTGTCTAAGGATAAGAATACTTCTTTAGAAACAAATGATTGTTTTAAAATACAATCTTAGTAAAAGGTTTACATTTTTCTATTGCTGTTTTAAAATTTGCTACCCTGCATTCAGAAATATTATAAAAGAGTTAATACCAAAAATACTTTTAATGTCTGACATCTCTTACATTTCACATGGTTCTTTTTATTCAAGTATCATTGTAAATAAGAATAAACTTGGATAAATTTGAGAATAAACTTTAATTGTTGCAAAGTATGATTATCAATTTGTAAATTTACCCTTTGGCCTAATGTACATTTTTTAATATAGCCATTAAATTCTTTATATTTAACCTATTAGTTTCACTTTATAAACGTTTTAATCTTAGTTGAATGCTGGGCAGTTTATAATTATGTACAAAAATTTTTTTCCCTATCAAGGTTGACTTTTTTGCACATTTTTGGAAATGTTTAATTTGTACACTGATTTACTACTCTGGCCAATAATTGTTGATGGGTGTATGAGCATCATGAATGTGTGCATTGAACTACTGTCTGTGTCTCTGTGTTTTAACTTTGAAGAAGTAGCCATCAGTAACTGCACTGCTATTACAGACTTAAATTAACTTCATTGCTTTTACGAAGTATACTTATCTATGGTTCTATCTTTGTTGAAGAACTCAGGAGTTCAACATCGCTTTCTGATTTTATATGTATTTTGAAATGCATTTAGTTGAAAGTTTGCTTGGAACTGTGTATCAGGGAATGTGTGTGTGGAAGTGTCTTTTTCTGTCTGTAGGTACATTTATGTATTCCAGTAATTTCTTATTTTCATTTATTTCTACATTTTTATGAACTTGTTTTATGTAAGGGTACTGCTTAGTTAGAATTAAATATATATAAAAAGCTTTCTGAGAGATTATTTACTATGTGAGTATATTTTCAGCTGGCTGATCAAAAATATTTTTTAAATTTTGTTTTTAACCATTCAGAATATGTTTGTATTTCCAAAATTGGATGCAAATTTACTTAGATATCAAATACTCTTGCAAGAAAGAACATTGAATTTTCTTTTGAGAATTCTCTGAAATACAAATTAAGAGGAAAAAGAGGTGTTAAGCAGTAGCAGAATTCACTTTCCACTAAAAATAGCCTTTGAATTCTGAGAGTGATGAAAAAATGTAAGAAACTAAATTGTCTTGAAAAGATGCCAAGATTTTTATATCTCCATTTTCTCTTGGCTGGTCCTACTGTTTTTTAATGTTTTCTTTATTGTACCCCAAAGATTTCAACTTTTAGGTTATATTCTTACTGGGCAAGGTCAGACCTTCTTTACAAAACAATGCATTGATATGTTGTGATTCTCTGAAATTGACTATAAATTGGTTTAGAAATGTTTAAACATGCATTGAGTGGCTTTATACTGTACTGTGTATGTTAAGTAACTGGCAGAAAAATAATTGGAAATTAAATTTCCAATCTGACAATGTTATTGTAGTTAAGGAAAACTCAGATTTTAATATATGGTACCATGTAAAATTACTTGTGTTAGGAATAAAGTCCACTGTTGAAGTTGTATGTCAGTCACTAAGCTTATTATGTTGCAAGGAGCCAGTGCGATTAGTAAAACCTCCCAGAAGCCAGATACAGTGTGGTATGTGCCACATTTCATTTATATTTTGACTTTGTGTTGTTCATTTAAAGTTGTACTTGTAAAAATGTATAAAAATCACTGAGTTTTACAGTTTTTATGTATTTGTTTTTCTTGCTGGTAAATAGCCATTTAAAAATCTAATGTGAAAAAAACCATGTTTATATTTTGTTAGTGATCAATAACTTTGTTTATATGGAAATTTGTATATTGTTGGCACACATCTTTGTTTCGATTTATCATGCATGAAGGCCTGCAATAATTAGCACAATGAAAATTGCTTTTTTTTACATGTTCTTTTTTTTTTTTAAAGATTGTGGTGCAGAGGGTTACTCTTAGTAACATGGATTATGGAATATAAATGAATGGCACTTTGAGTGTTAATAAAGCTGATATTTATTTCCACTGTGATCGGTCTGTCTAGATCTTCTCTTGTACACACCGTGTTCTCAGTTTTCCTTCCTTTGCCTGAGTTGATCACTTTCTAGGAACCAAGAACAGACTAATCTAGAAACATTGCAACTAAATCTTTCCAGGACATCAATCTATAATGTCCTACCTGACATGCTCTGGCATATCTTTTTTAGACACTTTGATTACCCAAAATTAGAAATTAACAGTGATTAAAAAATAGCATGAACAAAGCACTGCTTTTGAACCTGATGTGTCTTGTCTGTAGCTTCGTGGACCATGTAACAGTGCTAGACTTTGTAAGGTCTTATTATAACTGGGGCTCTTCAACTTTCAACTGAACTGCTCTTTTTAAAAGAGAGCATAAACAAAGCCTACGTCAAAGTGTAAGAAATGGATGTTCCCACAGTAATAGAGATAATTTAAATTAATATTTTGATATAGAGGGCAACTTAGCAATATAAGTCAAAACCCTCAGAATGTTGTTTTCTGACCTAGTAATTCTATATCTAGAGATTAATTCTGTGGAAATGATAGCAAATGTGCTAGAGTATAGCTATAGAAGCCCCAAATTGAGATTCTCTTATGTCAACGAGGGTTACTGTAACAAAGTACCACAAACTGGGTGGCTTATAACATCAGAAATTTGTCTCAACTCTAGAGACTAGAAGTCCAAAATCAAGGTGTTGGCTTGGCCATGCTTCCTCTGAAACCTGTAGGGAAATCCTTCCTTGCTGCTTCCTAGCTTCTGGTAGCAGCAGGTTTTCCTTGGCTCATGGTAACATAACTCCAGTCTCTGCCTCTCTCTTGTCTTCACAGGGTATTCCCCCTCTTGTGTCTGTCCCTCTGTTTGTTTACTTTTTTAATAAAGACAACACAGTTATAGTGGATTAGCCCACCCTGATGACCTAATTTTAACTTCTAAAACCTCTGTTTCCAAATAATATTTTGAGATACTGGAGATTGGAACATCAGAACATCTCTTTTGGGGGAAAACAAACCCATTATAGTCGGCTCTGTGGCCCCTAAAATTTCATAGCCTACCCACATGCAAAAATGAATTCATCCCATCCCACCGTACCCCAGTCTTAATCATTTCAGCATACAAGCTAAGTCTCGTATTTCATCTAAACATCATCAACTCAGATCATTCAAATAAATTGTGGGTTACACTTGGTGTATAATTCATGCTGGAGCAAAGTTCCTTTTCATCTGTGAACCTGCCAAACCAGACTACTTACCTGTTTTCAAGTGGGAAAGATGGAGGATAGACATTTTAGAAGGGAGAAATCAAAAGGAAAAAAGGCCTGTGTCCCAAGCAAGTCTAAAACCTAACGGGTCAACAGATTCTATTTTATTTTAATACTTGAGGAGAATTCTCACTGGCTTCATGCTGTCTTGAGGAGCCCCTTGGAGTGGTAGCATTGCTTCCTCACAACCAAGGAAATGGCCAAAAATCATTGGACCTGCACCCTGGGCCTTTGCTTTCCCAGCCCATGGTGGCAGCAGCAGCCCTGCTGGCCTCTGAAATGCCTTCAAGTCACTTTTGGAAGTATAACACGTTCACAGTTAAACAGCTCTATCAGTCCCTTTCTTGCCCATAGAATTCCATCCTGTCTTCATTTAGTTCCATCTCTGTCCTCTTCCAAGCTGGCAGGGTTTCTGCTGAGATGGGTGACTGCATACATAAATCTTTTTTTTCTTTTATTATTATTATTATTTTGTTGTTGTTCAAGTACAGTTTTCTGCCTTTTCCCCCACCACCCCAGCCCTCCCTGCCTCCCTCCCCCATTTCCACCCCCCGCTTGTTGTTGTCCATATGTCCTTTATAATTGTTAACCCTTCACCCTTTTTGGCCTTTATCCACCCCTGTCCTGATCACTGTCAGCCTGTTCTCAATTTCAATGTCTTCGGCTATACTTTGCTTGCTTGTTCGTTTTGTTGATTAGGTTCCTGTTAATGGTGAGATCATATGGCATTTGTCTTTCATCGCCTGGCTTATTTCACTTAGCTTAATGCTCTCCAGTTCCATCCATGCTGTTGCAAAGGGTAGAGCTTCTTTCTGCTGCGTAGTATTCCATTGTGTAGATGTACCATAGTTTTTTGATCCATTCATTTACTGATGGGCACTTCGGTTACTTCCAGCACTTGGCTATTGTAAATTGTGCTGCTATGAACATTGGGGTGCATAAGTTCTTTTGGATTGGTGTTTCAGGGTTCTTAGGATATAATACTAGCAGTGGAATTCTGGGTCAAAAGGCATTTCCATTTTTAGTTGTCTGAGGAAATTCCAAACTGTTTTCCATAGTGGTTGCACAAGTCTGCAATCCCACCAACTGCACTAGGGTTCCCTTTTCTCCACACCCTCTCCAACATTTGTTGTTTGTTGCTTTATTTATGATGGCCATTCTGACCGGTGTGAAGTGGTATCTCATTGTGGTTTTAATTTGCATCTCTCTGATGGCCAGTGATACTGAGCATCCTTTCATAAGTCTCTGGACCTTCTGTATGTCCTCTTTGGAGAAGTGTCTGTTCAAGTCCTTTGCCCATTTTTTATGCATCCATAAATCTTTAGCAAATAGTTTCTAGTCACACACTCTTGGTGTTTCTGTAGAGCATACTTTCTCATTATTTACCATATGATTAGAATGAGAACTTTCCAATCTTCAAGTCTGGCTCCTTTTTCTTTAACAATTCCTTCTTCAATTTATTTCTTTCCTCACATTTTAGTATTAATAGCAAATAGAAACCAGGCTAAACCTTCAACCTGTGCTTAGAAGTTTATTCAATTTTATTCAACCAATTTTATTGCTTACAAAGTCTTCTTTCCACCCAACAGAAAACAATTCAGCCAAGTTCTCTGCCACTTTTCCTCTAGTTTCCAATAACATTCTCATTTCCATCTGAGTGTTCTGCTGAATCACGTTCAATATCCATGTTTCTAGCAATAGTCTCTTCAAGGCAATTGAGGCTTTTTCTATCATGCATCTCAAGATTTTTCCATCTACTCATTACCCAATTGCAAAGCCACTTCTGTATTTTTAGGTATTTGGTATGGCAGCACTTGTCTTTAATGAAAACTGTATTTAGTCAGCATTCTTCAGAGAGGCAGAATTTTTGTTTTTCTTGAGGAACCTGTCTTTAAGGCCCTCAAAAGATTGGATGAAGTCTACCCACACTATTGATGGTATTCCACTTTAAAGTCTACTGATTGTAAATGTTAATTATATCTAAGAAATACATTAATGGTAACATCATGATTGGTGTTTGACGAAACAATTGGACATCTTAGCCTAGCCAACTTGATCATCACAAGGATTAAGCAAATAAACTGTAGGAGATCCATTCAGTGGAACTCTTATATTATTGACTAAAAGAGAGGATGTTACGTGACATGTATACTATGTTCCCACTTTTTGTTTAGAAAAAAGTATTAGGGTGTTACTCCAAGGTTGGTGGAGTTACAAGTGGTTATTATTTTTGCTTATCTGTAATTTTGAAACTTTTAGGATAAATGTGGGTGTTTTGCTTAGTACAAAATATTTTTTCTCAGCTTTATTGAGATATAATTGACATATAATACTGTTTAAGTTCAAGGTGTACAGTGTTGATTTTATACACATATACCACAGTATGATTACTACTATAGCATTATCCATCATGCCATGTAATTACCATTCTTTTTTTGTGGTGAGAATGTTAAAATCTACTCTTGTAGCCCTGGCTGGTGTAGCTCAGTGGATTGAGCGCGGGCTGGGAACCAGAGGGTCCCGGTTCGATTCCCCGTCAGGGCACATGCCTGGGTTGCGGGCCGGGTCCCCAGTGAGAGCCATGTGAGAGGCAACCATACATTGCTGTTTCTCTCCCTCTCTGTCTCCCTCCCTTCCCCTCTCTCTAAAATAAATAAATAAAATCTTAAAAAAAAATCTACTCTTTTAGCAACTTTCAAGTATAGTATAGTATCATTAACTATTATCCTGTAAATTATATCTCCAGAAGCCACTTGTCTTTTAACTGAAGTTTTACTCTGACCAGCATCTCCCCAATTCCCCCACCCCTCAGACCCAGGTAGCCACCACTCTATTTTGTTTCTATGAGTTCAGATTTTTTAAAATTCATGTGTAAATGAGATCATACAGTACTGTCTTTCTCTGCCTCACTTATTTCACTTAGCATAATGCCCTCAAAATCCATTCATGTTGTCTGAACAGGATTTTCTTCTTATGGCTGAATACTATTCTGTTGTGTGTATGTGTGTGTGTATCTTCATTCATCCATTGTCAGACACTTAGGTTGTTTCCACATCTTGGCTATGGTGAATGATGCTGCAATAAACATGTGAGTGCAGCTCTCTCTCCAAGATTCTGATTGAGCTTGGTCAAAAAATGAAAGAACAAATGAAAGACACCCAAAGCGAAATAAAGCAAAATATTCAGGGAACCAGCAGTGACAGTAAGGAAACCAGGACTCATCAATGATCTGGAGCAAAAGGAAGAAATAAACATCCAACTGGAACAGAATGAAGAAACAGGAAATCAAAAAAATGAAGAGAGGCTGAGGAACCTCTGGGTCAACTTTAAACGTTCCAATATCCAAATTATAGGGGTGCCAGAAGGAGAAGAACAAGAGCAAGAAATTGAAAACTTATTTGAACAAATAATAAAGGAAAACTTACCCATTCTGGTGAAGGAAATAGATTTCCAGGAAGTCCAGGAAGCCCAGAGTCTCCCAAAGAAATTGGACCCAAAGAGGAACATATCAAGGCACATCATCATTAAGTTACCCAAGATTAAAGATAAAGAGAGAATCTTAAAAGCAGCAAGAGGAAAGGAGAGAGTTGCCTGCAAAGGAGTTCCCGTAGGCTATCAGGTGATTTCTCAAAAGAAACTTTGCAGGCAAGAAGGGGCTGGAAAGAAGTATTCAAAGTCATGAAAGGCAAGGACCTACATCCAAGATTCCTCTATCCATCAAAGCCATCATTTAGAATGGGAGGGCAGGTAAAATGTTTCCCAGATAAGGTCAAGTTAAAGGATTTCATCATCACTAACCCCTTATTATATGAAATGTTGAAGGACTTGTCTAAGAAAAATAAGATAAAAAATATGAACAGTAAAATGACAACAACTATCAACAACCAAACCTAAAAAAAAAAAAAAAAAACGAACTAAGCAAACACCTGGAACAGGAATAGAATCAGAGAAATGGACATCACATGGAGAGTTTTCATTGGGGCCGGGGGGAGGAATAGAGGTGGGAAAAAAGATTCTGTTTTCATTTCCATTGGATGTAAAGCCAGAAGTGGAAATCCTGGATCATATGCTAAGTTTATTTTTCATTTTTTGAGGACCCCACAAACTGTTTTCTATAATGGCTGCACCAGTTTTCTTTCCCACCAGCAATGCACAAGGGTCCTCTTCTCTCCACATCCTTGCTAATGTCTATTATCTCTTGTCTTTTTTAACTGGTGTGAGGTGATACCCCAGTGTGGTTTTGATTTGCATTTGATGATTAGTGATGTTGAGCATCTTTTCATGTACCTGCTGGCCATTTGTTTTCCTTGGAAAAATGCCTGTTTAGTTTCTTCGCCCAATTTTTAGTTGGATTGTTTGTTTTTGTATTGAAGTGTATGAGTTTTTTATATATTTTGGCTTTTAACTCCTTATCAGATATGGTTTGCAGATTTGTTTACTCTGTATGTTGCCTTTTCATTTTGTTGTTACTGTGCAGAACCTTTTAATTTTTATGTAGTCCCACTTATTTATTTTTGCATTTGTTGCTTGTGCTTTTGTTGTTACATACAAAAAATTGTTGCAAACACCAATGTCAAGGAGTCTTTTCCCTATATTTTCTTTCAGGAGTTATAAGGTTTCAGGTCTTATATTTAAGTCTTTAATCTATTTTGAATTAATTTTTTTGAGTGGTGTAAGATAAGGGTCCAATTTCATTCTTCTGGATGTGGTAATTCAGTTTTCCCAATACATTTATTTAAGAGACAGCCTTTTCCCCATTGAGAATTCTTGTCAAAGATTAGTTCACCAAATACTTTCTTATTTACGAAAACATTGGTCATTCTTTATCCTCATCATCTTCAGTAAAATTGACCAGGTTTAGCAGTAAGAGCTTATAAAAAGGATGTATGTTTAACCTACCATTTCTATTTCTCAGAATTTACTTTAAGAAAACAACCCAAGATGTAGTTAAAGATTTATATCCAATGACATTCATCACAGAGCTACTTAAAATAACATAAACTTGAACAACCCTGGGGTCTGTTCCAGGGCTTGGGTAAGTAAATAATGATATTGCGATACAATGGAAAATTAGTAATTAAACATTCATTTTAAATAGGGGTGAACAAAGCTTATGTTAGGAGGACATAAAATTATATCTACCCAAGTAATACTTCCATGTTGTAAAAACATCTGCAAGAAAAAAGAAGCCTAGAAGAAAATAAATCAAAACATCAATAGCCTTTGCCATGCGTTTCTTTGCTTTCCAAGACTTTTGCATGACCAGTATTACTTATCAAAGAAAATATTAAAATGCAAAAGCCTGTTTTAAAGGTTTCATTATTCAACTTCTTGAGTAAGTGAAATTTATGTAGAGCAGGGACCAACAAACCAATTTACTGAAGGCCATTTAGCTGAGAAATGACCTCTACATTGCAAATCCTGTGGCTGAGTCTCAGTCCTCAATTTGTTCAGCCAGTCAGCAGCATCTAAAACAATCAGTTCCTCCACCTTGAAATAAAATTAATTGAAATCAGGACTTCCAGGACTCCTGATTTTTCTATCTCGCTGACTGTTCCCCAGTGGGCGTTGCCCAATTCTCCCTCGTCTTTCAGCCTCTTCACTAAAATGATCTCAGACCTTTCTTCTACCTACATTCATTCTCTAGGTAACATCAATTAGTTTTTTTTAGCTTCAACACAATATAGATATGTTGACATTTCTCAAACTTATATTTCTGAGTCCCAGAACTAAAGACTTATATTCAACTGCCCTTTTTAAACATATTTTATTGATTATGCTATTACACCTGTCCCATTTTCTCCCCTTTCTTCCCCTCTACCCCCACCCCTCCATTCCCCACCCTTTATTTTTTGTCCCTAGGTCATACACATAAGTTCTTTGTCTTCTACATTTCCTATACTATTCTTAACCTCCCCGTCTGTTTTCTACCTACCATTTATGCTACTTATTCTCTGCACCTTTTCCCCTTCCCTCCCCCTACCACTCTGCTGTTGATATCCCTCCATGCCTTATATAAATCCCTTTAACATTTCATACAGTAAAGGCTGGGTGATGATGAACTTCTTAAACTTGACCTTATCTGAGAAGCATTTTATCTGCCCTTCCATTCTAAATGATAGCTTTGCTGGATAGAGTATTCTTGGATGTAGGTCCTTGCCTTTCG